>OX387657.1:55000-506477 GCA_947568875.1 Fissipunctia ypsillon | reverse complement strand
AGTTCAGCCTAACAGTTCCGCAGCACTCCCTTCGCTAAGCAGATGTCAGTTCAGCCTAACAGTTCCGCAGCACTCCCTTCGCTAAGCAGATGTCAGTTCAGCCTAACAGTTCCGCAGCACTCCCTTCGCTAAGCAGATGTCAGTTCAGCCTAACAGTTCCGCAGCACTCCCTTCGCTAAGCAGATGTCAGTTCAGCCTAACAGTTCCGCAGCACTGCCTTCGCTAAGCAGATGTCAGTTCAGCCTAACAGTTCCGCAGCACTCCCTTCGCTAAGCAGATGTCAGTTCAGCCTAACAGTTCCGCAGCACTGCCCTTCGCTAAGCAGATGTCAGTTCAGCCTAACAGTTCCGCAGCACTCCCTTCGCTAAGCAGATGTCAGTTCAGCCTAACAGTTCCGCAGCACTCCCTTCGCTAAGCAGATGTCAGTTCAGCCTAACAGTTCCGCAGCACTCCCTTCGCTAAGCAGATGTCAGTTCAGCCTAACAGTTCCGCAGCACTCCCTTCGCTAAGCAGATGTCAGTTCAGCCTAACAGTTCCGCAGCACTCCCTTCGCTAAGCAGATGTCAGTTCAGCCTAACAGTTCCGCAGCACTGCCTTCGCTAAGCAGATGTCAGTTCAGCCTAACAGTTCCGCAGCACTCCCTTCGCTAAGCAGATGTCAGTTCAGCCTAACAGTTCCGCAGCACTGCCTTCGCTAAGCAGATGTCAGTTCAGCCTAACAGTTCCGCAGCACTCCCTTCGCTAAGCAGATGTCAGTTCAGCCTAACAGTTCCGCAGCACTCCCTTCGCTAAGCAGATGTCAGTTCAGCCTAACAGTTCCGCAGCACTGCCTTCGCTAAGCAGATGTCAGTTCAGCCTAACAGTTCCGCAGCACTCCCTTCGCTAAGCAGATGTCAGTTCAGCCTAACAGTTCCGCAGCACTGCCTTCGCTAAGCAGATGTCAGTTCAGCCTAACAGTTCCGCAGCACTCCCTTCGCTAAGCAGATGTCAGTTCAGCCTAACAGTTCCGCAGCACTCCCTTCGCTAAGCAGATGTCAGTTCAGCCTAACAGTTCCGCAGCACTGCCTTCGCTAAGCAGATGTCAGTTCAGCCTAACAGTTCCGCAGCACTGCCTTCGCTAAGCAGATGTCAGTTCAGCCTAACAGTTCCGCAGCACTCCCTTCGCTAAGCAGATGTCAGTTCAGCCTAACAGTTCCGCAGCACTCCCTTCGCTAAGCAGATGTCAGTTCAGCCTAACAGTTCCGCAGCACTGCCTTCGCTAAGCAGATGTCAGTTCAGCCTAACAGTTCCGCAGCACTCCCTTCGCTAAGCAGATGTCAGTTCAGCCTAACAGTTCCGCAGCACTCCCTTCGCTAAGCAGATGTCAGTTCAGCCTAACAGTTCCGCAGCACTCCCTTCGCTAAGCAGATGTCAGTTCAGCCTAACAGTTCCGCAGCACTCCCTTCGCTAAGCAGATGTCAGTTCAGCCTAACAGTTCCGCAGCACTCCCTTCGCTAAGCAGATGTCAGTTCAGCCTAACAGTTCCGCAGCACTCCCTTCGCTAAGCAGATGTCAGTTCAGCCTAACAGTTCCGCAGCACTCCCTTCGCTAAGCAGATGTCAGTTCAGCCTAACAGTTCCGCAGCACTCCCTTCGCTAAGCAGATGTCAGTTCAGCCTAACAGTTCCGCAGCACTCCCTTCGCTAAGCAGATGTCAGTTCAGCCTAACAGTTCCGCAGCACTCCCTTCGCTAAGCAGATGTCAGTTCAGCCTAACAGTTCCGCAGCACTCCCTTCGCTAAGCAGATGTCAGTTCAGCCTAACAGTTCCGCAGCACTGCCTTCGCTAAGCAGATGTCAGTTCAGCCTAACAGTTCCGCAGCACTCCCTTCGCTAAGCAGATGTCAGTTCAGCCTAACAGTTCCGCAGCACTGCCTTCGCTAAGCAGATGTCAGTTCAGCCTAACAGTTCCGCAGCACTGCCTTCGCTAAGCAGATGTCAGTTCAGCCTAACAGTTCCGCAGCACTGCCTTCGCTAAGCAGATGTCAGTTCAGCCTAACAGTTCCGCAGCACTCCCTTCGCTAAGCAGATGTCAGTTCAGCCTAACAGTTCCGCAGCACTCCCTTCGCTAAGCAGATGTCAGTTCAGCCTAACAGTTCCGCAGCACTGCCTTCGCTAAGCAGATGTCAGTTCAGCCTAACAGTTCCGCAGCACTCCCTTCGCTAAGCAGATGTCAGTTCAGCCTAACAGTTCCGCAGCACTCCCTTCGCTAAGCAGATGTCAGTTCAGCCTAACAGTTCCGCAGCACTCCCTTCGCTAAGCAGATGTCAGTTCAGCCTAACAGTTCCGCAGCACTCCCTTCGCTAAGCAGATGTCAGTTCAGCCTAACAGTTCCGCAGCACTGCCTTCGCTAAGCAGATGTCAGTTCAGCCTAACAGTTCCGCAGCACTCCCTTCGCTAAGCAGATGTCAGTTCAGCCTAACAGTTCCGCAGCACTGCCTTCGCTAAGCAGATGTCAGTTCAGCCTAACAGTTCCGCAGCACTGCCTTCGCTAAGCAGATGTCAGTTCAGCCTAACAGTTCCGCAGCACTGCCTTCGCTAAGCAGATGTCAGTTCAGCCTAACAGTTCCGCAGCACTGCCTTCGCTAAGCAGATGTCAGTTCAGCCTAACAGTTCCGCAGCACTGCCTTCGCTAAGCAGATGTCAGTTCAGCCTAACAGTTCCGCAGCACTCCCTTCGCTAAGCAGATGTCAGTTCAGCCTAACAGTTCCGCAGCACTCCCTTCGCTAAGCAGATGTCAGTTCAGCCTAACAGTTCCGCAGCACTGCCTTCGCTAAGCAGATGTCAGTTCAGCCTAACAGTTCCGCAGCACTGCCTTCGCTAAGCAGATGTCAGTTCAGCCTAACAGTTCCGCAGCACTGCCTTCGCTAAGCAGATGTCAGTTCAGCCTAACAGTTCCGCAGCACTGCCTTCGCTAAGCAGATGTCAGTTCAGCCTAACAGTTCCGCAGCACTGCCTTCGCTAAGCAGATGTCAGTTCAGCCTAACAGTTCCGCAGCACTGCCTTCGCTAAGCAGATGTCAGTTCAGCCTAACAGTTCCGCAGCACTGCCTTCGCTAAGCAGATGTCAGTTCAGCCTAACAGTTCCGCAGCACTGCCTTCGCTAAGCAGATGTCAGTTCAGCCTAACAGTTCCGCAGCACTCCCTTCGCTAAGCAGATGTCAGTTCAGCCTAACAGTTCCGCAGCACTGCCTTCGCTAAGCAGATGTCAGTTCAGCCTAACAGTTCCGCAGCACTGCCTTCGCTAAGCAGATGTCAGTTCAGCCTAACAGTTCCGCAGCACTCCCTTCGCTAAGCAGATGTCAGTTCAGCCTAACAGTTCCGCAGCACTGCCTTCGCTAAGCAGATGTCAGTTCAGCCTAACAGTTCCGCAGCACTGCCTTCGCTAAGCAGATGTCAGTTCAGCCTAACAGTTCCGCAGCACTGCCTTCGCTAAGCAGATGTCAGTTCAGCCTAACAGTTCCGCAGCACTGCCTTCGCTAAGCAGATGTCAGTTCAGCCTAACAGTTCCGCAGCACTCCCTTCGCTAAGCAGATGTCAGTTCAGCCTAACAGTTCCGCAGCACTGCCTTCGCTAAGCAGATGTCAGTTCAGCCTAACAGTTCCGCAGCACTGCCTTCGCTAAGCAGATGTCAGTTCAGCCTAACAGTTCCGCAGCACTCCCTTCGCTAAGCAGATGTCAGTTCAGCCTAACAGTTCCGCAGCACTGCCTTCGCTAAGCAGATGTCAGTTCAGCCTAACAGTTCCGCAGCACTGCCTTCGCTAAGCAGATGTCAGTTCAGCCTAACAGTTCCGCAGCACTGCCTTCGCTAAGCAGATGTCAGTTCAGCCTAACAGTTCCGCAGCACTCCCTTCGCTAAGCAGATGTCAGTTCAGCCTAACAGTTCCGCAGCACTCCCTTCGCTAAGCAGATGTCAGTTCAGCCTAACAGTTCCGCAGCACTCCCTTCGCTAAGCAGATGTCAGTTCAGCCTAACAGTTCCGCAGCACTGCCTTCGCTAAGCAGATGTCAGTTCAGCCTAACAGTTCCGCAGCACTCCCTTCGCTAAGCAGATGTCAGTTCAGCCTAACAGTTCCGCAGCACTCCCTTCGCTAAGCAGATGTCAGTTCAGCCTAACAGTTCCGCAGCACTCCCTTCGCTAAGCAGATGTCAGTTCAGCCTAACAGTTCCGCAGCACTCCCTTCGCTAAGCAGATGTCAGTTCAGCCTAACAGTTCCGCAGCACTGCCTTCGCTAAGCAGATGTCAGTTCAGCCTAACAGTTCCGCAGCACTCCCTTCGCTAAGCAGATGTCAGTTCAGCCTAACAGTTCCGCAGCACTGCCTTCGCTAAGCAGATGTCAGTTCAGCCTAACAGTTCCGCAGCACTCCCTTCGCTAAGCAGATGTCAGTTCAGCCTAACAGTTCCGCAGCACTGCCTTCGCTAAGCAGATGTCAGTTCAGCCTAACAGTTCCGCAGCACTGCCTTCGCTAAGCAGATGTCAGTTCAGCCTAACAGTTCCGCAGCACTGCCTTCGCTAAGCAGATGTCAGTTCAGCCTAACAGTTCCGCAGCACTGCCTTCGCTAAGCAGATGTCAGTTCAGCCTAACAGTTCCGCAGCACTCCCTTCGCTAAGCAGATGTCAGTTCAGCCTAACAGTTCCGCAGCACTCCCTTCGCTAAGCAGATGTCAGTTCAGCCTAACAGTTCCGCAGCACTCCCTTCGCTAAGCAGATGTCAGTTCAGCCTAACAGTTCCGCAGCACTGCCTTCGCTAAGCAGATGTCAGTTCAGCCTAACAGTTCCGCAGCACTGCCTTCGCTAAGCAGATGTCAGTTCAGCCTAACAGTTCCGCAGCACTCCCTTCGCTAAGCAGATGTCAGTTCAGCCTAACAGTTCCGCAGCACTCCCTTCGCTAAGCAGATGTCAGTTCAGCCTAACAGTTCCGCAGCACTCCCTTCGCTAAGCAGATGTCAGTTCAGCCTAACAGTTCCGCAGCACTCCCTTCGCTAAGCAGATGTCAGTTCAGCCTAACAGTTCCGCAGCACTGCCTTCGCTAAGCAGATGTCAGTTCAGCCTAACAGTTCCGCAGCACTGCCTTCGCTAAGCAGATGTCAGTTCAGCCTAACAGTTCCGCAGCACTCCCTTCGCTAAGCAGATGTCAGTTCAGCCTAACAGTTCCGCAGCACTCCCTTCGCTAAGCAGATGTCAGTTCAGCCTAACAGTTCCGCAGCACTCCCTTCGCTAAGCAGATGTCAGTTCAGCCTAACAGTTCCGCAGCACTGCCTTCGCTAAGCAGATGTCAGTTCAGCCTAACAGTTCCGCAGCACTGCCTTCGCTAAGCAGATGTCAGTTCAGCCTAACAGTTCCGCAGCACTCCCTTCGCTAAGCAGATGTCAGTTCAGCCTAACAGTTCCGCAGCACTGCCTTCGCTAAGCAGATGTCAGTTCAGCCTAACAGTTCCGCAGCACTCCCTTCGCTAAGCAGATGTCAGTTCAGCCTAACAGTTCCGCAGCACTGCCTTCGCTAAGCAGATGTCAGTTCAGCCTAACAGTTCCGCAGCACTCCCTTCGCTAAGCAGATGTCAGTTCAGCCTAACAGTTCCGCAGCACTCCCTTCGCTAAGCAGATGTCAGTTCAGCCTAACAGTTCCGCAGCACTCCCTTCGCTAAGCAGATGTCAGTTCAGCCTAACAGTTCCGCAGCACTCCCTTCGCTAAGCAGATGTCAGTTCAGCCTAACAGTTCCGCAGCACTCCCTTCGCTAAGCAGATGTCAGTTCAGCCTAACAGTTCCGCAGCACTCCCTTCGCTAAGCAGATGTCAGTTCAGCCTAACAGTTCCGCAGCACTCCCTTCGCTAAGCAGATGTCAGTTCAGCCTAACAGTTCCGCAGCACTGCCTTCGCTAAGCAGATGTCAGTTCAGCCTAACAGTTCCGCAGCACTCCCTTCGCTAAGCAGATGTCAGTTCAGCCTAACAGTTCCGCAGCACTGCCTTCGCTAAGCAGATGTCAGTTCAGCCTAACAGTTCCGCAGCACTCCCTTCGCTAAGCAGATGTCAGTTCAGCCTAACAGTTCCGCAGCACTGCCTTCGCTAAGCAGATGTCAGTTCAGCCTAACAGTTCCGCAGCACTCCCTTCGCTAAGCAGATGTCAGTTCAGCCTAACAGTTCCGCAGCACTGCCTTCGCTAAGCAGATGTCAGTTCAGCCTAACAGTTCCGCAGCACTCCCTTCGCTAAGCAGATGTCAGTTCAGCCTAACAGTTCCGCAGCACTCCCTTCGCTAAGCAGATGTCAGTTCAGCCTAACAGTTCCGCAGCACTCCCTTCGCTAAGCAGATGTCAGTTCAGCCTAACAGTTCCGCAGCACTCCCTTCGCTAAGCAGATGTCAGTTCAGCCTAACAGTTCCGCAGCACTGCCTTCGCTAAGCAGATGTCAGTTCAGCCTAACAGTTCCGCAGCACTCCCTTCGCTAAGCAGATGTCAGTTCAGCCTAACAGTTCCGCAGCACTGCCTTCGCTAAGCAGATGTCAGTTCAGCCTAACAGTTCCGCAGCACTGCCTTCGCTAAGCAGATGTCAGTTCAGCCTAACAGTTCCGCAGCACTCCCTTCGCTAAGCAGATGTCAGTTCAGCCTAACAGTTCCGCAGCACTGCCTTCGCTAAGCAGATGTCAGTTCAGCCTAACAGTTCCGCAGCACTGCCTTCGCTAAGCAGATGTCAGTTCAGCCTAACAGTTCCGCAGCACTGCCTTCGCTAAGCAGATGTCAGTTCAGCCTAACAGTTCCGCAGCACTGCCTTCGCTAAGCAGATGTCAGTTCAGCCTAACAGTTCCGCAGCACTCCCTTCGCTAAGCAGATGTCAGTTCAGCCTAACAGTTCCGCAGCACTGCCTTCGCTAAGCAGATGTCAGTTCAGCCTAACAGTTCCGCAGCACTCCCTTCGCTAAGCAGATGTCAGTTCAGCCTAACAGTTCCGCAGCACTCCCTTCGCTAAGCAGATGTCAGTTCAGCCTAACAGTTCCGCAGCACTGCCTTCGCTAAGCAGATGTCAGTTCAGCCTAACAGTTCCGCAGCACTGCCTTCGCTAAGCAGATGTCAGTTCAGCCTAACAGTTCCGCAGCACTCCCTTCGCTAAGCAGATGTCAGTTCAGCCTAACAGTTCCGCAGCACTGCCTTCGCTAAGCAGATGTCAGTTCAGCCTAACAGTTCCGCAGCACTCCCTTCGCTAAGCAGATGTCAGTTCAGCCTAACAGTTCCGCAGCACTCCCTTCGCTAAGCAGATGTCAGTTCAGCCTAACAGTTCCGCAGCACTCCCTTCGCTAAGCAGATGTCAGTTCAGCCTAACAGTTCCGCAGCACTCCCTTCGCTAAGCAGATGTCAGTTCAGCCTAACAGTTCCGCAGCACTGCCTTCGCTAAGCAGATGTCAGTTCAGCCTAACAGTTCCGCAGCACTCCCTTCGCTAAGCAGATGTCAGTTCAGCCTAACAGTTCCGCAGCACTGCCTTCGCTAAGCAGATGTCAGTTCAGCCTAACAGTTCCGCAGCACTGCCTTCGTTCTATCTTTGTTTAGTTGTTGTTATTTTTGTCAGAAATATGATAATATCAAATAACAACTCTCTTTAAAGAATCCCTCCGAGTTACATAAGAAGTCTAAGCCGCGTCGACCTGCAGCCGGCGGCGCGGCGGCGGGAGCTTCTCCGAAATGTTCGAACTGGGGTTATTACAATATAATTAATTATACAATAACAAAGACGCCATCTTGTACACTTCCTGGTAAAGTTACGGATAAACATCATTTTATTATTTGTCAGATTTGTTACTTGTAGCATGTAAACATAACGTGTACTTGTAGCATGTAAACATATAGAAGTTAATATTCTAATAAAACATTTACTTTTCGAAGCGATGACTAATAATGTTTTGTCTATTTAGATTACAAATGAATTAAATCCGACCGTTACCTACTAATTACAATTACAATTCAGGAGTAGTCTACAATTTATATTGTCTAAATGTGCCCGCCATGGTTACAGCAAGTTCTCCATCCCTCGCCCCAAGTAACTGTTGTATGTACTTACCTCTATCTATCTATCATTTATGACAAGCTTTCGCGTTCACTTATTGAGTTGATACATGGGCACACATGCACTTAAATATCAACCTTATTTCTTAGCCTAAAAGTTTATTTTGTGATTGTCGGTTTGTGTAATAGACCTTAAACGTACAGGCCGTTATGTGATTCCTCGATATTTATAATGGTATTGTGTTCGACGGAAGGCATGTTTTCTAAAGAATGTTTTCGTAGCAGTCAATAAAAATCTGCTATAAAGCTCTGGGTGCTACGAGTTACGAGTCTACGACGACTACGGCGTAGCACGTAGCGCGTAGCACGTAGCGCGTAGCACGTAGCGCGTAGCACGGGAGGTAGGCACCATGAAGTCGCCGACTATTATGACAGCTTTTAGTTATTTATAGCGGTCTTTATACTCGAAGCAATATGCTTAAAAGTATAATGTAGTGAACAATCATTAGAAGGCGGGGCCACTTTTTGCGATTCTGAAGTTGCCTTTACCTTTGAAGTTTACCTTACACCTATTCTGCGCGCGCGCAGTGTGGAGGCACGTGAGGCACTTACTCTAGAGAGGCTTCCAGTTATCACATTGTATCGAACAATAACACATACATAGATAAACTCACGCCTTCTTCCCATAGGGGTAGGCAGAAACTACAGAACGCCACCTGCTACGATCCTTACATACTCCTTTTGCCTCGTTTACGTTCATACATCTGGTCATACACGCACGCCGGTTGCGAGTACTACGCACCTGACCTTTTTGAAGAACATCACCAGTAAGATCACTATATGTCTTCCTAGGGCGTCCCCTCCCGGCGTTTCCACTCACTCTGTCGTGTAAATACCTTTTGTTAGTCGACTTTCATTCATCCTCTCAACCTGACCAAACCATCTAAACATACTCTTTTCACTTTTTGTCACTACGTCTTCTTTTAAACCACACCGTTGCCTTATCACATCATTCCTTCATGTATTCATAGTCACACCACACGTGCTTCGTAAGGAACGCATTTCCACAGCATTTATTCTACTTTCATGCTTTTGTCTCACCCACCATTCACTTCCACACATAAGCGTAGGCACCAGCACACCATTGTGAACAGCCAGTCGGGCCTTTTTGGACATTAACTGGTTGGTCACAACCGCACGTGTAGCACCATTCACTTCATCGAACAATAAATCAAGCCTTATTATTATTAAGTCAAGCGAATCCCGTCCGGTTGTAAACAGGAATATTAAAAATGTAGGGGAATAATTAAAATTATTTAGATTAGTCATTATACATATATTTATTTATTTTCACTTCAAGACACAAGTATCAGTGTTGCTCTGAGATGTTAATAATGTTGAAATATTCTGTGCCCCCCGCACAGAGATGCCCCCTCACCCCCTCCGGATCCCCCCGCGGATTATTTACAAGCCCCTTCCTATTTACACCGAGTGGTTTATTTGAAGTGAAACCCAGAAGACATATTGAACCTCAAATACGTGCCTGAAACAATATTTGATCTCCCCTCGAATTTGAGGCTGAGTGAAAGAGTAAATTGAATCAAATACAATAGAGTTTTGTTGAGAGATGACGCAGCATCCGGTGCCATTCCGATCCGGTTCGTGCCGTCGCTACCGCAGAGTTCCGGTGCGTTTCCGACAATATACGATTTTGTTGTGATCCGTTTGTTTGTACTTGTGATCCGTTTGTGAATGTTCAGGTGACATCTATAAGATGCAGAATGTAGAGACTGATCGTTTAATTGCACATTTCAAGAATATTGAAAGCGCAACAAATTATAGCAAATTAACGAAACAAAAAAAAACTGCAAAAGTTTCGTAATGATTCATTTCTAGATAATTATATATTTCTAGATATTAAAATAAACAAAATATTCACCGCTACATAAAAATCTGCTGTATCAGGGACGCAGCCGCAGTGGAGTACGTGACACGTCATGTGCGCGCTAGAGATGTGTCATAAGCACTAGTGCTTGTACTGTACAGTACAGCGCAGTGGAGTACGTGACACGTCATGTGCGCGCTAGAGATGTGTCATAAGCACTAGTGCTTGTACTGTACAGTACAGCGCAGTGGAGTACGTGACACGTCATGTGCGCGCTAGAGATGTGTCATAAGCACTAGTGCTTGTACTGTACAGTACAGCGCAGTGGAGTACGTGACACGTCTTGTGCGCGCTAGAGAGTGTGTCATAAGCACTAGTGCTTGTACTGTACAGTACAGCGCAGTGGAGTACGTGACACGTCTTGTGCGCGCTAGAGAGTGTGTCATAAGCACTAGTGCTTGTACTGTACAGTACAGCGCAGTGGAGTACGTGACACGTCTTGTGCACGCTAGAGAGTGTGTCATAAGCACTAGTGCTTGTACTGTACAGTACAGCGCAGTGGAGTACGTGACACGTCTTGTGCGCGCTAGAGAGTGTGTCATAAGCACTAGTGCTTGTACTGTACAGTACAGCGCAGTGGAGTACGTGACACGTCTTGTGCACGCTAGAGAGTGTGTCATAAGCACTAGTGCTTGTACTGTACAGTACAGCGCAGTGGAGTACGTGACACGTCTTGTGCACGCTAGAGAGTGTGTCATAAGCACTAGTGCTTGTACTGTACAGTACAGCGCAGTGGAGTACGTGACACGTCTTGTGCGCGCTAGAGATGTGTCATAAGCACTAGTGCTTGTACTGTACAGTACAGCGCAGTGGAGTACGTGACACGTCTTGTGCGCGCTAGAGAGTGTGTCATAAGCACTAGTGCTTGTACTGTACAGTACAGCGCAGTGGAGTACGTGACACGTCTTGTGCGCGCTAGAGATGTGTCATAAGCACTAGTGCTTGTACTGTACAGTACAGCGCAGTGGAGTACGTGACACGTCTTGTGCGCGCTAGAGAGTGTGTCATAAGCACTAGTGCTTGTACTGTACAGTACAGCGCAGTGGAGTACGTCACACGTCTTGTGCGCGCTAGAGAGTGTGTCATAAGCACTAGTGCTTGTACTGTACAGTACAGCGCAGTGGAGTACGTGACACGTCTTGTGCGCGCTAGAGAGTGTGTCATAAGCACTAGTGCTTGTACTGTACGTACAGCGCAGTGGAGTACGTGACACGTCTTGTGCGCGCTAGAGAGTGTGTCATAAGCACTAGTGCTTGTACTGTACAGTACAGCGCAGTGGAGTACGTGACACGTCTTGTGCACGCTAGAGAGTGTGTCATAAGCACTAGTGCTTGTACTGTACAGTACAGCGCAGTGGAGTACGTGACACGTCTTGTGCGCGCTAGAGATGTGTCATAAGCACTAGTGCTTGTACTGTACAGTACAGCGCAGTGGAGTACGTGACACGTCTTGTGCACGCTAGAGAGTGTGTCATAAGCACTAGTGCTTGTACTGTACAGTACAGCGCAGTGGAGTACGTGACACGTCTTGTGCACGCTAGAGAGTGTGTCATAAGCACTAGTGCTTGTACTGTACAGTACAGCGCAGTGGAGTACGTGACACGTCTTGTGCGCGCTAGAGAGTGTGTCATAAGCACTAGTGCTTGTACTGTACAGTACAGCCGCAGTGGAGTACGTGACACGTCTTGTGCACGCTAGAGAGTGTGTCATAAGCACTAGTGCTTGTACTGTACAGTACAGCGCAGTGGAGTACGTGATACGTCTTGTGCACGCTAGAGAGTGTGTCATAAGCACTAGTGCTTGTACTGTACAGTACAGCGCAGTGGAGTACGTGACACGTCTTGTGCACGCTAGAGAGTGTGTCATAAGCACTAGTGCTTGTACTGTACAGTACAGCGCAGTGGAGTACGTGACACGTCTTGTGCACGCTAGAGAGTGTGTCATAAGCACTAGTGCTTGTACTGTACAGTACAGCGCAGTGGAGTACGTGACACGTCTTGTGCACGCTAGAGAGTGTGTCATAAGCACTAGTGCTTGTACTGTACAGTACAGCGCAGTGGAGTACGTGACACGTCTTGTGCGCGCTAGAGAGTGTGTCATAAGCACTAGTGCTTGTACTGTACAGTACAGCGCAGTGGAGTACGTGACACGTCTTGTGCGCGCTAGAGATGTGTCATAAGCACTAGTGCTTGTACTGTACAGTACAGCGCAGTGGAGTACGTGACACGTCTTGTGCGCGCTAGAGAGTGTGTCATAAGCACTAGTGCTTGTACTGTACAGTACAGCCGCAGTGGAGTACGTGACACGTCTTGTGCACGCTAGAGAGTGTGTCATAAGCACTAGTGCTTGTACTGTACAGTACAGCGCAGTGGAGTACGTGACACGTCTTGTGCACGCTAGAGAGTGTGTCATAAGCACTAGTGCTTGTACTGTACAGTACAGCGCAGTGGAGTACGTGACACGTCTTGTGCACGCTAGAGAGTGTGTCATAAGCACTAGTGCTTGTACTGTACAGTACAGCGCAGTGGAGTACGTGACACGTCTTGTGCGCGCTAGAGAGTGTGTCATAAGCACTAGTGCTTGTACTGTACAGTACAGCGCAGTGGAGTACGTGACACGTCTTGTGCACGCTAGAGAGTGTGTCATAAGCACTAGTGCTTGTACTGTACAGTACAGCGCAGTGGAGTACGTGACACGTCTTGTGCACGCTAGAGAGTGTGTCATAAGCACTAGTGCTTGTACTGTACAGTACAGCGCAGTGGAGTACGTGACACGTCTTGTGCACGCTAGAGAGTGTGTCATAAGCACTAGTGCTTGTACTGTACAGTACAGCGCAGTGGAGTACGTGACACGTCTTGTGCTCGGTAGAGAGTGTGTCATAAGCACTAGTGCTTGTACTGTACAGTACAGCCGCAGTGGAGTACGTGACACGTCTTGAGCGCGCTAGAGAGTGTGTCATAAGCACTAGTGCTAAATTCGAGCGCTTACGGTAATCAGGCGCACGTATAATCTGCTCTAACTGTGGCCTTGTACTGTTGCCACCGGTGTCGCCTGGCTCCTTCTGGTAAGTGTCGATGAGCTGGTATCGTTCTCTGCCACCATTGCAGGCACAGTTATATCAAATAGCGGTGCTCGAGACTGCCTCACGCCGCCTGAACCCGCCGCACTCGTAGATGGCTGTGGTTCCTGCGCTTGGCTCAACCTAACGCTTTCCCTGCGGAGACGAGCACGTTTCGCCGAGGTCCAAGCGGGTCGCCGGGGACCGGGATCTCTCCCTCTCGCTCCCCGGGATCCTGCGCGCCAGTCTTGTATGTTACGTACCGCACGCGGTGGTACCGTAGTAGAGCAGTTGTTCAATTTCTGCAAATCACCGCACCTTTTTAATTAACACGCTTTTATTCGCTTCACTTGTAACTAACTAAATAACTAACAATCTAGAAATATCTTGGAAGTCAATTTTAACCTACTTATAATTACAACTGTCGTATCGGCATGAAACCTTGTGTGTATATGTAGTTCAAAAGAGAATACTATAATTTGGTATCTTGGAGCTGATCTGATGATGGAGCCAGGAAGTATATAGTGAAAATCTTCAGTGGCTACTAGTAGACCCCTCGAGTTTGGGCTCATATGATTCGTTTTGACGAGTCCAATAGATTGAGCGTGGTAACAAGGGTCTGATGATGGAGCCAGGAAGTATATAGTGAAAATCTTCAGTGGCTACTAGTAGACCCCTCGAGTTTGGGCTCATATGATTTGTTTTGATGAGTGCAATAAATTGGGCTTGGTAACGAGGGTCTGATCATGGAACCAGGAGGTGGATTGGATATAAAAGAAGTGACAAGCTGCATACGTACTTATATCTTAACTAATACAAGTAATTTAATTATTTTATAATTTTTAGTGTGTGACAGAAGTGTGTTTTTTCGTTTTTTAAAACTACATATTTTTTAAACATTACAACTTCTAATGGCTATAAGTATGAGTTTTATGTATCACACGTACAATAACGTCGTTAGCTCTGTCATACGCGACCACTCCCCTCGATCGATCAATGTACTGCTGAGTAATCACTGAATAAACTCAGCACGCGATGGTACATTTGGTTCTGAACGCGTCGTGCCGCGCGCGATTACAGCGACGTATGCATTAGCGAGTAATGGCTTCTATCCTTTACATGACGGTAATAAAATAATGTCGGTAGGTGCACACTTCCAAAGTAACAAGCGATCTTGCCACAACATATTTCGTTAAACATGGTTCTTGCAAGTGTCTCCTACTGACCGAAATGAGAGACGTTTCACGTCAACAATATATGAAAATATAGCCTACACAAGAAATAATGTTCATAAAATGCAAGGACACTCTTCTAACACGAAGACCCTTAATTTAAACCGAGCAGCCTACGTTTCTTACAAGTTTAAATTCAATCGGCTCAGCTCAGTCGACCGCACAGAACACTTCACACCGACCTGTTCATTCCAAATCCCTTACTCGCCGTGCTCTATAAATATAATTCAGGCACATTTACGAAGTCAAAGAAAAGCGAAAGCGACAATATCAGATAATATCGTATTATATCGGGCATCGCGAACTGATTCTACGGCTCGCGGTATCCTCTCAACGCTTCAGGAAACGATTCCACAACAACAAACCACTTTATAGCACGTTAATATGTTTGTGAAGAATACGGTATATCCGTTGTGCATTCATTCATAAGTGTGTGATTGGCTTTAATGTCCTGTTGTCATATACAAGTGGATCAATCAAAACTTACTTTTAAGAATAAGAATGCGAAGAGAACTGTTTCTGCCCGCGTGTGACCTCGCCACGCCGGTGCCCATACATGTACTACTATACCCGAACTAGCCCACACCACTGTACGGTTGTCATGTTTGACAAATGGACGGCCTGACACCGAGAGAACGACATTGTATAACAAAAGCGGTCAAGTAGTACACACTTTGTGAACATTTCAAGTGTCTACCTATTACGGTTCAAAAGATACAGACCCGTTACAGATAGACGCACGGACGGACAGCGGAGCTTTCTAATAGGGTCCCGTTGGCACCTTTTTGGTACGGAATTACGGAACCCAAAAATGATGATTACAAATACACGCAGATGAAGTCGCGAGCAACAGTTAGTTAAAGTAAGGTAGGTTTATAGGTCGCTGAAGTTCGGTTCGCTGAAAGTTTCACGTAATAAATGTGGTGTAGTCTACGAATAGATGAGTCGATTGGAAGACGTGACTACAAATGTAAGAAAGGACGAGTTAGCCCGTGCCTACCTACTTTCCGCTGTATATTATGTAATTATGTATGAATACAGGGCCATCTAGTATGGTCTTAAGTTTCAAGTGTCAACATTGTTTGTTTTTGTTTGTGTTAAAACTTTTGACGCTTGAAATTGACTTTTTCAGCCATAACGCTGTTTCGTTACGTGACGATGGCTCCACTGTACTTTATAACCCGCGCGTGAGATGTTTCAATTTTTTTGCGAGAAGAAGTTTAATATATCTCTTAGAAGATTGTTGTTAACGAAACGTAATCGAATGTAAGCGGCATTAATTATTTTCGTATATCTAATTTTTCGTCAAAGGGAAAGAAATCAAACGCAATGATTGGTAACTAATATAAAACTAAACTTAAAACATAACAAATATCATTACGCCTGTAATCCTGTAAGGGATGGGCAGAGATATATAAGACACCCAGACTTTTCGCACGTTAGGTAGGTACCTATTTAATGATTCCCCACATACACGTGGAATACATAACAACATACCAGTAATCCCCGGAGGGGTAGGCAGGGGGCGGGGGGGGGAGGGGAGGAACACTTCTAAGCTTATAGGTTTACTTGCTTTGTGTTATCCCTCACAATGAAAGAGATCAAAGATATCCAAAAAGTGTTAGCTTATATGTATGTATTATATTAGTGGCTTAAATCATAATATATCGCCTGCATTCCAATAAGGGGTAGGCAGAGAAACAACTCTATTTTATAGGAGAACAAACAAAAAACTTATTCTACTACTTAAAAAGAATATCCACATTTCACCAGATAGCCGCATAACACACACAGAGCCGCACACGCCTGTTATATTTTTACAAGCTTTAGATTAGCTTCGTTCATATTATGTTACTCCCATTGTCCTGGCAACCGATTGAGCTGAAACTTGACATACTTATAACTTCGGTGACGAAGCAAAAATATGATACCATGGAGCTGGCCTGATGATGACCATAGGGACTTCTTAACAAAACAAGATAGCACCATCGTGTTTGGGCTCATTGAATATGGTATTGACAAGTGCTATTTATTACATTAGGTGGTTTTCAGGGTCTGATGATGAAGTCGGAAGGTGGCCCTAGGAACTTCTCAACCAAACAACATAGCGCCATTGAGTCTGAACTAATTGGCTTTGTCTTGACTAGTGCTATAGCCCAAAGTTGTATCCATGGTCTGATGATGGAGCCAGAAGGTAGCTATAGGAATTCCTCAACCAAAAAAAATAGCATGATCGTGTTAGGACTCGTTGACTTTGTCATGCTTCATCCATCACATTCACCAAGTCACCACCACCAGTTTTCAGTCTTGAAACTGTTCTGCTGTTATTTTTGTACCTATACACTTATTACATAGCCATAAAACTGGCAAAATGGGGTAAGTAGACTGTGCACCTCTACCTACACCTGCTGGGCATACAAGCGTTACGTTATGTCATGTTAAGTAGACTGTGCACCTCTACCTACACCTGCTGGGCATACAAGCGTTATGTTATGTCATGTTAAATATACTTATATGAAATAAAGTCGATATTCAGTTTTCTATTTTATTTTTCCATCAAACATATTTCTATTTCGAAGCATCACCTCACTTCACGTTTCCCTTATAACCCCATATTTTTGACGGTTGCCGCCGCAGTAGAAAATAATCAGGTAACCAAGACCTTTTAAATAAGATATATCTACAAGTCTGTTAAGTTTAGAAATCGGGTTGTAATTACACAATCTCTACCTACACTTAAGGGGTATACAAGCGTGAATGTGTTATGTCAAGGAAAATAAAATACAATATGAAGTACCTAAATTAAAAATCAATACGATTTTCACTTACTTTTAAAAAATCAAACTTATTTTGTACTACAGTAGTACCATTACATTTCCTCCTTTTCCGAAAAACCCCAAACTTTTGATGGTCGTCGCGTCGTAAAGAATGATCAGTAAGCCGAGACCTTTCAAATGAGATGTCCAAGTCTGTTGACTAAGTTTCAATTTTGGGGACGCCAGCGCCCATCGTTCTTTAGGCGACCAATCTGGAAGACCTTTTAAATAAAAAATATTTTTTTAAATCGGTTTATAACTGACGAAGTTCTGAGGTAACAAACATTAAAAAAAATACAACCGAATTGAGAACCTCCTCCTTTTTTAAGTCGGTTAAAAAGGAAAAAGGTGCTCGATTTTGGGGTGTCCTTTACAAGTGACAAAAAGTCATCATTTAAATCCGTGTAGAATTAACGAGGTTTGACTGTTAACTTTCCCTACTGTTCTCTGTGATGGTGTCGGTCGTGTCGCCGCCGCCGCCCCGGGAGGCCGGGAGGCGCGGGACATGTCCGGACATGTTTCAGTTAGCGACTTGTTGCGCTCCCGCCCGCCGGGGTGCGGGGGGGGGGTGTGCCTCGCGGTATACGAGGATTGTTTTCCCGAACGTATTAGCGTAATATATTCAGCGGAAACATGTCAGCCGAGCGCTTAGAGTTTGATTTACTTACTTAAAAAAACGTGTGCGCTCGGGGGTCTCCCGTCAGGAACGAAGTTCCTTCCTGACGCGATACTCTCACGCACACAAACACACGTATATAATAGAAAGAGACAGAGAGAGAAAGTCACAAAGAGGGGGTATAACTCTTTTTCGTTAGTGACGATTTCAACCAGTCAACTCCTACCGCGAGCTGCGTTAAAGAAATTCGTCCAAAAGCCATGACTATGTCGTCAACTCCTATCGTATCCGTTATCTTAGTAACGTTAGATATCGTTTTCCCGCCATCTATGCACCAAATAGGCAATAACTTCAGGAGTTAAACCACCACCACTTAAAGCAGTATTATTGTAATCTTACTTGAGTGTGGGAAAAAGATGGAGCTAGACGTCCTGTATAGCTTCATCCCTTTCTCACACTGAAGTAACATTAAAATAATACTGCTTTAAGAGGTAGTGGTTGGGGCCGCTGATGTATACAATACTAGAACAGTACCACCGCATCGTGTGCTTTCTGTTGCTGCTCATCGTTTATTGTTGCACGGGAACTTTCCCACGCGCAGCTAGCACTGCGGAGTCGGAGCTCGGCCGCGGGCACTGACGAGCTGATGTTAATTATAACTTACTCCTTTGAACCACTTGCGAATGTTTAATTTTGGTTCAGATTCTATGATTTGTGTGGACTAAGCCATTTTAATTTATTTGACACATATTAGTTCTCATACATAAATAAGAATGTCTACGATATGTGTAGTAGTCCACAAACTCAAAGAAGTTCCTGGCCTTTGAACAGATCATGCCAGCTCCCCAGCGTCACCGCGGACCGGTAGTCCTGCTGCAGCTCACCTGCGGATAGTCACGTTTCATTGAACAGTTCGTGAGTCGGCTAGTCGACCTGCCGTGTTGAACTGTCAATCAATGAGGGACGAGCTAATTGCGTCAGTGTCCACACTGTTGATGACGGATTTCGGGCTGTCATGACTCAAACTGTCTGAAGGAAGACAATTGCGGGATGTCATGACTCAAAATGTCTAAAGGAAGACAATTGCGGGATGTCATGACTCAAAATGTCTGAAGGAAGACAATTGCGGGATGTCATGACTCAAAATGTCTAAAGGAAGACAATTGTGGGATGTCATGACTCAAAATGTCTGAAGGAAGACAATTGTGGGATGTCATGACTCAAAATGTCTGAAGGAAGACAATTGTGGGCTGTCATGACTCAAAATGTCTGAAGGAAGACAATTGTGGGATGTCATGACTCAAACTGTCTGAAGGAAGACAATTGTGGGATGTCATGACTCAAAATGTCTGAAGGAAGACAATTGCGGGATGTCATGACTCAAAATGTCTAAAGGAAGACAATTGTCGGATGTCATGACTCAAAATGTCTGAAGGAAGACAATTGCGGGATGTCATGACTCAAAATGTCTGAAGGACGACAATTGTGGGATGTCATGACTCAAAATGTCTGAAGGAAGACAATTGTGGGATGTCATGACTCAAACTGTCTGAAGGAAGACAATTGCGGGATGTCATGACTCAAAATGTCTAAAGGAAGACAATTGTGGGATGTCATGACTCAAACTGTCTGAAGGAAGACAATTGCGGGATATCATGACTCACAATGTCTAAAGGAAGACAATTGTGGGATGTCATGACTCAAAATGTCTGAAGGAAGACAATTGTGGGCTGTCATGACTCAAAATGTCTGAAGGAATACAATTGTGGGATGTCATGACTCAAACTGTCTGAAGGAAGACAATTGCGGGATGTCATGACTCAAAATGTCTGAAGGAAGACAATTGTGGGATGTCATGACTCAAAATGTCTGAAGGAAGACAATTGTGGGATGTCATGACTCAAACTGTCTAAAGGAAGACAATTGTGGGATGTCATGACTCAAAATGTCTAAAGGAAGACAATTGTGGGATGTCATGACTCAAAATGTCTGAAGGAAGACAATTGCGGGATGTCATGACTCAAAATGTCTGAAGGAAGACAATTGTGGGATGTCATGACTCAAACTGTCTGAAGGAAGACAATTGTGGGATGTCATGACTCAAAATGTCTGAAGGAAGACAATTGCGGGATGTCATGACTCAAAATGTCTAAAGGAAGACAATTGTCGGATGTCATGACTCAAAATGTCTAAAGGAAGACAATTGTGGGATGTCATGACTCAAAATGTCTAATGGAAGACAATTGTCGGATGTCATGACTCAAAATGTCTAAAGGAAGACAATTGTGGGATGTCATGACTCAAAATGTCTGAAGGAAGACAATTGTGGGATTTCATGACTCAAACTGTCTGAAGGAAGACAATTGTGGGATGTCATGACTCAAACTGTCTGAAGGAAGACAATTGCGGGATGTCATGCCTCCAAATGTCTAAAGGAAGACAATTGTGGGATGTCATGACTCAAAATGTCTGAAGGAAGACAATTGCGGGATGTCAAGACTCAAAATGTCTAAAGGAAGACAATTGTCGGATGTCATGACTCAAAATGTCTAAAGGAAGACAATTGTGGGATGTCATGACTCAAAATGTCTAAAGGAAGACAATTGTGGGATGTCATGACTCAAAATGTCTGAAGGAAGACAATTGTGGGATGTCATGACTCAAACTGTCTGAAGGAAGACAATTGTGGGATGTCATGACTCAAACTGTCTGAAGGAAGACAATTGCGGGATGTCATGCCTCCAAATGTCTGAAGGAAGACAATTGCGGGATGTCATGACTCAAAATGTCTAAAGGAAGACAATTGTCGGATGTCATGACTCAAAATGTCTAAAGGAAGACAATTGTGGGATGTCATGACTCAAAATGTCTAAAGGAAGACAATTGTGGGATGTCATGACTCAAAATGTCTGAAGGAAGACAATTGTGGGATGTCATGACTCAAACTGTCTGAAGGAAGACAATTGCGGGATGTCATGCCTCCAAATGTCTAAAGGAAGACAATTGTGGGATGTCATGACTCAAAATGTCTGAAGGAAGACAATTGCGGGATGTCATGACTCAAAATGTCTAAAGGAAGACAATTGTCGGATGTCATGACTCAAAATGTCTAAAGGAAGACAATTGTGGGATGTCATGACTCAAAATGTCTAAAGGAAGACAATTGTGGGATGTCATGACTCAAAATGTCTGAAGGAAGACAATTGCGGGATGTCATGACTCAAAATGTCTGAAGGAAGACAATTGTGGGATGTCATGACTCAAAATGTCTGAAGGAAGACAATTGTGGGATGTCATGACTCAAACTGTCTGAAGGAAGACAATTGTGGGATGTCATGACTCAAACTGTCTGAAGGAAGACAATTGTGGGATGTCATGACTCAAACTGTCTGAAGGAAGACAATTGCGGGATGTCATGCCTCCAAATGTCTAAAGGAAGACAATTGTGGGATGTCATGACTCAAAATGTCTGAAGGAAGACAATTGCGGGATGTCATGACTCAAAATGTCTAAAGGAAGACAATTGTGGGATGTCATGACTCAAAATGTCTGAAGGAAGACAATTGTGGGATGTCATGACTCAAACTGTCTGAAGGAAGACAATTGCGGGATGTCATGCCTCCAAATGTCTAAAGGAAGACAATTGTGGGATGTCATGACTCAAAATGTCTGAAGGAAGACAATTGCGGGATGTCATGACTCAAAATGTCTAAAGGAAGACAATTGTCGGATGTCATGACTCAAAATGTCTAAAGGAAGACAATTGTGGGATGTCATGACTCAAAATGTCTAAAGGAAGACAATTGTGGGATGTCATGACTCAAAATGTCTGAAGGAAGACAATTGCGGGATGTCATGACTCAAAATGTCTGAAGGAAGACAATTGTGGGATGTCATGACTCAAAATGTCTGAAGGAAGACAATCGAATATTTTTAGGTTACTACTGTCAAGGTTCTATCGAACGGCCGAACCCAATAACCTATTTTCAGTAAAAGACAGATCGCTATTGATGGTAGACAGTATAATTATATGTGTCCTTATGTTAGGCCGGTAAGATTGTATAATCTCTTATAGATTACTAGCTGCTGCCCGTGACTTCGTCCGCGTGAAATTTCTTGTTCCCCCGACGCACCCCACCCCGTCGCATCGCATCGCATAGCATCGCATCGCATCGCATCGCATCGCATCGCATCGCCTGCCCACGCTGTTACTTCGTTTTCGCTTAGCGCTCGTTCTTACCTTTTATTCTTTTTGCTCGGCTTCTAAGGGTCCTAGCGTAATGTTACATACCCTATAGCCTTCCTCAAGAATTGGGCTATAGGAGCGCCTATTGGTCGTAACGTGATGTTATATAGCCTATAGCCTTCCTCTATAGATGGGCTATCTAACAATAAAATAATTTTTCAATTTTAACCAGTAGTTCCTGAGATTAGCGCGTTCAACCAAACAAACAAACAAACTCTTCAGGCTTATAATATTAGTATAGATTGGGACGTTAAAACCATAGATATATAGGTTTTTGTATCTCCAGTACACCAAAACTGGTGATAGATAGGTTATTGGGTTCGGCCGTAAAAGTCATGTCAACAACAGAAGGCACGGACGTAATTGGGACAAATGATCATCTGACGTAGAAGGCCGCTGTGTACTGTGTGGGTGTGTAGTGTGCGGGAAATCAATACTACTAGAGCTTAAACTCAATATTGCTTTATGTTTTATATTAGTTTTTCTTAATAAAGGTACATCGCATGACACCGCTATTTTCTATCTGACTTCTTCACAAAACACTTGGCATATCTTTCAAATTCAAAAGTAATTATACAGCAGTCTGTACGATCGAATGTACCCATAGGTACTTGCTCGACAGCCTGTGCGACATGAGGTCGCCGTCGGCATCGAACCTCTACATGAGCTACCCCACCCTTGAATAATAGGATCGACGCAGTTGTATTTCCAAATAAGACTTTTATTCACAACATTCGAACATTCAGGTACATCCTACCTAAGTCTAAAGAATAGTAACCGAACGTGGAACGTAACGTGGAAGTTGGACCCCTGCACGTGCACCTAGCTTCTGACGTCTCATAAGTGACCTTGTAGGCTTATGTCAAATAAAATATTTTGATTTTTGAATTTGATTTTGAACGTCGGAAATAAAATTTACTAATTATGATGTCCGTCCCTTGCAAGAGAAAACTAAACTCAGGAAGAACGAATCGCGAAGACCTGACACTACGTTAAGTGTCAGTCAAATTAAACATTATGATGGTGGCGGTGGAATACAACCGACGTCGGATGACAGGTTGGGGGCTTGTTCACTTTACGTCAAACACTTGACAGACTTTAGCAAACAAAGTTACACTGAGGTTACACCTACTAGTGGTCCTAGGAATGGACTGCGGGGCTATCCTATCCCTTCACCTCCTAGCTAGGCTATTCCTGAGAGCGACGGGGCCTCTGCTCAGCTCAAGCTTATGACAACAGTGGTGACTGCGGGGCTATCGACCACTGTACCTTCTAAGTAGCGAGTCCTCGTTCCTCCATGGGTTTCCGTTTATATAGTCGGTTTGACAGATTAGTGTGTGTCTTCATCATCTCATGCTTGTATGTGGTTGTAATCTTCGTTGACGTCACGGACACTTCACACGTCGAATGTTAGAGGTCGCTGGTAGTCTGTAGGTACTCAAACTCAAAGAATTATTTCAAATAAACCAATTACAGGCACTTTTGAATTGTCGAAGAGTCGGCTCTTTGAAATCAAAATATTGTTACAAAATATTAGTTTTATCATTCATGTTGAAATTAAGTATGTGAGAACAATGTAGAAAGACGTGCACGTTAAAAGCGTCCGCAACAAAAAGATAAGAGACAAAAACGATTCAAAAATTAAAATAACCCGTGGCAGCTAAGAGATGATCAGTCCCTACTGACGGCGCCCGTTCACGAACATGACGCATGGATCAGCACCATTCAGCTCAACCATTTTGAAGGGAACTTAATGATCCAACACACACACCACCACCAGCGAGACATTTGAGTGAGCATGACATACTCTTAGTCGCCAGGGCACATTCAAGTCACTAAAAGACGTAACCAGTTAATGGTAGCTTTATAGTAGGTAAGTACATAGTGCTCACACATGTGCTATGTAATTATACAATTCTAAGAGATTGAATCTATATAATGCAAAGATAGTTTTTACAATCTTCAGCAGCTCCAACAATATTTTCGAATGCTAATCAATTAGTTTCTGCGCCCTTGTGGAGCAGGACCAGCATTGAGCCAAGCATTTTTGTCAGCGATGTAATCCCCCAACTTATAATATGCTTGGCTGCATAGTGTGCGTTTAATAGAAAATTTTTATTTCGTTTCATCCAGTTGGAGAATATGGGGAGGTATTTTATTGTAACACTTTAAATAGTACCCCATGAAGGATGAGTCTACTTTAGCCAGTCTGAAACCTGTTTGAACTAATTGGTCCCCATTTCTAGTCCTATAATTGTGTCGTTCACCTCTTTTACCGAAAAGATTTAGATTTTTCCTTACGTACATGATGTTTTCACAGATATATTGATAAGGTACCGACATGATGTTAATTTTAATATCTTTAAACAGTTCCCTTAGAGAATCGCGCCTGCGGAGGCCATATATTGCCCTGATGGCTCTTTTCTGCAGAATAAAAATAGACTCGATATCTGGAGCCCGTCCCCATAGTAAAATACCGTAAGACATGATACTATGAAAGTAACTGAAATAGACTAGCCTAGCCGTATCTACATTAGTAAATTGACGGATTTGTCTCACGGCATATGCTGCTGAACTTAGCCGTCCTGCAAGAGATATTAAATGAGTACCCCATTGCAGCCTTGAGTCGAGTGTGTTCCCCAGGAAAACAGTTTTATCGATGAATTCTAGTCTCTCCTTAGCCAATACTACGTCACAATCACTACTTTTAACATTCGGTAAAGCAAATCTTATGCATTTAGTTTTTTTCCCATTTAATACTTAATTATTAGCAGTGAACCAGCTTTGGTCCTGCAGTAGTACTGTTGCTGTTGTTGTCTTATCGATGATTGATCTTGTTTATGTTGCAATCTACTGGGGTGGCGTAGTATTGTGCACACCATCCGGTAGATGGCGTAAGGCGTCGTATATAACATTAATATGTGCTACTGTGCACTTACACAAACTAACATTTTCCTGTTTTATCCTCGTTAGCCAAAACTGACGTAAAAGAATTAACACAGCCTCGTATATAAGTAAACAATATAACGTGATAATTCACATCAGCACAGAGGGGGTTAAGAAAAAAGAAGAACTTAATAACATCATAATCTTTTGCCTCATCTGACGCTATTGAGTCAGAGGGAGGGAAAAAGCCAGGAAGTAAAAGTCTATATAAAAAACAACTAACTCATGCTCCAGAGGAAAATATCTTCAAAGCTATCCCGATATTACTGAACTCATACTCCAATAAACGTCAGTCAATCCTGACTAAACTGTGGGTTCTCAATCATAAGCTGGACAGTTGTATCAACTAGACACGCTTTGCAAGGACTATGTTCCGTCAGCAAAGTTGGTTTCAATTTAGACTGCTTACCCCCCATCATAGGATGGACCCACAGCTTCTCAAAACTATTCCCTCTTCTAAGTGATTGTTCACGTTAACTCGTGGGCGCGGGGGCGGGCGCGGTCACGAAATATCACACACATTGCATACTGTACAAGTGTCCACGTATCATTAGTGGAAGCTTGTAATTGGCCATCTTTTACACATTGCATTTGATATTGATATGTATTAGCTGTAAGTTTTCCTAAAAATTAATAAAATAAAATAAAATAAAACGCAGGTGCGGTGGAAATTCCTTCCGCCTCACGCAGGTCCTCACCGGACACGGGTGCTTCGGGACGTACCTGTTCCGGATAAGGCAGGACGAAACGCCCGGGTGTCACCACTGTGTGGATCGCCCGGAGGACACGGTGGAGCATATGGTGGAGGTCTGCCCGGCTTGGGCGGAGCACCGCCGTGTCCTCGCAGAAGCGATCGGTGGCGGCGATCTCTCGCGTCCGGCTCTGGTCCAGGCCATGGTACGGAGCGAGAGTACATGGGAAGCCATCACCTCCTTCTGCGAGGCAGTAATGCTCGCGAAGGAGCAGGCGGAACGCGTGAGGGAGAGGCAAGCTTTGCGCCCTTACGCCCCTAGTCGCCGCAGGAGACGCCCTGGGCGTCGGGGATTGGCAGCCGATTCCCAGCCAACGTAGGCGCGAGCTTGCGGACGGCGAGCAATGGGTAGCTCGCCGTCCGGTAAGGACCAAGCCCGAGTCGACGGCGGCGCGTTGTGTTCCACGCGCGCCTCAAAGAGATGTCAGCACCATTTGAGGTGTCCGCTAGGGCCCATGCCAGCCAGGGTCGCAGGATGCTCGAAAGAGTTACCGTGGCCCCGGCACAGGCAACTGAAGGAACACGGGTGGGTTTTACTCAGAAAAAGTCTGACACGCCCTCCCGCTCCGCCCAGAGCGGGAGAAAGTCATTTGATGATTTCTATCCAAAAAAAAAGGTGCGGTGGAAATAGCAGGCAAGCTAGCGACTGGCGCGTGCGGCGCGCTCGCGGCTGTATCAAGCTAGCGACTGGCGCGTGCGGCGCGCTCGCGGCTGTATCAAGCTAGCGACTGGCGCGTGCGGCGCGCTCGCGGCTGTATCAAGCTAGCGACTGGCGCGTGCGGCGCGCTCGCGGCTGTATCAAGCTAGCGACTGGCGCGTGCGGCGCGCTCGCGGCTGTATCAAGCTAGCGACTGGCGCGTGCGGCGCGCTCGCGGCTGTATCAAGCTAGCGACTGGCGCGTGCGGCGCGCTCGCGGCTGTATCAAGCTAGCGACTGGCGCGTGCGGCGCGCTCGCGGCTGTATCAAGCTAGCGACTGGCGCGTGCGGCGCGCTCGCGGCTGTATCAAGCTAGCGACTGGCGCGTGCGGCGCGCTCGCGGCTGTATCAAGCTAGCGACTGGCGCGTGCGGCGCGCTCGCGGCTGTATCAAGCTAGCGACTGGCGCGTGCGGCGCGCTCGCGGCTGTATCAAGCTAGCGACTGGCGCGTGCGGCGCGCTCGCGGCTGTATCAAGCTAGCGACTGGCGCGTGCGGCGCGCTCGCGGCTGTATCAAGCTAGCGACTGGCGCGTGCGGCGCGCTCGCGGCTGTATCAAGCTAGCGACTGGCGCGTGCGGCGCGCTCGCGGCTGTATCAAACGTGTGATGTTGTTTGTGTGTGTTCACGTCGAACTAGCGGCGGAGCGCGCGATTCACTCGCGGCGTCAGGTAAGTTCAACTAACACGACGGTCTGGTAGTTGTAAAGGTAGGTTCACTATTTCATGTCGAGCCTCTTCGAAACTCTTCTATTTGTGAGAGAGTGGAACTCTGCCTTTGAGGAATACATTTTGCTCCCCAATTTTAAATTTTAATTTGTAATCTGCCGTGACTCCTTTTAAAAAGTTTGTAATGAAAATAGTCTCGTCAGTAATTCCTTTAAGAGCAATGTCTGCCCAGTCGTAAAAGAATGTCATTACGTCTTCATTGGTCTTTTGTCGCGCACTATAAAATTTTTCTACATAATCCGTACTGGATAGGAATTTTGCCTTTAAGAGGTCACAAATTGTTTTTAAATCTATATCTTCTTTATACATAAACTAGCTTCCGCCCGCGGCTTCATCCGCGTGAAATTTTTTTCCCCCCAACCCACCCCGCCTGCCGCGCTGTTACTTCGTTTTCGCTTAGCGCTCGTTCTTACTTTTTTTCTTTTTGCTCGGCTTCTGAGGGTCCTAGCGTAATGTTACATACTTAGTTTTAGTTTTAGATAAATATGTAACCTTATAACAACGCAACGTATCACGTGTTGTTGTAGTACGCGCACATAACATTCCCAGTCTAATTCTACACGTGATGACTTGTAATTGGCTTCCAGTAGACTATGGTTTCCTTTTTATTAAGTTTTTTCAAGCTGTAAGTCTTCCATGTTTCATTAAATAAATAAATAAATAAAGCCTTCCTCAAGAATTTTTGAATTTTTCAAATCCGACTGGTAGTGACAGAGACAATAAAAAATAAAATGTGTCGGTAACTAATAGACTACGCGCATTTTTCTTACTTTAAGCAATTTCATACGCGTCGTGATTTGTAAACTGAAGGTTCGAATTGAATAATTTAAAAAGGAATTTACACGTACATAATCAACCTTTATTATTAAACTATTTATTTGGATAAGGATTAATACCATGTTTATGAAAACACCTTCGCAAATAATTCATTATTTTATAACAAATTTGATTACCATTAAAAAAGTTATAGGGAGCCAACCTTAAAAGATCTAAGACATATGCTATCCTGGACTTTTTTAAGAACGTTTTAAGAGGAACAATCCCGTCATACATGATTTTTGCGTAACTTTAACCGTTTACGCAGCGCACGGAACGGAAGCTCTCAAAAGGAATAAATTTTCCCCGTTTTTCCACAGCTGTCCCCATCACCACTCCCACCACAAGTTAGTATTCACGCCCATCAATGTACTGTATCCCTGTTTCGCTAACATGTGCATGTATGTCAATTAAAATGTGTTTCGACTAATTTTTCAGCAACTACTATCTCATCATATACGTGGGTGGTGGGTTACTTGGTTAGCCTTCCTCCATAAATGAGCTATCCAACACTAAAAGAATTTTTCAATTCGATCCAGTGGTTCCTGAGATTAGTGCGTTCAACCAAACAAACAAACTCTTCCACTTTACAATATTATACATTTGAAGTATAAGAGTGCAGGGCCTTGTAAGTAGACTAGCGCTAGATGCTCTCTGGTCATTGATTTGTGGCTGCGATTTGACAAAATTGTGTTATAAAATCTTCGAAGCAGTAAGCACCAGTGCCAGAAAATTGCACGACGTGCGCCATCGTGCTACTCTTTCGTAGGACCACTTAGCTTTAACTCCGGCGGCGATACAGCGTCCTTCACGCTGTTTGCGCACCAACGTGATGCGTGTTAGGTCCTTCGACTACACTAATAATTTAGACTCTTTAAACTGCGCAGTATCTCCCGGCTAGCCTGCACACGCTCTAATTCCTAATTGGGGACTTCGATGGCTCCACCAATTCTAGTATTTGTGTGTAGTGTACGGGGAAAATCAACACTACTAGAGCTTAAAATCAATGTTGCTTTATGTTTTATATTAGTTTTTCGTAATACACCACATGACACCGCGTGACACCGCTATTTTCTATGTGACTTCTTTACAAAACAATCGGCATATCTTTCAAATTCAAAAGTAATGCCACACCTGTCTGAACGATCGAATGTACCCCTAGGTACTTGCTCGACAGCCTGTGCGACATGAGGTCGGCTTCGGCAACAAACCTTTACACACTATGTTTGCTCTATAACGCGAAGAAGAGTGAATGCATGGTCTTTCGGGCCAGGGGTCGGAGCTGCCCAGAGTTTGTTCCACCTATTAAACTGAACGGTGTCAATTTAAAAAGAGTTCAGCAGTTTAAATATCTCGGGCATATCGTGACCTCTGACCTGAGGGACGATGCAGATATCGATAGGGAGCGGAGAGCGTTGTCTGTGAGGGCCAATATGATCGTCCGCAGGTTTGTTCGTTGCTCGGGGGCCGTCAAATTATCTCTTTTCAGAGCGTTTTGTACGTCCCTGTGCGCGGCCAGCCTGTGGGTTTCATATACTCAGAAGCAGTACAACGCTCTCCGTGTTCAATTTAATAATGCGTTCAGGGTGTTGTTGGGGCTGCCCCGGCACTGCAGCGCATCGGGGATGTTCGCCGACCCCCGTGTCGACTGTTTCTACACGACGATGCGTAAGCGGTGCACATCTCTGGGGCGCAGGCTCCGGACCACCTCCAACACCATCCTGAGTGTATTTGCGAATAGGTTTGATTGTCAATACATAAACCATTGTTATATGGTTAATGTAATGACAAACAAACAAATGACTCAGAGGCAGGGGTATTATTAATAAGTGTTTGATTTTATTTCCATACTTATAATTTAATTTAATTTTTTGTGATTTTTAATTTAATTTTTATGATTTTTAATGTAATATTTAATTTAATTTTTTTTTGACATTTTAATTTTAATTTATATTATTTGAGTGATTATTTTTTTTTTAATATATTTGTAGATATTTATTGTTATATAATTTGTAATTTTATTCCAATTAATGAAACTGTAACAATATGATCTGCAATGGATTGAAATAAATTATTTTAATTGAATTTACAGTACTCACTTAACTAAGCTACAGAGGAGTCTATAGCAAGTGTCATTATTTCTTAATAGGTACCTGCAGTGACTGTAGATGAGCCTCAACTTTTCAGCGCCTGTTCTAGATAAAGTACCTAATAGTAATGACAACACACAAGAGAGGTCTTGTATTTATAACAGTGCTCTCAAACAGTATTCTCATTTTCAATTCTCATAAAAAACGTGAAACAAAAGGTTCAGTTTTATATTAAACCCGCAGAGTATCGCGCTTGAACTGTCTCTCTCGTCCCTTTATCAATTAGAGGGCATCTGTCAGCTCAGCGGCTCCAAATTAAACTTTTGTTTAGTCTGCAGACGTGACGCGGCTGCAGAGTGCAGAGTTCGACCCCCGGCGGCGGCACTCACTAGTTAACGGCATTGTCCTACCTTGCATTGTGTACGTTTGTACATAGGTACTTCGTTTATATTGTTAGTTAGACGTAATAATTAACAGCGTGTATGATAACAATCCAAAATAAAAACTACTTTTCATTTCTCATACTTGGAAAGTACGCTCGAAGTTACCTGATTAAAGGGATGAAAACAGTACCTACTTTTTGTCCCTGGGAAACGATTTTCCCTGCTATCAAAACAATTACAAATACAAGCCGTGTCCCAACTTTGTATACAGTCACTCTGTTATGTCGCGGCGTAAATAATTATAAAAATATTATCAATAATTTTGTAACATGACTATACCTACTTAGAAATTATATTTCACTAAATTATTATTTAATTTACAAAGATTTGAGCTAAATATTTTCCATCATTAATTATAATTACAATTTTGAAAAACCCCCGACACGAACAAACATTTAAAAAGTAAAACATACTAAGTATTGGCTCTTTAAGTTTAATACAAGTTGTAGGTAATGTTGTGATCCAAGCGTCGCGGCGTCGCGGCGCGGCTAGTGGAAACAGGAAGCTAACCTTTCTACTCTACCATACATTCATTATTGCTAGGTACAAGTCTCGTCTGTTTGGCGTTTTCATTAACCATTATTATTGAACCTTTTTTTTGATATTTCTCGGGAGCCCAGGGCCCCGGACCTTCAGAAGGCATACGAGGGGCCGACGCCAACCCGCAGAGGCCCGCTAGACGCTCTTATTTAACCTATTATTATTATTATTGCCTGTTTTTTAAACTTTGTATTACTAGTATACACGCCATGATCGACACCTGCCTCGCCGAAATCTGCGCAGTTGTAAGTGTTTTTCCAACAGTGAAGCTAGTTACTAATTTATCCTCATTTCTCTTTCCTACTTCATCATCAGACCCTGATCACCATCTAACTATAACCTATTTGTTGAGAACATCTCAATGAGCCCAAATACGATACCTCTGCTGTAAGTTGGTGAGTGAGTTGGGTACTCTCCAAATTCCAGGTGATGCTGCAGCATCAGTTCAAAGTTACTATGTTCTTTTAATATCATTGAAGTAATAAAATACCAAATTTCGAATCGATCAGATCTGTGGAAGATGCTCACATCCATTCATCGACTACAAAAGAGCAGATCTTCAAACGGCAGAACCAATTTCCTTGAATCATAGCTAAGAACACTCTCGATCAGGTCACCTTTCAAACAAACAAAAAAAAATTCTAAATCAGTTCAGCCTTTTGGGAGCTACGATGGCGCAGACAGACACATAGATACACAGATACACAGGTTAAACTTATAACACCCCTCTGGGGTTAAAAAATATTGGCTGGTAGAATGCCACAGAAAAAGAAACAAAAAAAAAGGTGAGAAAGCGGCAATTCGATCCTCAGTTGTTTTGTCGAGTGCTCATTACTTACGTGTCAGTTGTTTGTCAGATTCAGATATGGATTTAACGCCTGATTTCATTAGAGAAGAGGCTAAAACAGTTGTGGGAAACCTTTAAAAAAAAGATACTTATAATCTTACGATGTTTTTATGAATTGGCACGCTGAAAAAAGAGTCAAATATTTTTCGGAAAACGTTTAATATCTTATTTCAATGAATTATCGTCACTTCACAACCACTTGTCATTTGGATTCTCAAATGTTGTCCGAGACGGTCGATTTCATTACTGGCTTAGCTAGTCCCATAGAACCATTTCACTTCTCTCCGGTCACCTTGGACGAAATTAAAAAGACCATCCTGTCCATAAAATCCAAGGCTGTGGGGGATGACGGCATCAGTCGTAGTATGGTCGTTTGGATCCTCGATACCCTACTTCCTCCTTTACCCACATCATAAACTTTTCTCTTGATTCCGGACAATTCCCATCCCTGTGGCGTATGGCCTATGTCCGCCCACTTCCTAAAACAAACCCCTCCCTACCCTGTCACTTTCGACCCATTTCCGTTCTCCCATTCCTGTCTAAAGTGCTTGAGGCCTGCGTACACAAACAGTTTGCGGGGTTTGTTCACCGGAACAACCTTGTTAGCTCGTTTCAGTCTGGATTCAGGCCTGGGCACAGTACAGCTTCCGCTTTCCTTAACATGACTGGTGACGTTAGAGAAGCGATGGAGGATACCAAGGTTACTGTTTTGGTTTTAATTGATTTCTCTAATGCCTTTAACGCTGTCAGCCACGATATTCTCTTTTCTATGCTCTCTCATCTTATGGGTTCGTCCGAGGTTCTGGAATGGTTCTCCTCTTATCTTCGGGGACGTCGGCAGTCGATTCACGTTGATGAGAGCTCTTCGAGTTGGCGTAACCTGGATGCTGGTATTTCACAAGGCGGTATTCTTTCTCCATTGTTATTCTCCATCTTCATTAATTTTATAACTCACTGTCTTCGGTGTTCGTATCATCTTTATGCCGATGATCTTCAATTTTATACAGCTGCGCAGGAAGAAGGTTTATCGAATGCTGTAGCAGATATAAACCAAGACTTAGATGCTATCAAAAAGTGGTCTGATAGTTTTGGGGTATCAGTGAACCCCTCAAAGTGTCAGGCCATTGTAATTGGAAGCTCGCGCGTGATGGGTTGGGTGACGCTTAACTCTCTTCCTCCTCTCATTTTCAATGGTACCGTCATACCCATTACCCCTACTGTGAAAGATCTCGGTTTGCACCTTGACTCGACGCTTAGCTGGCAGCGCCAGGTCTCTAATATTAGTCGAAGGGTCAACGGTACTCTGCGATCCCTGTATCATCTGAGAAACTTTTTGCCCGCTAAGAAGAAAACTATGCTTGTGCAGACTTTGATTTTCCCTATCACTGACTATGGTGACGTGTGCTACTTTGACTTGAATGCGGTGTTGCTGGATAAGCTTGACAGACTGCTTAACAATTGTATCCGGTTCATATTCAACCTCAGAAAATATGACCACGTGTCGAGCTATAGGTCTGAGCTCAAATGGATGTTCATTCGCTAGAGAAGAAGTTTGCGTGCTTTGACCATTCTTTTCTCCCTTCTTAACTTTCCCACTCCTCCTTCTTATCTAGTGTCTTACTTCCAATATCTATGTTCTTCATACGCTAAGAATCTGCGTTCTTCTAACAATCTTCCCCTACTCTGTCCTTCTCATACTTCTGACTTTGTTCATTCTTCCTTTCATATTCAGTCCATCCTTCTTTGGAATGCGCTACTTCTTGACATCAGGATGGCCACCAGTCGGTATGCATTTAAGCGGAGATTGCGGAGTTATTTTCAAAATAAATAGCGTAGAGTCATCTCAAAACCTCTCTCTCTTGAATTTGTATATGTATATGTATATAATAGAGGTATATATTATAGTAAATATTTATGTATGTTTATTATAAGCTTATAACTTATTTACTTATGTACAAATTGTTCCTTTCTAACAGAGCACCTGCCATCTAATCTCTTCACCACCCTTCGTTGACTGGTAGAGAATGCCTAAGGCATTAAGTCCGCTTTTGCACTTTTTTAAGTGTGAAAAGTTTAAATAAATAAATAAATAATCTAACAATCATAAATATTCAACTCTATGGAGCATTTATTCAATGTTATACTCGTAGATATTATCTTACCAATATTGTTTAATTATGTTTCAATAAAATATTGTTGGTTTAACTAATCGGGTTTTTATTTACTTTTCTCATATTCGAAATGAAAAGCAGAGTGTTTACCTCGAGTGAAATACCTATTTAGGCACTCGGACTATTGACGCCCTCGCTACACGCGTGCGCCAAACCACCTCGTGCCTAAATATACGTAGGTGCCTTTCATCCCTTGTATAAAAATCTACTATTTTTAATAAGCAAGTTTCACTCCACATTATGTACAGTGACATACATTTTTTGCCTTAATTTAGTCTTAATTTCTGATAACCATCTCAGATTACAAAAGATGTTGCAAGAGCTTGCAGAAGGAGGCATTCACGTGGGACTCTTAATGAAAAAAGAAAAGACAAAACTAATTACAAACAGCATTGAAGAGACCAAGAGACCATCAGTATACACGGAGAAAGTATCGCGTATGTGAACTGTATATCTACCTTGGACAACTGATTTCGTTCACCAGGCACATGGAACAAAAAATAGAAAGGCACCATCACCACGCATCACCAGCACATGGAACAGGTACTGGTCACTCAAGGAGGTAATGAGAAATGCCCAATATCCTATATCCTCTAAAAGAAAACGTTTTAAAACATGCATTCTGCCATGCCTCACTTACGGCTGTCAGACATGGACATTGACTCCAAAGACCGCAGAACATTACGTGTTGCCAAAGAGGCATGGAACGCAGCATGAACGTCAAGAGAAAATACAAAAGAGAGCTAAAGATCTGAGGAAGATCACGAAACTAAATGATGCTACCTTCCACACAAAAAGACTGAAATGGAGATGGAATGGTCGTATGCTCCGCGATAAGAGCAACAAGTGGTCTAAAGCTCTAACGGAATGCAAATCAGAGATGGTTCAAACAGGAGGAGAGGACGACCACGTAAACGCTGGGTCGGCGACATAGTTGCAACAGCTAGCGCCCTGTGGGCTGGAGACACACGAGACCGTGACAACTGGGGGAGCCTGGGGGAGGCTGCGGCACAGGACGCGCTGGTTAACGAAGACACCCAAGTGTAATGGTTATGTTTTACTTTCTTTATTTTATATTGTAACTAGCTGTGCCCCCCGACTTCGTTCGCGTGGAACTCGTAAGATTCACAATATACTAAAATAACAGCCATATATTTTCACTAGCTGTGCCCCACGACTTCGTTCGCGTGAAAGTCTTAAGATACACAATATACTAAAATAACAGCCACATTTTAATAATACTCCCTCGTCCCCCGACCCGTCCCCCGACCCGTCCCCCGACCCGCCGCGTTGCATCGCCCGCCCGCGCTATTACTTTGTTTTCGCTTAGTGTTCTTTCTGACTTTTTCTTTTTGCTCGGCTCCTAAGGGTCGTAACGTGATGTTAAATAGCCTATAACTATCCTCGAGAATTGGGCTACCAAATGCAAAAATAATTTTTGAAATCCGACTTTTTGTTCACAATTTCATGGGTTTTAATTTTTTTTTAAATAAAGGCTTTATTATTAATATTATTTTGTCTTTGACATTTTTCGGGACCCTGGGATCCCGGATCTTTGTAAGGCATACGAGGGGCCGAAGCCAACTCGCGGAGGCCCGTTAGACGTTTTGAATGAAATGAGGCACCTACCGACGATAACCCTGTACCAAAGGACAGCCCCCGGTGGGTGCGGGACTGTTGCAGAACATGCAAACAAAACATATTGGTCTATATATTGGGTGGCTATAGCTAGAACTAAGGAGTAACTATGTCCCCTGCCTGACCAATGTTATATAATATGCGGATAAAATGGCAGAGGGTGACTTGCACACTCAGTAATGTGTCCCCGGAAACGGTCGCTAGCACATAGTGACGTAGCGATATGGGGGCAATATAAATATCCTGAGGTGCTTGAGGAGTGGAGAGATATTCCACGACTATCAGAACAATCCCAGAGCCCGGAAGATGGTCAAGATCCCTACCAAAACTTACTGGAATACTTCTTTCCTCCGAGCACGTTTGCTCTTGCGAATCTACATTAAAGCCGGCCAATAATGAGGCAAGAATGAGGTGGGAGCTAATTCCTCGTCAGTGTTCACTCCAGCCGGCCAATGAAGAGGTGAGGAACACGACTTCTCCCGGGAGATAGAGGCCGTGGGGTCGCTGCTGCCCAGCAGCGCGCCACATGCTGCCCTGCGGGTTTATTATTATTACATTTTAGCGTTTAATGTATGCCTCACCTTCCTTAGCCAAGCTTAATAAACTCAAGTATAAAGATTTAAATTTGCCTCTCTAAGTAGCTATCACTACATAATTACTATAAAACAAAGTCCCCTCGCCCCCTATTACATGGGACTTAAACTTAACTGGCAAAATGTGAGTGTACACCTCTGCCTAGCCCTTCGGGGAAACAAGGCGTGATGTTATGTTATGTAAAGTCTCCCCGCCGCATCTGTCTGTTTGTCTGAAAGCGATAAACTCAAATACTACCGAAAAGATTTTATACGGTTTTCACCAATGGACGGAGTGATTCATAATCATAATCAAAAATCTTTATTTATCTCAACATCATATTACAGGCGCTGGTTAATAAAATGCACAATCTTATTAATAGAGAAAGGTGTCTGAGGTAGGAGGTCCTGAGTTACAGATCATGATTCATGAGGAAGGTTTAAGTGTAATTCATTAATGTTTTGTATAAATTGGCTGAAAAATGACGATGATTATTGATTGTTGAAGATGTCGAAAAAAATCATGCCGAGCCTTACTGGCGTGCGCCAGGTAAACCAATAGAGTTATATGAAAACAATGTACTACGGAACTAACACATTGTCTACCTGTATTAATACATAGGGTACTTTTAATCCCAGTAGTACGTTCCCGTGGGATATTTGCTGACATCCACGCGGGCGAAGCCACGGGCAAGAGCTAGTTTAATATAAAAGTTGGCTCCGACTCAACTTGCTCCCGCCGTGATCGCATCAAACTGCGTCCGAACTCAACTGTTATATATTACAATAAAACAAACGTTTTGGATCACTCAAGAATATCGCACGCATTCTATTATGTTCCTACCTCAGTATATCTTGTACCGGCTCGTATCGGCAGGACCGACATGAGAATAAGTAGCTCATGTCGTGGTTTAAATAAGAGCCAGTTAACAAGGTTGTAGGCGGCGGGTCTGACTGCAGAGAGGCGCCGGTCCACAAGCTTGTAGGCGGCGGGTTTGACTGCTGAGAGACGCTGGTCAACAAGCTTGTAGGTGGCGGGTTTGACTGCTGAGAGACGCTGGTCAACAAGCTTGTAGGTGGCGGGTTTGATCGCCGAGAGGCGCCGATCCACAAGCTTGTAGGCGGCGGGTTTGACCGCCGAGAGGCGCAGGTCCACAAGCTTGTAGGTGGTGGGTTTGACCGCCGAGAGGCGCCGGTCAACAAGCTTGTAGGCGGCGGGTTTGACCGCCGAGAGGCACCGGTCCACAAGCTTGTAGGCGGCGGGTTTGACCGCCGAGAGGCGCAGGTCCACAAGCTTGTAGGTGGTGGGTTTAATCGCCGAGACGCACCGGTCCACAAGCTTGTAGGCGGCGGGTTTGACTGCTGAGAGGCGCCGGTCAACAAGCTTGTAGGCGGCGGGTTTGACCGCCGAGAGGCGCCGGTCCACAAGCTTGTAGGCGGCGGGTTTGACCGCCGAGAGGCGCAGGTCCACAAGCTTGTAGGTGGTGGGTTTAATCGCCGAGACGCACCGGTCCACAAGCTTGTAGGCGTCGGGTTTGACCGCCGAGAGGCGCCGGTCCACAAGCTTGTAGGCGGCGGGTTTGACCGCCGAGAGGCGCAGGTCCACAAGCTTGTAGGTGGCGGGTTTGATCGCCGAGACGCGCCGGTCCACAAGCTTGTAGGCGGCGGGTTTGACTGCTGAGAGACGCTGGTCAACAAGCTTGTAGGCGGCGGGTCTGACTGCCAACAGGCGCCGGTCAACAAGCTTGTAGGCGGCGGGTTTGACTGCAGAGAGACGCTGGTCAACAAGCTTGTAGGCGGCGGGTTTGACTGCTGAGAGACGCTGGTCAACAAGCTTGTAGGCGGCGGGTCTGACTGCCGACAGGCGCCGGTCAACAAGGTTGTAGGCGGCGGGTCTGACTGCCGACAGGCGCCGGTCAACAAGCTTGTAGGCGGCGGGTCTGACTGCCGACAGGCGCCGGTCAACAAGCTTGTAGGCGGCGGGTCTGACTGCTGAGAGACGCTGGTCAACAAGCTTGTAGGCGGCGGGTCTGACTGCCGACAGGCGCCGGTCAACAAGCTTGTAAGCGGCGGGTTTGACTGCTGAGAGACGCTGGTCAACAAGCTTGTAGGCGGCGGGTCTGACTGCCGACAGGCGCCGGTCAACAAGGTTGTAGGCGGCGGGTCTGACTGCCGACAGGCGCCGATCAACAAGCTTGTAGGCGGCGGGTCTGACTGCCGACAGGCGCCGGTCAACAAGCTTGTAGGCGGCGGGTCTGACTACCGAGAGTTATCTCGTGGAGGCTATTTTAATGCAAGCGTTTTTGTACCTCAGTGCCTCATGTGTCAATGAAGGTAAAAGCAACGCGCTTTAATCATTAGCTACTGGAGTGAACATAATCCGGATGAAACACATTTTTAGCTTTTAACATACTCGTGTTGGTAATGTAGTACGAAGCTATTGAGGTAGCATGGAGCATGATTTAACATAGTCGTGTTCGTAATGTAGTACGAAGCTACTGAGGTAGCATGGAGCATGATTTAACATAGTCGTGTTCGTAATGTAGTACGAAGCTACTGAGGTAGCATGGAGCATGATTTAACATAGTCGTGTTCGTAATGTAGTACGAAGCTACTGAGGTAGCATGGAGCATGATTTAACATAGTCGTGTTCGTAATGTAGTACGAAGCTACTGAGGTAGCATGATGCATCATTTAACATACACGTAGTGTCAGTGTTTTTATTTTTCGTTGTTTACATTAGGTTACAGTTTAGAAACGTGCCCTCGGTGGGGGGGGGGGGGGGAGGGTCAGTATACATAGTTTTTTTTAGTATTTTTAAATTTAACATAAATCTTAGAAAATGTTGATAAATGAAATGTAGAGGGAAGTGGAAAGGTCGAGAGAGGAAGAGGACAAGTCATCCCCCCACCGACCAGTACACAGGAGACACATTTATAAGGTCAATATCAAACGTCTCGAAGGTTAATGTCAAAAAAAGTTAAAATTTAAAAAACCCCCGACACAAACAAAATCCTGTAAAATGTAATAAATGAAAATGTAATAAATTAAAATGTATTGCCCTTTTAAGTTTAATATAAAGTTGTAGATAATATTTTGAGCCAAGCGTCGCCGCGTCGTGGCACGGCTAATGAAAGTAGGAAGTTAACATTATCGTTTCTACTCTAGCATACATTCATAATAGCTAGGTACAAGCCGCGTCTGTTCGGCGTTTTCATTAGCCATGCCCCGACGACGCCGACGCGGCGACGCTAAAATCAATATATTACCTACAACTTTAGATTAAACTTAAAGGGCCAATACATTTTATTTTATTAATTTTTAAACGATTTTGTTTGTGTCGGGGTATTTTTTTTAAAATTAATTTAACTTTTATTTCCTGCTTTTTAAACTAAACGCAATTTAAACGTAAATAATATAAGTATTCTTCAAATCGTCATAATATGTAAAGCATCTATTTGTTGTCTCTGCCATACTGATGCTCTCGGTCTGTGTGAGGCAGTGTCCGAGCCGCACAGCGCATATTGTCATTATGTATATAACAGGGTAGCATCTATTTGTTGTGTCTCTGCCATACTGATGCTCTCGGTCTGTGTGAGGCAGTGTCCGAGCCGCACAGCGCATATTGTCATTATGTATATAACAGGGTAGCATCTATTTGTTGTGTCTCTGCCATACTGATGCTCTCGGTCTGTGTGAGGCAGTGTCCGAGCCGCACAGCGCATATTGTCATTATGTATATAACAGGGTAGCTGCAAGTTTCGACTCCATTGCTCCGCTCTGTTGTTGAGAGCTAACTCCACCTGAAATATTGAGCGAGCGGCGCTGCGGCGACTGTGTGTGTGATAGTGTGCAGCCAGGAGTCGGTTTACTGTCAGGAGTATGTGCCAAAAAACATAACAACACGCCTTGTTTCCCCGAGGGGTTGGGCAGAGATGTATGTACCTACATATAGTACACCCACATTTCGCCAGTTACGTTTAAGTGCCATGTAAAAGGGGGCGAGCCTACTGCCATCAAACGGGCACATACATACATATAATAGACTCCGGGCTGCTACTGGGAAATTCCAGATAGAAAAACCCAATAACACTTTTCCCGATCCGGGAATCATACCCAGGACCTCATGCTCAGCCGTAGCGCTTGCGGCCACTAGACCAACGAGGTAGCCACTGCTAAAAAAGAGATAATAAACATTATATTCTTTATTTGCTCGGTAAGGGTTCTGTCAGTCTGCCACAGAAGGATTTTCTTAATGTTGTTGTCCACGATTAAACAAAAGAATTCTGAGATTTCAGTAGATAAGTATTAACTCAACCAACCTAGCGTTCTAAAACTCATTCAGTGTTTTATATTATAGTTGTGATGTGTCTTTAACTTGTTTTAACAACTCAATCGAAACCAGCGCAGAGTTCTCTGCCAAGAGCGAGTGTTTATTGTTATTGCAACGATTGTTTGTTTATTCCAATGCATTTCTAGGAGTCGGCATTATTTATTTACCTCCCGGATGAGATCAAACCGCGAGATAGGATCGATCCAGACTCGTGAATGAGGAGTTATCTCTTACAGACTGAAGTGTTACAATCTACTAAACGTATGGCTGCCGCATTACTGTTGCGCTTGGCAGTCACTGGCAGTCACTGGCAGTCACTGGCAGTCACTGGCAGTCACTGGCAGTCACGGGCAGTCACTGGCAGTCACTGGCAGTCACTGGCAGTAACTGGCGAGAGTACTTCGGGTAACGTTATGCGCGGTGCTTTGATTTGATGTTTTTGGCAGTCGATATTTTGACCTTTATGAGCTGCTAAATGTTCACTCCAAGAACACTCGTATATACAATATGTAACATAAATAACGCACAAACTCTTAAGGGGTCATTGTACTCATCATTATGAACAACTTTTACTATGGGCCAAAACTTGAAATCGCGAAAAAAAAATCTGCTGTTCGCTACATTTATGTTCGCATGACTCGTCAAAATGTAGGGAACATCTGATATTTTTTTCACGATTTCACGTTTGGATGAGTACAATGACTCCTTATGAGGATGTGCGTTATTTATTTAAACTTTTCACACTTAAAAAAAGTACAAAGGCGGACTTAATGCCTTAGGCATTCTCTACCAGTCAACCAAGGGTGGTGAAGAGATTAGATGGCAGGTGCTCTGTTAGGAATGGAACAATTTGTACATAAATAAGTTATAAACTTATAATACACATACATACGTATTTACTATAATATATACCTATATTATATATATATTATATACAAATTCAAGAGAGAGAGGTTTAGAGATGACTCCACGCTATTTATTTTGAAAATAACTCCGCAATCTCCGCTTAAATGCATACCGACTGGTGGCCATCCTGATGTTAAGAGGTAGCGCATTCCAAAGAAGGATGGACTGAATATGAAAGGAAGAATGAACAAGGTCAGAAGTATGAGAAGGACAGAATAGGGGAAGATTGTGTGAAGAACATAGATATTGGAAGTGAGACACTAGATAAGAAGGAGTGCGAGAGTTAAGAAGGGAGAAGAGCGTGGTCAAAGCACGCAAATTTCTTCTCTGGCGAATGGGCATCCATTTGCCATCCATCCATTGGATTGCATTTTTTTTTGTTCATTTGGTTATTTACATATGTTACACCTTGTATATTTGATCCCCCTTCTAGAGTAAACCATCCCCTCAAAGGGGCCATTTACCGTCCATCACCCGTCCGTCATCATCGTCCGTCGTCGTTGGCATTTTCTTTTCATTAATTAAACATCAGTCGCTTTAACAAACTCTGCTGTTTCAAAAATGCATGAAAGAAACGGACTCCCTGAAAACTCTATTTGCAGCTCACAGCAATCAACCCGTTCAATAGTTGGCCGTGCTCAGTCGCTGTAAAACAACAAATAAAGTTTCCCAATGTTCCGCAGTTACAGTGAAGTAAACTGGCGGTGTTCCTGTTGCGGCGGGTTGTGACCCTTTGATGTGCTCTCATTGTTATTGTGAGTCGCTCCTGTTCGCAGCAGTCGCGAGCCCGCCCGGCGCCGCGCGGGGTCCGCACGTTCTCCGTAGGATCCTGCACTTCTGTATTATGTATCTATGTATATGTATGATACCTATAGGTACTTTGCTCTGTATAGACGATCCAAGTCGAGCGTTGTTCTATTTCTCATAATGCCAGTTTGCAGTTTTGCACTGATGTTACCTACATCAGTAAATGTAGGACATTTATAAATATTTTCTGCTAATTTGCGACTACAGCACTCTCTTTCTCTCACTCTCTCTCACTGAATGTCTTCAACTACGCCAAATCTGAATGAAAAACTCTTTTGATAAAAACTAGCTCGCGAGCAGTTGCGAGTGAATGCTTGTCACGTTTCCATACACTTGTTATACCTACTCATTATACTTGGTTCAAATTGGTTGATGCAACACGGCATACTACGCTTCGTAATGTCCGCCAATCCGCATGTAAACTAAGAAATCCCACATAGTTCATTAACTCGATCATCAAGCGACTTTAGTTCCACGACGCTAATGAATTAGCTGCTGCTCGTCATTAGGGCTGCCACAAGTACAGCTGTTCATTAAGTTGGCCACTTTGTCACAACTCGAACAATGCAACCAGGTGTGTGCTTTTATTTTTAATGAATTGTACGTAAGTGACGGAGAATTTTATTTTAGAGCTTTCGTTCTTACTTATTTTAACGAATAGTGCCTCTGTACATTAGCATCGTCATCGTACTCATTAGCATCGTCATCGTACTCATGTAAAGTTTACATTCAATCACAGGATTCATATTTTTCGATTTCTCGGGCATGTCTTATGCCCTGTAGTGCTACATCGCAGCCGATGGCGAGCTTGCCGCGTGATGGCTATTTATTTTATTATCACTCTTGTTGATAGGGCTATCCCGAAACAGGAAAGTGAATAAAACCTCAAACAACGTGGTACTTATTACAAAACTGCATGATTTATTTAACAAAATAATATAAAGAAAGTGATTTGTGGTAGCCCTGTGTTAAATGAGCGCCTTTCATTTTGTTCTTTGCCGGCACGAAGTGAACTGTGTCCGACTGCCTGTGCACGGCGCCACCGGCGACCCTAGCTCTCGTGCAGGGAAACGTAGTCACCTTTTATTTTATCATTATGCACATTTAGCTTTGTAAAGTTAACCGTACTAAGCCACCTATTTCCACATATGAGGGGAGAATTACTTTGGGTGGACAATTTATAGCAAAAATGCTTGAATGTCATAATTACTTTTTAATTCTTACGTTTTAGGGATATCTTTTGTTCTGTTGTAGCTTACGTGTCATTTAGGAGCTTAACAATAATGACATTCTTGTATTTTCAGAGGTGAAGTACTAGTTCAGTCTTCAATTCTTTGGACGCTGCCCTCCAGTGTTGCTCGCATGTCAAGTAGAACAACTAATCATCCGCTATTTCTTATCTTGTTGAGCCCCAAGCCAAGCTATTTATTTAGGAAGCGTCGTAGCAGATCCCGGCGTTTCACGACCTTTCTCAGTAATTATTTCTTGTCACCCATCGGTGTTCTGTTATAATCTCCTTTTTTACCTTTCCGCTTGGAGGTTTATTACGTATGAAGTACTGCCAGGAGCATTACTAGCGACAACACTGCAACATGATGAAGTACTGCCAGGAGCAATACTAGCGACAACACTGCAATGCAACATTATGAAGTACTGCCAGGAGCAATACTAGCGACAACACTGCAATGCAACATTATGAAGTACTGCCAGGAGCAATACTAGCGACAACACTGCAATGCAACATTATGAAGTACTGCCAGGAGCAATACTAGCGACAACACTGCAACATTATGAAGTACTGCCAGGAGCAATACTAGCGACAACACTGCAATGCAACATTATGAAGTACTGCCAGGAGCAATACTAGCGACAACACTGCAATGCAACATTATGAAGTACTGCCAGGAGCAATACTAGCGACAACACTGCAATGCAACATTATGAAGTACTGCCAGGAGCAATACTAGCGACAACACTGCAATGCAACATTATGAAGTACTGCCAGGAGCAATACTAGCGACAACACTGCAATGCAACATTATGAAGTACTGCCAGGAGCAATACTAGCGACAACACTGCAATGCAACATTATGAAGTACTGCCAGGAGCAATACTAGCGACAACACTGCAATGCAACATTATGAAGTACTGCCAGGAGCAATACTAGCGACAACACTGCAATGCAACATTATGAAGTACTGCCAGGAGCAATACTAGCGACAACACTGCAATGCAACATTATGAAGTACTGCCAGGAGCAATACTAGCGACAACACTGCAATGCAACATTATGAAGTACTGCCAGGAGCAATACTAGCGACAACACTGCGACATTATGAAGTACTGCCAGGAGCAATACTAGCGACAACACTGCAATGCAACATTATGAAGTACTGCCAGGAGCAATACTAGCGACAACACTGCAATGCAACATTATGAAGTACTGCCAGGAGCAATACTAGCGACAACACTGCAATGCAACATTACGAAGTACTGCCAGGAGCAATACTAGCGACAACACTGCGACATTATGAAGTACTGCCAGGAGCAATACTAGCGACAACACTGCAATGCAACATTATGAAGTACTGCCAGGAGCAATACTAGCGACAACACTGCGACATTATGAAGTACTGCCAGGAGCAATACTAGCGACAACACTGCAATGCAACATTATGAAGTACTGCCAGGAGCAATACTAGCGACAACACTGCAATGCAACATTATGAAGTACTGCCAGGAGCAATACTAGCGACAACACTGTGACATTATGAAGTACTGCCAGGAGCAATACTAGCGACAACACTGCAATGCAACATTATGAAGTACTGCCAGGAGCAATACTAGCGACAACACTGCAATGCAACATTATGAAGTACTGCCAGGAGCAATACTAGCGACAACACTGCGACATTATGAAGTACTGCCAGGAGCAATACTAGCGACAACACTGCAATGCAACATTATGAAGTACTGCCAGGAGCAATACTAGCGACAACACTGCAATGCAACATTACGAAGTACTGCCAGGAGCAATACTAGCGACAACACTGCGACATTATGAAGTACTGCCAGGAGCAATACTAGCGACAACACTGCAATGCAACATTATGAAGTACTGCCAGGAGCAATACTAGCGACAACACTGCAATGCAACATTATGAAGTACTGCCAGGAGCAATACTAGCGACAACACTGCGACATTATGAAGTACTGCCAGGAGCAATACTAGCGACAACACTGCAATCCAACATTATGAAGTACTGCCAGGAGCAATACTAGCGACAACACTGCAATGCAACATTATGAAGTACTGCCAGGAGCAATACTAGCGACAACACTGCGACATTATGAAGTACTGCCAGGAGCAATACTAGCGACAACACTGCAATGCAACATTATGAAGTACTGCCAGGAGCAATACTAGCGACAACACTGCGACATTATGAAGTACTGCCAGGAGCAATACTAGCGACAACACTGCAATCCAACATTATGAAGTACTGCCAGGAGCAATACTAGCGACAACACTGCAATGCAACATTATGAAGTACTGCCAGGAGCAATACTAGCGACAACACTGCGACATTATGAAGTACTGCCAGGAGCAATACTAGCGACAACACTGCAATGCAACATTATGAAGTACTGCCAGGAGCAATACTAGCGACAACACTGCAATGCAACATTATGAAGTACTGCCAGGAGCAATACTAGCGACAACACTGCAATGCAACATTATGAAGTACTGCCAGGAGCAATACTAGCGACAACACTGCAATGCAACATTATGAAGTACTGCCAGGAGCAATACTAGCGACAACACTGCGACATTATGAAGTACTGCCAGGAGCAATACTAGCGACAACACTGCAATGCAACATTATGAAGTACTGCCAGGAGCAATACTAGCGACAACACTGCAATGCAACATTATGAAGTACTGCCAGGAGCAATACTAGCGACAACACTGCAATGCAACATTATGAAGTACTGCCAGGAGCAATACTAGCGACAACACTGCAATGCAACATTATGAAGTACTGCCAGGAGCAATACTAGCGACAACACTGCAATCCAACATTATGAAGTACTGCCAGGAGCAATACTAGCGACAACACTGCAATGCAACATTATGAAGTACTGCCAGGAGCAATACTAGCGACAACACTGCAATGCAACATTATGAAGTACTGCCAGGAGCAATACTAGCGACAACACTGCGACATTATGAAGTACTGCCAGGAGCAATACTAGCGACAACACTGCAATGCAACATTATGAAGTACTGCCAGGAGCAATACTAGCGACAACACTGCAATGCAACATTATGAAGTACTGCCAGGAGCAATACTAGCGACAACACTGCAATGCAACATTATGAAGTACTGCCAGGAGCAATACTAGCGACAACACTGCAATGCAACATTATGAAGTACTGCCAGGAGCAATACTAGCGACAACACTGCGACATTATGAAGTACTGCCAGGAGCAATACTAGCGACAACACTGCAATGCAACATTATGAAGTACTGCCAGGAGCAATACTAGCGACAACACTGCAATGCAACATTATGAAGTACTGCCAGGAGCAATACTAGCGACAACACTGCAATGCAACATTATGAAGTACTGCCAGGAGCAATACTAGCGACAACACTGCAATGCAACATTATGAAGTACTGCCAGGAGCAATACTAGCGACAACACTGCAATGCAACATTATGAAGTACTGCCAGGAGCAATACTAGCGACAACACTGCAATGCAACATTATGAAGTACTGCCAGGAGCAATACTAGCGACAACACTGCAATGCAACATTATGAAGTACTGCCAGGAGCAATACTAGCGACAACACTGCAATGCAACATTATGAAGTACTGCCAGGAGCAATACTAGCGACAACACTGCGACATTATGAAGTACTGCCAGGAGCAATACTAGCGACAACACTGCAATGCAACATTATGAAGTACTGCCAGGAGCAATACTAGCGACAACACTGCAATGCAACATTATGAAGTACTGCCAGGAGCAATACTAGCGACAACACTGCGACATTATGAAGTACTGCCAGGAGCAATACTAGCGACAACACTGCAATGCAACATTATGAAGTACTGCCAGGAGCAATACTAGCGACAACACTGCAATGCAACATTATGAAGTACTGCCAGGAGCAATACTAGCGACAACACTGTGACATTATGAAGTACTGCCAGGAGCAATACTAGCGACAACACTGCAATGCAACATTATGAAGTACTGCCAGGAGCAATACTAGCGACAACACTGCAATGCAACATTATGAAGTACTGCCAGGAGCAATACTAGCGACAACACTGCGACATTATGAAGTACTGCCAGGAGCAATACTAGCGACAACACTGCAATGCAACATTATGAAGTACTGCCAGGAGCAATACTAGCGACAACACTGCAATGCAACATTACGAAGTACTGCCAGGAGCAATACTAGCGACAACACTGCGACATTATGAAGTACTGCCAGGAGCAATACTAGCGACAACACTGCAATGCAACATTATGAAGTACTGCCAGGAGCAATACTAGCGACAACACTGCAATGCAACATTATGAAGTACTGCCAGGAGCAATACTAGCGACAACACTGCGACATTATGAAGTACTGCCAGGAGCAATACTAGCGACAACACTGCAATCCAACATTATGAAGTACTGCCAGGAGCAATACTAGCGACAACACTGCAATGCAACATTATGAAGTACTGCCAGGAGCAATACTAGCGACAACACTGCGACATTATGAAGTACTGCCAGGAGCAATACTAGCGACAACACTGCAATGCAACATTATGAAGTACTGCCAGGAGCAATACTAGCGACAACACTGCAATGCAACATTATGAAGTACTGCCAGGAGCAATACTAGCGACAACACTGCAATGCAACATTATGAAGTACTGCCAGGAGCAATACTAGCGACAACACTGCAATGCAACATTATGAAGTACTGCCAGGAGCAATACTAGCGACAACACTGCAATGCAACATTATGAAGTACTGCCAGGAGCAATACTAGCGACAACACTGCAATGCAACATTATGAAGTACTGCCAGGAGCAATACTAGCGACAACACTGCAATGCAACATTATGAAGTACTGCCAGGAGCAATACTAGCGACAACACTGCAATGCAACATTATGAAGTACTGCCAGGAGCAATACTAGCGACAACACTGCAATGCAACATTATGAAGTACTGCCAGGAGCAATACTAGCGACAACACTGCAATGCAACATTATGAAGTACTGCCAGGAGCAATACTAGCGACAACACTGCAATGCAACATTATGAAGTACTGCCAGGAGCAATACTAGCGACAACACTGCAATGCAACATTATGAAGTACTGCCAGGAGCAATACTAGCGACAACACTGCGACATTATGAAGTACTGCCAGGAGCAATACTAGCGACAACACTGCAATGCAACATTATGAAGTACTGCCAGGAGCAATACTAGCGACAACACTGCAATGCAACATTATGAAGTACTGCCAGGAGCAATACTAGCGACAACACTGCAATGCAACATTATGAAGTACTGCCAGGAGCAATACTAGCGACAACACTGCGACATTATGAAGTACTGCCAGGAGCAATACTAGCGACAACACTGCGACATTATGAAGTACTGCCAGGAGCAATACTAGCGACAACACTGCAATGCAACATTATGAAGTACTGCCAGGAGCAATACTAGCGACAACACTGCAATGCAACATTATGAAGTACTGCCAGGAGCAATACTAGCGACAACACTGCGACATTATGAAGTACTGCCAGGAGCAATACTAGCGACAACACTGCGACATTATGAAGTACTGCCAGGAGCAATACTAGCGACAACACTGCAATGCAACATTATGAAGTACTGCCAGGAGCAATACTAGCGACAACACTGCGACATTATGAAGTACTGCCAGGAGCAATACTAGCGACAACACTGCAATGCAACATTATGAAGTACTGCCAGGAGCAATACTAGCGACAACACTGCAATGCAACATTATGAAGTACTGCCAGGAGCAATACTAGCGACAACACTGCAATGCAACATTATGAAGTACTGCCAGGAGCAATACTAGCGACAACACTGCAATGCAACATTATGAAGTACTGCCAGGAGCAATACTAGCGACAACACTGCGACATTATGAAGTACTGCCAGGAGCAATACTAGCGACAACACTGCGACATTATGAAGTACTGCCAGGAGCAATACTAGCGACAACACTGCAATGCAACATTATGAAGTACTGCCAGGAGCAATACTAGCGACAACACTGCAATGCAACATTATGAAGTACTGCCAGGAGCAATACTAGCGACAACACTGCGACATTATGAAGTACTGCCAGGAGCAATACTAGCGACAACACTGCAATGCAACATTATGAAGTACTGCCAGGAGCAATACTAGCGACAACACTGCAATGCAACATTATGAAGTACTGCCAGGAGCAATACTAGCGACAACACTGCAATGCAACATTATGAAGTACTGCCAGGAGCAATACTAGCGACAACACTGCAATGCAACATTATGAAGTACTGCCAGGAGCAATACTAGCGACAACACTGCAATGCAACATTATGAAGTACTGCCAGGAGCAATACACATATTAAATAACACACATACAACACATATTAAAGAGCAAACTTTCCCGCTTACTCACAAACGTTATTTAAAGAGAAATAATAAGAAATAATGACCTTAGTGTTACCATACATTCACCTTAGTGTTACCATACATTCACCTTAGTGTTACCATACATTCACCTTAGTGGAACCATACATTCACCTTAGTGGAACCATACATTCACCTTAGTGGAACCATACATTCACCTTAGTGTTACCATACATTCACCTTAGTGTTACCATACATTCACCTTAGTGGAACCATACATTCACCTTAGTGGAACCATACATTCACCTTAGTGTTACCATACATTCACCTTAGTGTTACCATACATTCACCTTAGTGGAACCATACATTCACCTTAGTGGAACCATACATTCACCTTAGTGGAACCATACATTCACCTTAGTGGAACCATACATTCACCTTAGTGGAACCATACATTTCATGACGTTTAAGCCTGTCTTATTGACTTCAAACAACGTTTTTAAGTAAAGACTTATATAGTGTGAGCCGCGCGTACCATGTAATGGGTCTTACTTTTGGCACCGGGAGGTAAGCAGGTAAAATTCCTCTGCGCACGCGCGCCTACCAGCGGTAGGCGAGAGTACGCGCCGTATGTACTCACGGCGATCCGGTCGTGACTTACTGCTTTGAGAAGAGTACGTCTTGCGACAGAGTTGCTTCGCGATATTTCAAAGTTTCAAGTTTACCGTAGTCAGAGTTACTTGGAACAACACTGCATGAAAATGTTCAAAAAGTTATGACTTGTTCAGGTAACTGTCGTCAGTGAAGAGATACTTTGTACTGAAGATAGTAATTCGTATTTTGCGTGAACAAAACAAACATCAAATGTGGTAGAGTTTGTATCGAACCGCGGGAAATGTTAGCACATACTCGTGTGTACATACTTCTGAAACTTTTGTAATCTCACGATTTACGGCGCGAAGAGAGGGAATTGGAAAACTTGTTCCGAACACCAAGCGATACTCTGCCGTGGTACGGAAACAGAGCAAGTACATTATATTTTGAAATAATACAACAGGAAATGGCTTCTATTACATCATGTAAGTAGTTTATGTTGGACAAGTATAGGCAGAAGGGTTGTGAATATTGCACGATTGCGTATTTTTGCCTTTTTGTTTTGCGATTATTGCGAAAAGATAAGATTAGTTACAGTCTATTATATTTATGAGCACAATTTGTAACAACTAAAGTAAAATGGGATAGCAAAAGATTTGAAGCCCAGACACACCCTCGCGGAAAGTTCTCATTAATACTTAAAAGAGTTTAAACTTTTTCAATCAACTTAATATCATCCAGTCTGCGTCATAAAATAAAAGCGTCCATTAAATTAATTGAAAAGATCTCCACGCATCCGACGCTACTAGGTCACACGTTACTGCACATGGAGCAGGCATAGTGGCGGCTACTGCACATGGAGCAGGCATAGTGGTGGCTACTGCACATGGAGCAGGCATAGTGGCGGCTACTGCACATGGAGCAGGCATAGTGGCGGCTACTGCACATGGAGCAGGCATAGTGGCGGCTACTGCACATGGAGCAGGCATAGTGGCGGCTACTGCACGCTAAACTAGTTAAACGACTTTCATATCGACGGCGAAGTGCCAATACCTCCTAACTGACATTTTTCGAGACATTCACTTTTTTATCGTTTAGAATTTAAAGGCGTTATTCGCATGTTACAAAATCAAATTTCTCAATTCCTCGAAAAATGTCAGTTAGGAGGTATTGGCAGTTCGCCGTCGATATACCGACCTGACCTAGTTTTGAGATACTTTTTTTCTTTGTAATGTTTAAAAGTGTTTTTTGAATGCAATTTATACAGAAATAAAATATATTTTATCATTATTTATAGTAAATGACATTAATGATTAACAGCTATGAAAAACCAAGATAAATTCATTTCTGAAAAGAGCAATTCCCGACCCACCTACATTCCCTAATAAAAAGAGAAACACAAGCGATTATAATAACACCTAAATGCTCTTTTATGAAATGCGCGCTCACGTTCCGACAACGTCCCTGTTTATGAAATGCGCGCTCACGTTCCGACAACGTCCCTGTTTATGAAATGCGCGCTCACGTTCCGACAACGTCCCTGTTTATGAAATGCGCGCTCACGTTCCGACAACGTCCCTGTTTATGAAATGCGCGCTCACGTTCCGACAACGTCCCTGTTTATGAAATGCGCGCTCACGTTCCGACAACGTCCCTGTTTATGAAATGCGCGCTCACGTTCCGACAACGTCCCTGTTTATGAAATGCGCGCTCACGTTCCGACAACGTCCCTGTTTATGAAATGCGCGCTCACGTTCCGACAACGTCCCTGTTTATGAAATGCGCGCTCACGTTCCGACAATGTCCCTGTTTATGAAATGCGCGCTCACGTTCCGACAACGTCCCTGTTTATGAAATGCGCGCTCACGTTCCGACAACGTCCCTGTTTATGAAATGCGCGCTCACGTTCCGACAACGTCCCTGTTTATGAAATGCGCGCTCACGTTCCGACAACGTCCCTGTTTATGAAATGCGCGCTCACGTTCCGACAACGTCCCTGTTTATGAAATGCGCGCTCACGTTCCGACAACGTCCCTGTTTATGAAATGCGCGCTCACGTTCCGACAACGTCCCTGTTTATGAAATGCGCGCTCACGTTCCGACAATGTCCCTGTTTATGAAATGCGCGCTCACGTTCCGACAACGTCCCTGTTTATGAAATGCGCGCTCACGTTCCGACAACGTCCCTGTTTATGAAATGCGCGCTCACGTTCCGACAACGTCCCTGTTTATGAAATGCGCGCTCACGTTCCGACAACGTCCCTGTTTATGAAATGCGCGCTCACGTTCCGACAACGTCCCTGTTTATGAAATGCGCGCTCACGTTCCGACAACGTCCCTGTTTATGAAATGCGCGCTCACGTTCCGACAACGTCCCTGTTTATGAAATGCGCGCTCACGTTCCGACAACGTCCCTGTTTATGAAATGCGCGCTCACGTTCCGACAACGTCCCTGTTTTATGCTCAAAGTGCTCCGCCTGTAATTAAAAGATTGTTGAAGGCTCGGCCGTGTTTTCTTTGAGCCCTGCTCGCGCATTGTTTCTGCAGTAGCAGCAGAGAGGAACCCTTTGAGCGGTGCGCGCCGATCTCATGACGAAGCGCATTCGAGATGAGTTGCATTTTTGATGCGCCGTAGCTGTGGTGGTAGCCTATAGTAGATTAATTTGGCGTAGCTGTGGCGTAGCAGTGTTGTAGCGTGTCGGAGCGTAACCATAGCAAGGGTCCTAGCTGTTTCGTTACTGTGGCGTAGCGTATCGTAGCAGTGTTGTAGCGTGTCGTAGCGTAACCGTAGCAAGGGTCCTAGCTGTTTCGTTACTGTGGCGTAGCGTATCGTAGCAGTGTTGTAGCGTGTCGTAGCGTAACCGTAGCAAGGGTCCTAGCTGTTTCGTTACTGTGGCGTAGCGTATCGTAGCAGTGTTGTAGCGTGTCGTAGCGTAACCGTAGCAAGGGTCCTAGCTGTTTCGTTACTGTGGCGTAGCGTATCGTAGCAGTGTTGTAGCGTGTCGTAGCGTAACCGTAGCAAGGGTCCTAGCTGTTTCGTTACTGTGGCGTAGCGTATCGTAGCAGTGTTGTAGCGTGTCGTAGCGTAACCGTAGCAAGGGTCCTAGCTGTTTCGTTACTGTGGCGTAGCGTATCGTAGCAGTGTTGTAGCGTGTCGTAGCGTAACCGTAGCAAGGGTCCTAGCTGTTTCGTTACTGTGGCGTAGCGTATCGTAGCAGTGTTGTAGCGTGTCGTAGCGTAACCGTAGCAAGGGTCCTAGCTGTTTCGTTACTGTGGCGTAGCGTATCGTAGCAGTGTTGTAGCGTGTCGTAGCGTAACCGTAGCAAGGGTCCTAGCTGTTTCGTTACTGTGGCGTAGCGTATCGTAGCAGTGTTGTAGCGTGTCGTAGCGTAACCGTAGCAAGGGTCCTAGCTGTTTCGTTACTGTGGCGTAGCGTATCGTAGCAGTGTTGTAGCGTGTCGTAGCGTAACCGTAGCAAGGGTCCTAGCTGTTTCGTTACTGTGGCGTAGCGTATCGTAGCAGTGTTGTAGCGTGTCGTAGCGTAACCGTAGCAAGGGTCCTAGCTGTTTCGTTACTGTGGCGTAGCGTATCGTAGCAGTGTTGTAGCGTGTCGTAGCGTAACCGTAGCAAGGGTCCTAGCTGTTTTGTAACTGTGGCGTAGCGTATCGTAGCAGTGTTGTAGCAAGTCGTAGCTGTGGTGGAGTGTATTGTAGCGTGTCATAGCAGCGGTGCTTACATTGTGTGCCAAAGCTTTGTTGTCTCGTGTGTAAGCTGTACTGTGCGCAGCCGCAGCTCGCTGTTGTGCCGTAGCACTTCAGCGAGCTGCGTGTCGGCAGTGCGCGACCGCTGTGCTGTGATTATCAGTGATGTGGTATGACTAAGACGTAGTGAATTTTAAGCATTTCAGTGGCAATATTATTAACGATTAAAACGTAGTCACATCATATTTGTCAGAATTGTAGCGCACCGACACGTTTGTTCGTGTCACTGTACCTGTTTGGTCGCCGACCTCCCCGACACATCCTCTACCATTGTACCTACTTGGTCGCCGAACTCCCCGATACATCCACCACCATTGTATCTACTTGGTCGCCGACCTCCCCGACACATCCTCCACCATTGTATCTACTTGGTCACCGAACTCCCCGACACATCCTCCACCATTGTATCTACTTGGTAGCCGACCTCCCCGACACATCCTCCACCATTGTATCTACTTGGTCACCGAACTCCCCGACACATCCTCCACCATTGTATCTACTTGGTAGCCGACCTCCCCGACACATCCTCCACCATTGTACCTACTTGGTCGCCGAACTCCCCGACACATCCTCCACCATTGTACCTACTTGGTCGCCGAACTCCCCGACACATCCTCCACCATTGTACCTACTTGGTTGCCGACCTCCCCGACACATCCTCCACCATTGTATCTACTTGGTCACCGAACTCCCCGACACATGCTCCACCATTGTACCTACTTGGTCGCCGACCTCCCCGACACATCCTCCACCATTGTATCTACTTGGTCACCGAACTCCCCGACACATGCTCCACCATTGTACCTACTTGGTCGCCAAACTCCCCGACACATCCTCCACCATTGTACCTACTTGGTTGCCGGCCTCCCCGACACATCCTCCACCATTGTACCTACTTGGTCGCCGAACTCCCCGACACATCCTCCACCATTGTACCTACTTGGTCGCCGAACTCCCCGACACATCCTCCACCATTGTACCTACTTGGTCGCCGAACTCCCCGACACATCCTCCACCATTGTACCTACTTGGTTGCCGACCTCCCCGACACATCCTCCACCATTGTACCTACTTGGTCGCCGAACTCCCCGACACATCCTCCACCATTATACCTACTTAAATTCAAATACGTTCGACACTTGCTGGTGTTCGAACGCGCCCATAGGCAAATACATAACGGCCTGTGGCACATAAGATTGCCACCGGCATCAAACCTTTACATGAGCTGCGCTCACCCTGGAATAAAAGGATCGGCGTAGTGACGTAGTCGCATCTCCCCATAATACTTTTATTCACAACATGCGAACACCCAAGTGTGACCTGCCTAAGCCTAAACGAGTATTGACCTAACGTCAGAATTGAAATTTACAATATGAGATCTGTCCCTTGCAAGAGAAAGCTAAACGTAAGAGGGACGAGTCGCGAAGGTCGGCCACTACGTTACGTGTTAGTCAAATTTAAACATTAACGCGCGTCACAGCGCACTCCCACAAATAAAAACGCCCTCATATTTTAACCTCGTTGGCCAAAACTGACGTAAAAGGTCCAACATGGTCTCAGAAACGCAAATAATACACTGTAACAACTTCACACCAGCCCAAAGGGGGTTAAGAAAGAAAAAATAAACTTAACATCATAATCTTTTACCACACCAGGCGTTAATGAGCCAGAGGGAGGGAGAAGGTCAAGAAGGAAAAGTTCATATGTAAAAAATGGCCACACCTGGAGCGTGGAGTGTGGCCGTGTGGCCCATGGCCACACTTCAGAGGACAAATCTCAAAAATATCCCGATCTTACTAAGCTCCATCGACTGTCAGATAATTCTGACTAAACTGTAGGTCCACAATCAAACTGGACCAGTTGTGTCAACCTGAGACACCTTGCAAGGACTATGTCCCGTCAGCAAAGTTGATCTCTATTTAGACTGCTTACCCCCCCCCCCCTCCCCCGTTCTAAGATGAAACCACAGCTTTTTATAACTATTCCCCCCTTCTAATAAGCCTTATTAAATTCTGCAGAGTGTTCATGCTAATCTGGGCCAAAAAAAATTATTTATAGAAGACGAAGCTCTCCCTCAGACTCGGTGAGGGCTGTGAGGCGTGGCACCTCACTCGCTCTCCCAGCTGCATCCGATGTGTCTCGTGCAATATGAAACGACACACAAAAAAAAACAATGCACTTATTCATCAAACTAAAATAATGAGCTAATTCAAATGATGTTTACATCTAAGTGACATTGACATGACAATAACAGTTAAATGACATAGAAAAAAAATTACATGGCATTACAAGACAATAATCGAAAAGGTTAGATAATTCTCAAAAGAAAAAGTTTCCATTCATTATTATTAATAATAAAAGTATCACAATTTTTTTTTAAAAGGAGGCTTATTCAATTTTAAAATCTTATACCTCAAAATGTAAAACTTCTTTATAAAATGTTTATTAGTTTTCCTACGCCTTCTTTTAAAATTATTTGTTTTAGGAACAACGTTTTTTTATTTTGGTATTTTTAACAAATAAATCCTTTTTCTTTGTTGGTGTTTTTCTTGAATTGTGCATAGCACGCATGCGTCGTAAGGGGACACTAAGAACAACATTAGATTTTCGTTCGCAATAATTAAAATTATTTTTTATGTTACCAGCTTCCACTGCGCAGGACTCAACGTCATCCTCAACTAGCTTAATAAGAACATTTAATTCATAAAATTTATCTGTTGACAGCGATGAATACCCATCATCCTTTATTTTAGTCGCCAACCGGGAATGATCAATCTCCATTGTTTTGGAATTTTTTTTGTCGGAATTATTTTCAACAAATTGATCATCGCCGATGTATTTTTTTATTATTTGGACATCGTGATCAAAATATTCACTCTGCTGCTCTGAAACATGGATATTAGATTTAATACATGGACTGGACTGACCCGATTCTTCTATTTCTTCCTCGTGTTCACTCTCGAACACTTGAGCCGACTCCAGCTCATCATGAGCGGGACTGCTCTCAAGGCAGCTTTGCTCATCGTCATCATCGTCATCTAACGGATCATCTTGTCTTCCGCTAGAAAACACAGGTGTATCAACATTTGGATTTACAAAATTCTCCTGTCCAGCCTCTTCTGACAGCTCTTGTGCAATTAATTTCTCTTGTACACTACGAGGAACAACTCTCCTGTGACACTCGCAAGCGAATTCCGCTCTCAGCGCGTCACAAATCTCTACAAAACTCATACCGTCGTGTACGTATATCTATTAAATGATTTCGCAGGACTCTCAATACATGCGCCCAGTATCCCCAATCCAATCCAAATCCAATCGCTTTCTCGCCATCCTTTATATATGGCTAGAAGCCTGAAGTCTTCAATGAATTTCTCGAGACATTGGTTAAATCCCGAGTAATTAAACAATTCTGGAGCCATTTCGCTCTTTTGAAAAAAAAATAATTAGCAAGAACCACTTAACTTTGTATGGCGACACTCCTCTGTGTGGACACTCCTCTGTGTGCCTCTAATGCGCATTTATAACATTCCTCAGCTTGGCTTTATGTGAGAGGTCTCGCTGAATCTGAAACAATATACGCGGGACCGAATGCGCCGCACTCAGTAAGGTGCCTCCACCACTTTGTAGAAATCTGCAAGGGGTACTGTGGGGGCCGAGCAGATTATTACGTATCCTATGTCGTATGTAGTGTTTGATGTATGGTGTAAAGTGTACGGGGGCATCAACACTACAATAACTGCAGACTGATAAGGATTATTATGTAGGTAATATTTCCTTTATCTTATGGAAAACAACTCTCTGCCTGCGTCTGTGTTTCTGAACGTATACAACCCCGATCTCTTCAAAGTGAGAGTGAACAGGATTCTTCTGGGTAAGCTCGCTCCATCGTCGACTTTGTCTCTGTCATCTCTGACCTACACTAGAGTCAAGAGCGAACCTATCTTAAATTAAAAAAAAACACATTTACAAGACACGGCTATTTCCTATCTGACTTCTATACAAAACAAATTGGCTTATCCTTCAAATTCAAATACGTTCAACACTTGCTGGTGTTCGAACGCGCCCATAAGCAAATACTTAACGGCCTGTGGCACATAAGATTACCACCGGCATCAAACCTTTACAGTATCTACTTGGTGGCCGAACTCCCCGACACATCCTCCACCATTGTACCTACTTGGTGGCCGAACTCCCCGACACATCCTCCACCATTGTACCTACTTGGTGGCCGAACTCCCCGACACATCCTCCACCATTGTACCTACTTGGTGGCCGAACTCCCCGACACATCCTCCACCATTGTACCTACTTGGTCGCCGAACTCCCCGACACATCCTCCACCATTGTACCTACTTGGTCGCCGAACTCCCCGACACATCCTCCACCATTGTACTTACTTGGTCGCCGAACTCCCCGATACATCCTCCACCATTGTACCTACTTGGTCGCCGAACTCCCCGACACATCCTCCACCATTGTACCTACTTGGTCGCCGAACTCCCCAACACATCCTCCACCATTGTACCTACTTGGTCGCCGAACTCCCCGACACATCCTCCACCATTGTACACACGCCATACCTACGTGTAACGTGGGCGAGCGCTATAGACATGCCCAGCGGGATTACACGCCGTAATTAAAAAATATGTATTGTTTGAAACAAGGGCCCTACAAGTTACCTGCAGAAGTAACACTTTAGAGTCTGACCACAAAATAACGCGTCTCTAATGACCAAATGTCTGGTTTCCAGGTGGAAACATTTATGTATGGAGACGCAACGATAAGACAAACGCAGATGCGTTTGTAGCTGTTTTAGGCCGGCCACATGCAAGCAGAATTTAGAAATGGAATTTCGTTGCGGAATTCCGACTATGTGTTGCCGACCTTGAAGTGGTATAGTGGTAGTATCACAATTATAACGATTTTTTTTTAATCTACATAATGTGGACCTTCTGTGATGTCCTCTCCCTTCACTCGCGGGTAAGCCGGGTGGGGTGCGGCGGGGGGCGGGTGTGTAAGTCAGACAGCATGTATTATGCATGCACGTGGCATCGTCCTGCAGTCAGCTCCACATCTACATAACTGAATCACTCCTAGCCTGCTAATTGCGACACACTAAGCGTCTCCGAATGCCGTAATTAAGCGCGGCCTTATCTTCGGATTAACAGATGAAATTAATTTAATTTTGTTTCATTTATTCATGTGTTAATACTACATTTTCTTTCTTCATAGGAAGCTTATTTTAGGCAGGTATTTAGCTATGACAAAGTGTTCTGTAAATATAGACGTTTCATTAAATTGGTTGCATTGGGAATAACAAATTGGTTGCATTGGGAATAACAAATTGGTTGCATTGGGAATAACAAATTGGTTGCATTGGGAATAACAAATTGGTTGCATTGGGAATAACAAATTGGTTGCATTGGGAATAACAAATTGGTTGCATTGGGAATAACAAATTGGTTGCATTGGGAATAACAAATTGGTTGCATTGGGAATAACAAATTGGTTGCATTGGGAATAACAAATTGGTTGCATTGGGAATAACAAATTGGTTGCATTGGGAATAACAAATTAATGTTTGTACTTGTGTGATGATGTGTCTCATGAAAATGAGCCAGAAAATAAAAACGATATTAACTCTTTAATTTGTCGACCACAAAGAGAGCGTCATAAAACAAATAAAAACACTAATTTACTACACAGTATACTCTGAGTATCCCATCCTCGGTACTAAACAAACAGTCGCAATACAATCGCGTTTAGTACATTGTCCCGGCGGAGGGTTCCGTATTCAATCCTGTAATCCCGGCGTTACACCGGGACTCTATTATATAGCGAGCTACGCGTAAAAATAACTTCCCACAAAGCCGACCCGTTTCACCCGGACCCGGCCACCATCCGGCAACCATCTGCAATCCTGAAACTCGAAACTGAAAAGGAAACAAAACGAGATGCGAGAATTACGATTACGGAAACATTCGATTATTAAAATTTTCGATTTCTATAATATTTACATTAAAATAAGAATCGTTAAAGAACGAAACGTTATTAAACGAAGAACTGTTCGGGAATATTGAAAGCTACTTCTTTGAACTTTAGGCCATTCACGTTTCGTGCAATAAATTATACATTTATTAAATAAATATTACGGAATTGAAAGATGAAAGAAAACTGTCGACCTTATTGAGTTAGTTCACGGTCAACGATGGCGGTTAATGAGACAGGTCACTACTTTAGGTAGCAAACTACTTGTTGGATCAGTTTATTAACTCACTAATGCATTGTAGAGCCGAGGTTGCTGGTTTAAATATCTACTTCTTGGAAGGTGTAACAGAAGTAGTTTTCATAATTGAATTCAAATCACTTGAAATCGATTTTCAATCAAAATACACAATGATTAATCGATTAGTCAAGTCCTTTAGAAGCTTTTCATGCTTCCTAACTTTCTTTGCGATCGATCCTGGACCTCTCTTACGACATAATTGATTCCGCTTGGAGCCGGCTTGCTCCGAATTGTGTCGGATCGAACGGGTTCGTTGCGGATCGGCTCACAATTAAACAGGTTACGAGACGCAACGATTTTTGAGCCGATATCATTCCACGGAGCGTTTCCTTCTGTGACTTCATCAGGAAACGATTCCAGAGGAATACAAAACGTTCATGTCAAATATTCATCAATTTGTAATAATGTTGTAATGAGGGTGTACTTGTGTAGCTCGATGTTTTGTAGCATTGAACGTGTTGATTGGCAGGCGAGCGCTCTCGCCCAGTGTGCAGTAACGTTTATTGATGTTGAAGAAATGTCTTTTGTATTTTAAATCTTATTGCATTTCAACCGAAGTTGTTTCTGATTTTAATATTGGAAGGCAAGTTGCCTATTCAAACGAACCAAAAAGTAAAAACAAACATTTACAAAAATACATACCTACCTATATTTTCTGTACATATAAGTTTCTCTTGATAGAAAACCGATGAAACCTCAAATCCTGCTTTAATACAAGAGAAATACAATAAAATATTGATGTATTGTTTAATATGTAGCAGTAAATCACAATAGTAGGTATCCTATATTACCAAGAAATATTTTTGTATCTTCTGTATTCGAGATTGTGACGGATGGGCTTCCATTAACATGTGCTAGAGTGTGAGATTTATAATGCGTATAAAACTGTCGGAACACGTTCGTAATGGAGCGATGGCCACCGGCGCCGGCGCATGTTTACGCCAGAAATAGAGTTTTATTAGAGAGATGCCGTATTAAGTGAATATCCTAATAGCATCATAATGAAGAGCACGATGTGAGGAATGTCTGGAGCGGGCTGTGAGCATACAATATACACACAGGTGAGGAAACTGCTTTTGAATATTTTCTTTGAATTTATCTTCTTTCTCAAAAGATAGATGTGGAGTTTGGAATCGGCTTTTGTTTTGGTGTTATATTTATTCACTTTATCCATCATTATTTAATGTAAAATTTCGAGATACTTTAATCACAGCGATCTATTTTTATATAAAGGCTTAGGTTTAAAAATATCCTGTAAAATGAAACATAGTTCGGATGCTGCTGGTACTGCCGACACAATTCTTAGTGAGGTACTTAGTGAGGTACTTCTCACGATACCCACGTGGATGATCTATTCTGAGCTCAAATCACGATATTCTTACGCAAACATCACTTTTTACAGGAATTCTATTCTTGAGCTCGTAAAGTTGTGTTGATGTGTTCTCCGTGAGCCGAGAGTGGTGCTCGCGCTGGAAGATGGCCGCGCCAGCTGTCGCTGTTTACTGGAACATTACTTGACGAGAGGTGTGCGTATTTGAAGTGATCATTATAATATTTCTTCGCCCACGCGGAATTAGTTTCGCGGAAATAGTTTCGCTAATTTGGGAAACATTCTGTGTCGGCGTAAAATTCTATTCAAATCCGTTTACAGCTGTTCGAACGTAGTTATAGAACAAATTGGTATCAACATAACATTTTAAGAAGTTTATCCCACCTCTTGTAGATAGAATATAGAACAAATTGGTATCAACATAACATTTTAAGAAGTTTATCCCACCTCTTGTAGATAGAATATAGAACAAATTGGTATCAACATAACATTTTAAGAAGTTTATCCCACCTCTTGTAGATAGAATATAGAACAAATTGGTATCAACATAACATTTTAAGAAGTTTATCCCACCTCTTGTAGATAGAATATAGAACAAATTGGTATCAACATAACATTTTAAGAAGTTTATCCCACCTCTTGTAGATAGAATATAGAACAAATTGGTATCAACATAACATTTTAAGAAGTTTATCCCACCTCTTGTAGATAGAATATAGAACAAATTGGTATCAACATAACATTTTAAGAAGTTTATCCCACCTCTTGTAGATAGAATATAGAACAAATTGGTATCAACATAACATTTTAAGAAGTTTATCCCACCTCTTGTAGATAGCATACAGATAGAACAGTCTGTTGGTAACGTCGTGACTGAGCCGCCCGCGCGCTCGTGTCTAACATCAACTTGTCCTTCACAGGAACATTTGATAGAAGATTGCATTTGTATTAGCAATTTTCCTTTGACATTGATGTTTATTACATTGCCCTGATTGCACACTAACTACGATACTTAATAACCTTCAAAGTTCCTCTCAGTGACGCGAGTGTAGCTACTAGTGATGGCTGTGTGCGCCGGTTCTGTCGGTTGCACTAGGAACTATTCAAAGTTCAGTTAGCAACTCTGCAGGTTGTCAAATATAATGGTCCAGCTCGTAGTTGCTGCACAAACTCGAACCGTTACCAGCGCGCGGCGACACTTGTTGGCTCTGTAGTGTTAGGTTCATTTATCTGTATTTTTTAAATCGACTAAGGGCTGATTTTTCAATCGTCAGATAACTTTTACCTGAGGAATAAATATGGCGGTTTGACACATTTTCTCTTTTCTATACAAAAGCTGTCAAAACGTCAAACATATTCGCCAGATAAAAGTTATCTGACGATTGAAAAATCAGCCCTAAACTGACTTATCGATTATTGAGAACAATTATTTATGTGGCAACACCAAGCGGTACGGTTGACAAGCGGTACGGTTGACAAGCGGTCGAGGCAGGCGCGATCCGCCAATCCATTCGTTCACTTCGTTTTGAGGTGAGCTACGGGTCGGACAAACTAAAGCAACTATCGATAATTATACTGTATCATTGTAGTGTTTAATTATTGTAGTAGATTGTTGGATTGGAGTAATTAATTAATAATATTAATGTGAGCAGTGGTGGCCCCGTGGTAACAGCCGTGACTTACAAGTGTAGGTCGCAGGTTCGAACCCAGACCGGCGCTTTACTTCGTGTAACTTATTTCATCACCACTGCTCTCAAAACGGTGAAGGAAAACATCGTGAGGAAACCGGCATGTCCTAGAACCAAAAATTCAAAGACATGTGACATCTACTAACCCGCACTGGGCCCGCGTGGTAGCTTACGGCCCACTCTCTCTCATCAAGAGGAGGCCTGTGTCCCAGCAGTGGGAGCATTATAGGCTGATTATCAGTGATCAGAATAGATAGTGCTAATTTACCTAAAGTTTGAGGAACATAGACGTCCTTACGACTATATTTTTGTACGGGACAACGGTCCCGGAATTCGGGACAACGGTCCCGGAATTCGGGACAACGGTCCCGGAATTCGGGACAACGGTCCCGGAATTCGGGACAACGGTCCCGGAATTCGGGACGTCGGTCCCGGAATTCGGGACGTCGGTCCCGGAATTCGGGACGTCGCCTCAGAACATAAACAATAATGTTATTATTATAGTTATAGATTGTGTTACTCATTTTGTATCCCAGACAAATCAGCAGACATGTTTTTTTATGATTTTCAAAAATAAAAGACAAGCTTGCTATCTTACATTGAATGTTTTCTTTTTTATTATCGTAGTGTCTAAGGAAACTCGAAAGCTAATATAATAATGAAAGGTAAAATACCAGCAATATTAAAATAACGAATGTGTATAGTACTATGTATACTATGTATAGTATGTATAGTATATACTTGTTTACTACTACTACTTGTTATACGTGTTTAGACCTAAACTTTCAACTGCCGATGCCGTTCATCATCTGACTGACTATCTGGCGCAAGAACTTGACAAGGGTAACCATACAATAGGAATTTTCCTGGACCTCGCCAAGGCTTTTGACACAGTTTCCATTCCTATTCTGTTGCGCAAGCTTGAGACAGTGGGCATAAGAGGCATTCAGCTGAAACTCTTCAAAAGTTACTTAGAAGGCCGTACTCAGTGCGTGAAGATTGGCAGTGTTCTCAGCGCAGACCAAAAAAATACGTCATTTGGTGTTCCCCAAGGAAGTATTTTAGGGCCCACTTTGTTTCTGATATACATAAATGACCTTTGTAATCTAAAGCTAAAGCATGGCACAATAATATCTTATGCTGATGACACTGCCCTTCTTTTTTCGGCTGAATCGGAACATGATGTCTACAAGCTCGCACAAGACGGCTTTAGTGTTGTAAATAAATGGCTTCAGCTTAACTCACTAACTCTAAATGCAGACAAGACAAATTATATAAAGTTTTCGATGCGCAAACCAACTTCTAATATTCCTTTAACGTTGTATGCTCATTGCTGTACAGTACCTGCAGATTGCCCATTTATGTGTCCCTATATTAATAAGTCGAATAAAATTAAATACTTGGGTGTTATAATTGATGAAACCCTAACGTTCAAACAACATATGGATGCTCTAAATAGTAGAATTCGTAAGCTGATATACGTATTCAAAAAGCTACGATATATTGCAGACCCAATAATAATTAGGCAAGTTTACTTTGCTCTATGTCAGTCAGTTTTGACGTACTGCATTACCTCATGGGGTGGAGCATGTAAAACTTTATTACTACCCATCGAAAGAGCGCAAAGAGCGATTCTCAAGGTGTCTACTTGCCGCCCGTTCCTCTTTCCCACTAACCTGCTCTATAAGTCTTGTGAAGTACTAACAGTTCGACAATTATTCATAATGAGCATTGTACTAAAACAACACGCAGCCCTTCGCTACAGCACTGAATTTACTAAAAAGAGACGGAAAGATATTGTTTGCCCCACAAATAGTACAAGACATGCTTTCACAGCCAAATTTCATGTTTTCCTTGGACCATTACTGTATAACAGACTAAATGCAAAAGCAAACATCTATGCCCTAAATTATGCAAATTGCAAGAAAACTCTCAAGGTAGCTCTTCAAAGTTTGTCCTATGAAGATACAGAGAAGTTGTTAGTAGTATTGAAATAAAGAGTGTTTAGCGTACTATTTATTTTTAATTAGTTCGATAAGTTAGTATGATAAGATTTTAGAAAGTAAGATTTTACACCTTACTTACGTACCTATTAGATGACTATTTTATTTTGTAAAATTACAGTGATTATATCTCAATATTTTTACCTCCTCTCGCCTGAAACACAGGATGTCTTAGTTCAGGCAAATAACACTAGTGAACTTGACATAGATTTAAGCAAAATTGTATTTTCTGTTTTACTTTATAACTTGAATAAAGATAATATTATTATATTATATATATATTATTATACTACACATTATACAAATTGTTAATTTGAATGCACCAAACCACAGACACCCAAACTTATTTTTAGTGTAAAAAATATATGGACATGCTGGCTAACTGGCGAAATGTTGGGTGTACTATGGATAGATACACCTCTGCCTAACCCTTCGGGGAAACAAGGCGTGATGTTGTGTTAAAATATATGGATATAAATTATTAGATTTTATTTTTGCTAACTATTTATTTAGATAATTGATTTTATTTAGTCCCATCGACAGTGTTGTCACTTCACTGCTCGGCGTCTGGAATAAGAAAGCCGGCTGTCAGTTGTCTCCCATCGACAGTGTTGTCACTTCACTGCTCGGCGTGTCGAATAAGAAGGCTGGCTGTCAGTTGTCTCCCATCGACGGTGTTGTCACTTCACTGCTCGGCGTCTCGAATAAGAAGGCCGGCTGTCAGTTGTCTCCCATCGACAGTGTTGTCACTTCACTGCTCGGCGTCTCGAATAAGAAGGCCGGCTGTCAGTTGTCTCCCATCGACAGTGTTGTCACTTCACTGCTCGGCGTCTGGAATAAGAAGGCCGGCTGTCAGTTGTCTCCCATCGACGGTGTTGTCACTTCACTGCTCGGCGTCTCGAATAAGAAGGCCGGCTGTCAGTTGTCTCCCATCGACAGTGTTGTCACTTCACTGCTCGGCGTCTCGAATAAGAAGGCCGGCTGTCAGTTGTCTCCCATCGACGGTGTTGTCACTTCACTGCTCGGCGTGTCGAATAAGAAGGCCGGCTGTCAGTTGTCTCCCATCGACGGTGTTGTCACTTCACTGCTCGGCGTGTCGAATAAGAAGGCCGGCTGTCAGTTGTCTCCCATCGACAGTGTTGTCACTTCACTGCTCGGCGTCTCGAATAAGAAGGCCGGCTGTCAGTTGTCTCCCATCAACAGTGTTGTCACTTCACTGCTCGGCGTCTCGAATAAGAAGGCTGGCTGTCAGTTGTCTCCCATCGACGGTGTTGTCACTTCACTGCTCGGCGTCTCGAATAAGAAGGCCGGCTGTCAGTTGTCTCCCATCAACAGTGTTGTCACTTCACTGCTCGGCGTCTCGAATAAGAAGGCTGGCTGTCAGTTGTCTCCCATCGACGGTGTTGTCACTTCACTGCTTGGCGTCTCGAATAAGAAAGCCGGCTGTCAGTTGTCTCCCATCGACGGTGTTGTCACTTCACTGCTCGGCGTGTCGAATAAGAAGGCCGGCTGTCAGTTGTCTCCCATCGACGGTGTGGTCACTTCATTGCTCGGCGTGTCGAATAAGAAGGCCGGCTGTCAGTTGTCTCCCATCGACAGTGTTGTCACTTCACTGCTCGGCGTCTCGAATAAGAAGGCCGGCTGTCAGTTGTCTCCCATCGACAGTGTTGTCACTTCACTGCTCGGCGTCTCGAATAAGAAGGCCGGCTGTCAGTTGTCTCACATCGACGGTGTTGTCACTTCACTGCTCGGCGTTTCGAATAAGAAGGCCGGCTGTCAGTTGTCTCCCATAGAGAATGACAATGAATGTCTTGATGAACGAATGATCGATTGAGTGACATACGAGTATTAGTCGATTAAATAAGTAGGGTAACCAGATAGAAGCTAACAGAACATGCATTAATTATTCGCGTGCTGATTATCTGCCGGCAATATAATGAAAGTCGGTTCAAAAGACTTAATATGTTCATTAACGCCGCACATATTAAACTACTATGGAGCTGACACATGTGTGCGTGGCTTTAAATAGGTTAAAGTGGCTCGACTGGCGGGCGAAGTCAATATTTTGTACCAAGCTGCGTGTCGAGGTGGGATGTGATGTTTTGTACCAAGCTGCGTGTCGAGGTGGGATGTGATGTTTTGTACCAAGCTGCGTGTCGAGGTGGGATGTGATGTTTTGTACCAAGCTGCGTGTCGAGGTGGGATGTGATGTTTTGTACCAAGCTGCGTGTCGAGGTGGGATGCGATGTTTTGTACCAAGCTGCGTGTCGAGGTGGGATGAGATGTTTTGTACCAAGCTGCGTGTCGAGGTGGGATGTGATGTTTTGTACCAAGCTGCGTGTCGAGGTGGGATGAGATGTTTTGTACCAAGCTGCCTGCGTGTCGTGGTGGGATGAGATGTTTTGTACCAAGCTGCTTGCGTGTCGTGGTGGGATGAGATGTTTTGTACCAAGCTGCCTGCGTGTCGAGGTGGGATGAGATGTTTTGTACCAAGCTGCCTGCGTGTCGTGGTGGGATGAGATGTTTTGTACCAAGCTGCCTGCGTGTCGTGGTGGGATGAGATGTTTTGTACCAAGCTGCCTGCGTGTCGAGGTGGGATGAGATGTTTTGTACCAAGCTGCCTGCGTGTCGAGGTGGGATGAGATGTTTTGTACCAAGATGCCTGCGTGTCGTGGTGGGATGAGATGTTTTGTACCAAGCTGCCTGCGTGTCGTGGTGGGATGAGATGTTTTGTACCAAGCTGCCTGCGTGTCGAGGTGGGATGAGATGTTTTGTACCAAGCTGCCTGCGTGTCGAGGTGGGATGAGATGTTTTGTACCAAGCTGCCTGCGTGTCGTGGTGGGATGAGATGTTTTGTACCAAGCTGCCTGCGTGTCGTGGTGGGATGAGATGTTTTGTACCAAGCTGCCTGCGTGTCGAGGTGGGATGAGATGTTTTGTACCAAGCTGCCTGCGTGTCGTGGTGGGATGAGATGTTTTGTACCAAGCTGCCTGTGTGTCGTGGTGGGATGAGATATTACGAATTATAATAAAGTTCGGAGATCCCGCGCACTTAATAAGCCACCACAGCATACGGAGAATCGTTTTCCTGTGTAATGGTTAACTGCAATCAGCAGTCCTTGTGCCAAGTGATGGGTGACCATATCATGCCATGTCTGTATTAACCGTTAGATAATCCTTGTGGTCACGTCGGCCCTTACTCAGTTATAATATATATAAAAGTTTAGTGGTTAATTTGCCGAGTTAATGAACTGATCGAAATATATTGAACTTGCAAACGTTTTATAATCCGGTTAAATTACGATTATATCGCTATCCGATAACCGCCGTATCAAAATATACATTTCTTAAAAGTACTTGGGGATCCCATCTCGAAAATCTTATGTTTCTGGAATCGATCCTGAAATTAAACCGAATACAACATTGGGGAAGATCTACTCCGAACAAGCTTACAATATGGAATTAAATTAAATTTTAAATTAATGTAACTTCATCGAATACGTTGCCTAGCAACTTCAAAATGTTGTTCAACCGCGGCTCTACACGGAGCTGTTCAAAACAATCTCGTTCACAGCTTTCCTATATTATAACGACTTCATTCGTGGGTTACTAACCACAGAATGTCAACCCTTTGTACTCAACCCTTTGTAGTCCGTGGTATAATGGTTTTGATTCCGGTCGTAATTTGAGCCGGGTTCTCCAACCCATGGCGGGTGCGGCGCGTATCTCATGGACCATGGCGACACGTTGCACTGCCAGAGTTTGAGCTGGGTTCTCCAACCCATGGCGGGTGCGGCGCGTATCTCATGGACCATGGCGACACGTTGCACTGCCAGAGTTTGAGCTGGGTTCTCCAACCCATGGCGGGTGCGGCGCGTATCTCATGGACCATGGCGACACGTTGCACTGCCAGAGTTTGAGCTGGGTTCTCCAACCCATGGCGGGTGCGGCGCGTATCTCATGGACCATGGCGACACGTTGCACTGCCAGAGTTTGAGACGGGTTCTCCAACCCATGGCGGGTGCGGCGCGTATCTCATGGACCATGGCGACACGTTGCACTGCCAGAGTTTGAGCTGGGTTCTCCAACCCATGGCGGGTGCGGCGCGTATCTCATGGACCATGGCGACACGTTGCACTGCCAGAGTTTGAGCTGGGTTCTCCAACCCATGGCGGGTGCGGCGCGTATCTCATGGACCATGGCGACACGTTGCACTGCCAGAGTTTGAGCTGGGTTCTCCAACCCATGGCGGGTGCGGCGCGTATCTCATGGACCATGGCGACACGTTGCACTGCCAGAGTTTGAGCTGGGTTCTCCAACCCATGGCGGGTGCGGCGCGTATCTCATGGACCATGGCGACACGTTGCACTGCCAGAGTTTGAGCTGGGTTCTCCAACCCATGGCGGGTGCGGCGCGTATCTCATGGACCATGGCGACACGTTGCACTGCCAGAGTTTGAGCTGGGTTCTCCAACCCATGGCGGGTGCGGCGCGTATCTCATGGACCATGGCGACACGTTGCACTGCCAGAGTTTGAGCTGGGTTCTCCAACCCATGGCGGGTGCGGCGCGTATCTCATGGACCATGGCGACACGTTGCACTGCCAGAGTTTGAGACGGGTTCTCCAACCCATGGCGGGCTTGCTGCTTTACGTAGTTGAAGATGAAAGCCGAGCGTAAACCATGGACATATATGTGCGTTCATAGGCATACAAGCGCGTCGAAAAAACACACTGTTGGATTTTCAACACTCGGCGCTAAGTAGAGCGTTGAAAATGTAGTGCGCGAAAAAAATAGATATTTTTACGTCCGTGCGACCGTCGGCTTAGAGAAGATACAGAGAAGAAGATGAAAGGCTTCAGTATCATATAGGAAAAGCTAAGGGACCAGTAACACGCCACAAATTATTGAGAAACGGTCAACATTACTGCAAATTAATTTATTGGCAGCTGATGAAACATCCTCTTTTGACACTGAATGGTAAGTCTTCCTGGGACTGTAAACACTCGTTGATAACTTAACAGTCGGCCCCCCGGCCCTGACTGGTGGTGCCATTTTATAATCAGAACTATACTGAACAGTGTTACGGTGTACTATTTATACATACAAATTCCCCTTTAGTTAACAGTTCGTCCATAGCACCTGGCGAATCGTTACAGTATCTAAATAAGTACGTTACTTACCTGTGCAAGGACCTCGCACCCCGGGGAGCGCGGGGAGCGCGGGGAGCGCGGGGAGCGGCGCCTAATTACACCCTGAAATAATAATAACCGGACGACGGACGATCACCCCCCCCCCCCCCCCCCACTGCGATGTTTAATTCAGTCGGCTATTACTTACCGCACGTGGCGCGGCGTGTCCCCGACGACGCATTACGTCGCTGCGATGTAGAGGTGCTCGTAATTATGCAGTACGTGCGACGCTTCGTGATACTCTCACGGAGCTCATGAATAAATGTTTGTCGAGATTCGGTCGTTATTCTTTGCTCATGTTGATGAACTATGTTAGCGAATGCTCACACACACACAGCTCACACAGCCACACAATGCACAATGCTCACACACACACACAGCTCACACAGCCACACAATGCACAATGCTCACACACACACAGCTCACACAGCCACACAATGCACAATGCTCACACACACACAGCTCACACAGCCACACAATGCACAATGCTCACACGCACACACAGCTCACACAGCCACACAATGCACAATGCTCACACACACACAGCTCACACACACACAGCTCACACAGCCACACAATGCACAATGCTCACACAGCTTTTAGCAACTAATTCGGGTCAGCTCGCAATGTTCTGAAATTCAAATATTGGATACTTAAAAGCTCTATTATAGTGAAAGGTGAAAGCAATCAGTTTTATTTGAAGCAGATTTGTGGAATAGATCCGGAGAAGAATGTCTATCCCATTCTTTATTATTACAACAAATACAATTTTAGAGATTTTCATAAAAACAAGATATTTTTACGTAAGTCCTGTTAAAACATTGTTTTTATTACATAACTAGCGAGCCGCCCCGGCTTCGCACGGGTGTCATTTAGACAAAAATAAGGTGAAAAATGTGAAGTCTTTGGTCATAGAATTTCTTTATACACACATTTCACACAGCTGACTCTTCGTTACACAATACACATACACTTTTCGTTACATACATAATCAGCCTATAATGTTCCCACTGCTGGGACACAGGCCTCCTCTCGGTGACAGGCAGTGGGCCGTCCTCCATCACGCGGGCCCAGTGCGGGTTGGTGGATGTCACATATCTTCGAATGTTTGGTTCTAGAACATGCCGGTGTCCTCGCGATGTTTTCCTTCACCGTTCGTTCGTCACACAATACGAACAAATTGTATTTGGAAGTGACGCGCGACAGGGCTACGGGTGTATGTATAGCTGTCCGAGGGAAAAGTTGTGTCGGTTGCTTGAACCTTTGATATCTTCTAAAGTATTCATAAGATTGATATAGGTATTGTAAAAGAAAATTATAATTTGCATTAAATGCCCAAGAATACTATCATATTTTTTTTGGATAAGGATTATTATGGAACAAGAGTAAATAGCGTCACAAGTTACACAATTTTTAATTAAAGTTTTAATGAAAGAAATGGTTAGTGTGTCACCCGTAACAGAAAGAGATATGCCACCGCGGAGTATTCTCTAGGATTTTGGAAGACCTACAATTCTCTAGAACATCATTTTTATGTATCTCATAAGGTTTAGCCTACGCAAGCCGTGTAAATTTATTTTTCGTCGACTTGTTTGCAAGATATTGTTTTTTTCATCAAACATAAAAAGTTATTTAGGTTTTATTATATACATTAATATACAAACATTCTGTGAAACTTATCTAACTGATGGTATAAATCACATCAAAATCCGTTGCGCGATTCAGAAGGAGTTAGCGGGTATACAGACAGACAGACGCGGGTGTACAGACAGACAGACGCGAGAAGCGACTTTATATACTACTATGTAGAAATACTGTTGGAACTTTATTAAACGATGAAAGCATTGCGAAATCTTTTGAATTCTTATCGTGTAACTTTCTTTGAACATGATGAGGGGAAGAGGAAAATAACAAGCAATGAGATTTGTTGGGGCAAACCGTTTGCCGTGCGGGTCAGAAGTGGGTCACGCGGGTCATGGCGTGGGTCTATACAACCTGTTACTTTACTTGCAGGGCATATGAAATACGATTCAGCCTGCATTTTTTAAATGAAAGTTTACAGGTGTGTTTATTGTGACTTACAGGTATATAAGAGATAAGAGGAACAGGTTTTAAAGTTCATTCATCCTCCATTGAAAAAAGAGGATTTTCCGACCAGACGGGTGTTGTGTCTGGTGTTGTGTCTTGTACATATGCCAGTCGTGCGGTGAACTCTGCTTGCGCGATGCACGATTTTGTGTGAATCTGTGTGACGCCTAGTTCGCATGTGGCGTTGTACATAGATGCCGCCACAGATACCTGAATAGCATTTCAATATTTGAATTCCTCTGCTCGAAAAGATTTTGACGTAAATGAAGCAGACAGTATGAAGCAGGTAGTCTTAACATCTTAACATCTTAACATCTTAACATCTTAACATCTTAACATCTTAACATCTTAACATCTTAACATCTTAACATCTTAACATCTTAACATCTTAACATCTTAACATCTTAACATCTTAACATCGTTACGTTCACATTGTTTATATTATTATTTTATTTTTATTATTATTTTTACATTTTCATGTTAAATTGAGATTTGTATGTATCTTGTTGTCGTAAAGGTGTAATTTTTAATATGAAAGAACCTGAAATAAATGGATTTTTTTTTTATAAAGTAAACTCACACGAGTGGCATACGAATCATTATTATATAAGTAGAGCAATGTATGTGATAGGTACCACACCTAAAAGTATCTGTATAAATTATGTCAAAAGAGTCGACAGGTTAGTATCCAAGTCTTTATTATGGTCGCCATGGAGTGGTTAATAAACTAAACTAGTCCAGAATGTTTAATGTTGGCAGTTAAATGAGAGCACTAAAAGAATGTTAATGACAACTCCAATTCAAATGTGCTGGTGATGGCTCGTCGCAGGCAGTAATATCTGCCATTGCGACATAAACTGTTCGCAATGGCAGATATTATTGTCTATTGATCGCGAGCAACTGGCACACTTTCTGTTACTTAGGTAATTATGATTAGATTATTCTATAGATCTGGGGTCAAAGGTCAAAATAAATCTACTGTTTTGTTTGGAAAGTTTATTGCAGTGTTGTTGTTGTTGTGTGCGCTATAATTGATTTCTAGTAGGTACCCTTATCTTATTGGATCACAGACCACCGACACCGACCTTAAAAAGAGCCTAAAATATCTTTCAAAAATGTGATTCTGTCTCAAGCTATGCATGCTATGTATTAGGAACTTAATTACTGAATTTAAGACCAACGCTCTGTACCAATACTTATTGCAAATAAATGATTATGATTATGAAGCTGTGACACAACGTGCCTTCTAACGCCAGCAGCAAACTGTTGTACAAACACATATATGAGATACGAGTATATTTCGTGGGAGTACATCAGTATCAAGTGTCGGCCATGACAGCTGTCGCAGCTGACAGGCGGCCTTGGGCCTGGCAGCCATAATGTCGATAAAACTGCTCATAACGTTTAACGAGTTGTTCGAATAACGCTTTATTGAAACATTCCTCGTTGACTACAGGCGCGCCGACACCTGGAGTCGGAGCGGTTTTATCATTCATTTGCTTAGTTTACATGCTTACGAATTCTTTGAGTTCTATCGCAGTGTATTTCTGATTACAATTCAATTCCATTCAATTATCAACGCTTTATTGCGTACCATAATGTATATAGTTGGTCAGGAATTATGATATTAGCCACAATTATGGACCCTGTCGAGCACAGCGTAGATCAAGTAGGAGAGAGGAGGAAGAGAACTGGGCGCTTACTGTGATACATTTAGATAGATACACATAAATTATATTTTTAAATATTAGAATATAAAGATTATAAAAAAACATTTAAAAATATAAAAAATAGTAGCCCACCGGTATCAGGAACAGGGTCCAAGCTACCGGCGGTCAGGGCTCTAGAGAGAGGAACCTCCTAACAATGCGAGCCGTGTCCAGAAGTACCGCTTTCTGAATCAAGCCCTTAATCCAGCTGCCCAACGAGAGCCTCCTTAGGTGTTGATCGAGGCTCTTGGCAATTAAGCCATTGGCTGATACAACTATCGGCACAATGATCGCTGAGTCCACATCCCACATGTCGACAACCTCGCGGGCCAAGTCAAGATACTTGATTTGTTTATCTTTCACGGCTTTCACGAGGTTCCCGTCATGCGGGACAGTTACGTCAATAATCATTTCGCGCCGCTCTATTCGATCCACCACCACTATATCAGGCTTATTGGCAACAATAGTCCTGTCAGTGATGATGAATCGATCCCAGTACAATGTGATATATCCATTTTCGAGAACTGGGTCGGGCACATACCTGTAGTACGGCACTTCCGATTCCACGAGACTGTATTTCAGAGCATTACTTTCGGTACTGCATCAGCACCATATTTGGCGGTAAGGGCGTTGCAACAGCTGGCCTATGACGAGTGCTTGGATAGGCCTGATATTGCAAAAATCATCTTGGATGATATTTATATGGATGATGTAATGACAGGAGCTGAAGATATGGAAGGTGCTTTTCATATTTACTCAGAGTTAAGTACGGTGCTAGCCAAAGGAGGTTTTCAATTGCAGAAATGGAGAAGCAATTGCCGAGAATCGTTTTCATGGAATAAACGTGAACAATAAGTTACAATAGTCGTATTATTTTGCGCCTAACTGAGCCCAAGATTTGTTCATGGTCCTTCGAGCCGGATTTGGCTGGGCGTGTTTTGGTAATCACCGGTGGTGGTAGTGGTTACCACCCGTTTCGTCGCTACTGGCAGTGGATTGCTGTCCAGATCATCCCTACAGCAAGGCGGCTGGAAAGGCGTCAAGGCAGTGGTGGAGCCGGGTGGCTACATCCGGAGGAGCGGTGAACTCGGGAGGAGGTGAAAGGCAGGTTGCGGATCGCCAGAGGGCGCCACTTGTGGCAGGCGCGTGACGTCGAAGAAAATCAGTGACAGTGAGTGCAGTGTTTAATTGTGAGTACATTGTACCTATTGTGGTATACTAATTTTATTCTAGGTACATCGTCTTCACATATACAAAATATTGTAAAACAATTTTTAAAGAGTAACGGTGGAGTTTCTTGCCCATTCTTCTCCATACGAAACTACCTTTTGGAAGGGTTGACTAGAATCAATTCTATTTTACTTGCTTTTTACATTCAAAATTATAAGCACATTTGAACGTAAAAATCAAGTAAAATAGAATAGATTCTGGTCAACCCTTCCAACAGGTAGGTTGTGCCTATTTGAAATAAATGATTTCACTTTGACAAAATGTATTTTATTTTATTTATCAACAATCAACCACAAAAAGATGTAGTTTATAGTATAAACTCTTTAATTACTGCTAGGAACTTAGTTTCTCTTACTTGTCTATGTCAGTCTCAAATACCTAACAATTTGTATAAAATTAACACTCAATAATACACTTTAAAAATCAAAACATTGTTTTTTTTATTCTAGACTCTCAAGTCAACATTCGACAACAATAAATAATCAACAGATTTGTTTTGTTCAATCAACACAAATACTATTTTCTATTACTTGTCCATTAACACAAATACTATTTTCTATTACTTGTCCATTAACACAAATACTATTTTCTATTACTTGTCCATTAACACAAATACTATTTTCTATTACTTGTCCATTAACACAAATACTATTTTCTATTACTTGTCCATTAACACAAATACTATTTTCTATTACTTGTCCATTAACACAAATACTATTTTCTATTACTTGTCCATTAACACAAATACTATTTTCTATTACTTGTCCATTAACACAAATACTATTTTCTATTACTTGTCCATTAACACAAATACTATTTTCTATTACTTGTCCATTAACACAAATACTATTTTCTATTACTTGTCCATTAACACAAATACTATTTTCTATTACTTGTCCATTAACACAAATACTATTTTCTATTACTTGTCCATTAACACAAATACTATTTTCTATTACTTGTCCATTTCAATCTTAAATAATTTCTAGTAATCTAGACAAGTTTTCATTCAGGAAATCATTGAGTTGGAAGACCAGAGACCCAGTGACAAAATAAATGAGAAGCTTGGGAAATAAAGATTGCAAATTATGAACAAAGTTGTAAATTATAGACAACCCAACCAAACTATTAGCCGATAGAAAGTCTGTAGTCTGCAAGGGCTCTTAGCCTGCGTCATCCCACTGCTGGACAGAGGCCTCTCCCCATGACTTCCGAGAGTTAAAGCTGGCTATTTAACTATTCCTACTAATGTGCTCCCATACCAAGGTATAAAGTTCCACAATGGCATCCTTTATTTCACCGAGCACCTCATTTCTCCTGGTTTCGACTATCAGTCTCTGTTCTTCCACCTCAACAATCCGGCTTCTTGCAGAGTCAGCAGGCAGGTGTCGCCGAACACGTGGACGTGCACGAAGGCGAAGGTTTAATGCTGTAAACAAAAGAAATATTTTTTTGTTAGTTTAAAGTAATTTTCTGACACATGATTTACGTAATCTCATTTCTACTGAACTTTGCTGAGGAGTTGCCAATGCAACTCCACTTGGAGTCCACTGAGGTACTGGAGCATGCTCCAGTGTCTCAGTGGACGTTGAGGGTTGCTCCTGGGTGAGTGGGTAGGCAGCTGTAGCAGCAGCTGTATGGGTGGGTGAGATGGCTGCTGGCTCTCTTACAGGTGGACCCTGTACAACAAAAACTGAATATCATTGATGGATACCACAAAACATATATAATTTTGTATCTGTAATTTATTATTATTTAATATAAAAAGTCATGGCAAAGACTCCATGAAGATAGTTATAAGTACAATATTGCTGTTACCACTGAAACAAACTTACTTTCATAAATTATAAATTTAATTATTACCGATGGAAAAGGTAGCACTCTTGACTCGGTTTGCCGCAAAACCCTCTCCCATAATCGATAGAATCTTCAATTCCACTTGGGAGAGGGTTGGTGCTACCGATGGGCCTCCACCTGTTTCGCATGCTGACCGTTTGGCAGCTCCAGCAGATTTTTCGGCCAAATGTTTTTTATCAGGCCACACCTAAAGTTTGAGTGTTTGGTTAATTTAAATTGCATAAAAACTATATAAAAAATACTCGTAAGTACTCCTACAGATGAGTACATATTTGCAGGATGACTGATTATCATTGTATGCACTTTACTGATGACCAGACCTTAAAATCATATTAATATTGACGATTAATGTATTAAACTCACTCTTTGCCACTGCTCCACGGACTTTGTGCAACTTCCCATAGAATTAAGGGAGTTGCACAGGTCTTCCCACAGCCGTCTAGAACGGATTCTCCCGTCGGCACCCCTCAATAATCCGCGAGCCAACTCTTCATTTTCACTCATAAAATCGAGGAGAGCCTCAATTTGTGCGTGAGTTGTTGCAGCGGTTGGCGCCATTTTACGAAAATAATAAAATTGTAAAGTAACGAAAACTTAAACATAACTGGCGAAATGTGGGTGTACAATAGGTAGGTACACCTCTGCCTAACCCTTCGGGGAAACAAGGCGTGATGTTATGTTATGTTAACGAAAACTTCCCGGCTAACTTTGATATTTCATTTGAAAATTACCGTCAAAAACATAGAGTATAGTAATAGATAGGGGTCAAAAAGAAAAAAGGCAAAGGTATCAACAGAATAATGCGCTTTCCGGACCCATATGGCAAAAATAATTCAATTCTATGTTTAAAGACACAATAAAAAGTATATTGTTAAAAATGTGGTCATTTTCTAACGATAAAATATTAATTTTTGTTTATTTAAGCTTGAAAACCACAAAATAAGTAAATTGGTAATCAACCGGTAAAAAAGCGCAACTCTATAGTCATGCGCATTTCGTTCACGAATGTTGTCTATGATTCCGTTCGAAACTGATGAATCCGAAATCATAAGGGAGTAGGGTTCACTCCGACGGTTCGGACTACTTTCGGACGGGCCCGTTTCTTCGTTGACGGACTTAAGGAGTAGTACCAAGGGGTATCGTATTACCCAGTAACTGGTTTGTGGAGGTCAGATAGGCAGTCGCTCCATGTAAAATACTGGTATTCAGCTGCATCCGGTTTGACTGGAAGCCGACCCCAACATAATACCAGTAGCAGTAGTACAGTAGTAGCAGTAGAGTAGGAACTTACTTTATCGTAACAACTAAATGTACACATGAACACAATAAAGGCGATTAACACACGGCACCGCGCACCGCCGCGATTAGCGGTGGAGCGGATCTCATGTCGCATTGATCTCTATTAAATCCGTCGATGCCTAACACACGTACACCGCCTGACCGCGCGTTCGAGCGGTGCTCTCACCGCCACCGCCCCTCCGCGCGGCCGGCCGCGCGGAGGGGCGGTGCATCACACACGGGGCGCCGCATTCTTGCCAGTGTCTGTGATCAAACTGGTCAAATCCACGTTAAATCCAACCGCGCGGACAGGCGCGTAAACCACCTTACCGCGCGGGGTACCGCTACGAAATCCGCTTTACCGCCACCGCCCTCCGCGGCGGCGCGCGGTGCCGTGCAATAATCGCCAAAGAGTTTTGAATTTGAATTAAGTTGGGAGAAGACTAGACACAGGTTCGGAACTCTTCGTGTGTGAGTCCAGCTCGCACTTGGCCGGTTCTATTGTCATCAGTTGTCAGCAGTTTATGTTCAGAATTATTATTTCTGGCGGGAATTAGCAAACTAAGAAGAGGATAAAGAAAATCTACTAAACTAACTCAATCCAAAGTAAACCAAAGCCTTCCCGGAGGTGCCCTGACACTCGCCGTGTTCGTTACTCCCTGGTATCCATCGCAGGCATCGTCTCAGTCGCTCCGGGCCCTCCACTCGCTCGGGTATTCCCCGCTCGTAGTCGCGCACGTAGGCTATGTGTGTGACAGCAGGCCCAGGTGCAGTCGCGCACGTAGGCTATGTGTGTGACAGCAGGCCCACGTGCAGTCGCGCACGTAGGCTATGTGTGTGACAGCAGGCCCATGTGCAGTCGCGCACGTAGGCTATGTGTGTGACAGCAGGCCCATGTGCAGTCGCGCACGTAGGCTATGTGTGTGACAGCAGGCCCATGTGCAGTCGCGCACGTAGGCTATGTGTGTGACAGCAGGCCCATGTGCAGTCGCGCACGTAGGCTATGTGTGTGACAGCAGGCCCACGTGCAGTCGCGCACGTAGGCTATGTGTGTGACAGCAGGCCCATGTGCAGTCGCGCACGTAGGCTATGTGTGTGACAGCAGGCCCATGTGCAGTCGCGCACGTAGGCTATGTGTGTGACAGCAGGCCCATGTGCAGTCGCGCACGTAGGCTATGTGTGTGACAGCAGGCCCATGTGCAGTCGCGCATATAGGCTATGTGTGTGACAGCAGGCCCATGTGCAGTCGCGCACGTAGGCTATGTGTGTGACAGCAGGCCCATGTGCAGTCGCGCACGTAGGCTATGTGTGTGACAGCAGGCCCATGTGCAGTCGCGCACGTAGGCTATGTGTGTGACAGCAGGCCCATGTGCAGTCGCGCACGTAGGCTATGTGTGTGACAGCAGGCCCACGTGCAGTCGCGCACGTAGGCTATGTGTGTGACAGCAGGCCCATGTGCAGTCGCGCACGTAGGCTATGTGTGTGACAGCAGGCCCATGTGCAGTCGCGCACGTAGGCTATGTGTGTGACAGCAGGCCCATGTGCAGTCGCGCACGTAGGCTATGTGTGTGACAGCAGGCCCATGTGCAGTCGCGCACGTAGGCTATGTGTGTGACAGCAGGCCCATGTGCAGTCGCGCACGTAGGCTATGTGTGTGACAGCAGGCCCATGTGCAGTCGCGCACGTAGGCTATGTGTGTGACAGCAGGCCCACGTGCAGTCGCGCACGTAGGCTATGTGTGTGACAGCAGGCCCATGTGCAGTCGCACACGTAGGCTATGTGTGTGACAGCAGGCCCATGTGCAGTCGCGCACGTAGGCTATGTGTGTGACAGCAGGCCCATGTGCAGTCGCGCACGTAGGCTATGTGTGTGACAGCAGGCCCATGTGCAGTCGCGCACGTAGGCTATGTGTGTGACAGCAGGCCCACGTGCAGTCGCGCACGTAGGCTATGTGTGTGACAGCAGGCCCATGTGCAGTCGCGCACGTAGGCTATGTGTGTGACAGCAGGCCCACGTGCAGTCGCGCACGTAGGCTATGTGTGTGACAGCAGGCCCATGTGCAGTCGCGCACGTAGGCTATGTGTGTGACAGCAGGCCCACGTGCAGTCGCGCACGTAGGCTATGTGTGTGACAGCAGGCCCATGTGCAGTCGCGCACGTAGGCTATGTGTGTGACAGCAGGCCCACGTGCAGTCGCGCACGTAGGCTATGTGTGTGACAGCAGGCCCATGTGCAGTCGCGCACGTAGGCTATGTGTGTGACAGCAGGCCCATGTGCAGTCGCGCACGTAGGCTATGTGTGTGACAGCAGGCCCATGTGCAGTCGCGCACGTAGGCTATGTGTGTGACAGCAGGCCCATGTGCAGTCGCGCACGTAGGCTATGTGTGTGACAGCAGGCCCACGTGCAGTCGCGCACGTAGGCTATGTGTGTGACAGCAGGCCCACGTGCAGTCGCGCACGTAGGCTATGTGTGTGACAGCAGGCCCAGGTGCAGTCGCGCACGTAGGCTATGTGTGTGACAGCAGGCCCATGTGCAGTCGCGCACGTAGGCTATGTGTGTGACAGCAGGCCCATGTGCAGTCGCGCACGTAGGCTATGTGTGTGACAGCAGGCCCATGTGCAGTCGCGCACGTAGGCTATGTGTGTGACAGCAGGCCCATGTGCAGTCGCGCACGTAGGCTATGTGTGTGACAGCAGGCCCATGTGCAGTCGCGCACGTAGGCTATGTGTGTGACAGCAGGCCCACGTGCAGTCGCGCACGTAGGCTATGTGTGTGACAGCAGGCCCATGTGCAGTCGCGCACGTAGGCTATGTGTGTGACAGCAGGCCCATGTGCAGTCGCGCACGTAGGCTATGTGTGTGACAGCAGGCCCACGTGCAGTCGCGCACGTAGGCTATGTGTGTGACAGCAGGCCCACGTGCAGTCGCGCACGTAGGCTATGTGTGTGACAGCAGGCCCACGTGCAGTCGCGCACGTAGGCTGTGTGACAGCAGGCCCACGTGCAGTCGCGCACGTAGGCTATGTGTGTGACAGCAGGCCCACGTGCAGTCGCGCACGTAGGCTATGTGTGTGACAGCAGGCCCACGTGCAGTCGCGCACGTAGGCTATGTGTGTGACAGCAGGCCCATGTGCAGTCGCGCACGTAGGCTATGTGTGTGACAGCAGGCCCATGTGCAGTCGCGCACGTAGGCTATGTGTGTGACAGCAGGCCCATGTGCAGTCGCGCACGCTGTTTATTATTAGTTGGTACCAAGCTAAGTAACCCTACATTATCGTAAACCATTAAATCAATGTATTTAATGATGTACATGGTTTTTAAGTCCCTACTTCCTGACAGTGACAAGCCACTAAATATACAAACAAGTTACTATTAACTAAATATTAGGTATCTATCTAACTAACTCACTAGCTGTATTTATCAGTTGATGACAATCTGACTCTAAGGTGACATGTCCACATGACTCACAATGTTTCATTTCCTTCTCCGAATCAACATTGAATCTTATTCAAAACGATCCATCACATGAAACGTGTATAAAACCGAATGAAAAGAATGAAATAACAAGTGAAACGCATTTAGGTTTTATTTCAGTTATTTACCCGTTATACGGTATTTTTTGTAGGGAAGCGAGTAATGGAGAATCGAATAGTTTTCCTTTCATTGTGTAGATTGAATAAACTTCTATAAATGTACACATTTACATAATCTAGGCTGAACGACGTTTTTAAAAGACCAGAGAAATAAACCCGAGCCTGAAGTGAACGGGAAGGTGTAGCTTGAAGTGCTCTAAAGAGAACGGTCGCAAACGCGCAAACAAACCTCAACAGACGTCTGTTTGTACATTTGCAGGAAATTATTTGGGATCAAATTAAATATCCGCTACTTAGAAACTTAGGGCGACTTGCAGCAATATGATACGGATCTCAGTTTAATTAAATATCCGCTACTTAGAAACTTAGGGCGACTTGCAGCAATATGATACGGATCTCAGTTTAATTAAATATCCGCTACTTAGAAACTTAGGGCGACTTGCAGCAATATGATACGGATCTCAGTTTAATTAAATCTGGATTTTGCCCTAAACTCGACTTAAACTTATTAAGCATGTCTTGCACAGTCACATTTCTCATTCGATTTAACTAAACTGAGATTAAGTCAATAATTCATTCGCGGTTCATTCTTTGCGTTTCGTTTTTAAATAAAAAGTGATGGCAACTGAATTCTGCGTATAGAGAAAACAGCATTTGATTAGTCAATTATGTCAATGTAATAAAATCAGTGTTGGTTGTACTGTAGTTGTGTTCTCGTGTTATTTTCTAGTTTTCTTTAGCGTCAGTCATCTATAACATAAATTCTAATGAAGAGATCTAGGGCACCTAATGTTACCACAGCAAAAATAATGCATTTATTACGTTTTGTGGAAAAATTCCCGATAAAAACTTCTCTAAAATCGAGATTTAACAACTCTAAACCGACCTAGGAGCCGGTTTAACTTTTAAGCTAAGTCGATGACATGCAAGTCGTTAAACTAAGTTTAAGCCTAAGTTGAGTTTAAATCGAGATTTAGGTCAGTAGGTCGTCTTAGGGGCGGATGTAAAAGCTGCAAGTCGCCCTTAGAAATACTGTTACTTAGAATATGTGGGAGAATTCAGTATTATCAGCGCATTATAAAATGGTGTTTTATTTATTTATTTATTTAAACTTTTCACACTTAAAAAAGTACAAAGGCGGACTTAATGCCTTAGGCATTCTCTACCAGTCAACCAAGGGTGGTGAAGAGATTAGATGGCAGGTGCTCTGTTAGAAATGGAACAATTTGTACATAAATAAGTCATAAACTTATAATACACATACATACATATTTACTATAATATATACCTATATTATATATATATTATATACAAATTCAAGAGAGAGAGGTTTAGAGATGACTCCACGCTATTTATTTTGAAAATAACTCCGCAATCTCCGCTTAAATGCATACCGACTGGTGGCCATCCTGATGTTAAGAGGTAGCGCATTCCAAAGAAGGATGGACTGAATATGAAAGGAAGAATGAACAAAGTCAGAAGTATGAGAAGGACAGAATAGGGGAAGATTGTTAGAAGAACGAAGATTCTTAGCGTGGGAAGAACATAGATATTGCAAGTGAGACACTAGATAAGAAGGAATGCGAGAGTTAAAAAGGGAGAAGAGCGTGGTCAAAGCACGCAAATTTCTTCTCTGGCGAATGGGCATCCATTTGAGCTCAGACCTGTAGCTCGACACATGGTCATATTTTCTGAGGTTGAATATGAACCGGATACAATTGTTAAGCAGTCTGTCAAGCTTATCCAGCAACACCGCATTCAAGTCAAAGTAGCACACGTCACCATAGTCAATGATAGGGAAAATCAAAGTCTGCACAAGCATAGTTTTCGTCTTAGCGGGCAAAAAGTGTTTTCCCCACTGAGTTGACCAAAAGTGGCGATTGTTATCATTTTCCAGCAACCGACAGCTTCCAGCCAATGAACATTGAGCCTCTTCAGGTTTACTTAAAGCCATTTGTCATTAAGATCAATCTTAATCAATCACGTTATCCTTCCCATCTGCATGAAACAACAAAAGTAAATAGCGCCACTTCCTCGCGACGACTTTCGTAACTTGCGCGGAAGCTCCCAACTTGGCGGGCAGCCCCCAAGCTTCCTAATTAAGTTGAGCCAGTTAAGTGGGGTACTGGCGCACCCCAAGTCCCACATACGTAGTCAAAGTGGACACAATTATGTTTCCATTACCGCTCATTGTTATTTACTTTCATTACTTGTGATGCTTCTCGTTGCGACTCACTGCTTGCCCCGTATGCCCCGGGGAGGATCAGCGCCTTAAGATGTTAAGTGATTAAAGGTCAATGTGTTTACTGTATGAAATGTGGAGAGTAGTGTATGCATATATTTACATATATATGTAGAACTCCCTGAGTACAGAGATTGCACAGGAATGAACCGATACAGATAATATATTTACATATATATGTAGAACTCCCTGAGTACAGAGATTGCACAGGAATGAACCGATACAGATAATATATTTACATATATATGTAGAACTCCCTGAGTACAGAGATTGCACAGGAATGAACCGATACAGATAATATATTTACATATATATGTAGAACTCCCTGAGTACAGAGATAGCACAGGAATGAACCGATACAGATAATATATTTACATATATATGTAGAACTCCCTGAGTACAGAGATTGCACAGGAATGAACCGATACAGATAATATATTTACATATATATGTAGAACTCCCTGAGTACAGAGATAGCACAGGAATGAACCGATACAGATAATATATTTACATATATATGTAGAACTCCCTGAGTACAGAGATTGCACAGGAATGAACCGATACAGATAATATATTTACATATATATGTAGAACTCCCTGAGTACAGAGATTGCACAGGAATGAACCGATACAGATAATACCTTCATAGTTGTACCGTTACCAAATAAGTATCCTTGTACTTGTGTTTCCATCCTTATGATGTGTTTATATCCATACACATCTTATCACGCCACAGGTTTTAAAGGGGGCACATCGAAGGGTAACCGCGAACCATCGAAGGGTAACCGCGAACCATCGAAGGGTAACCGCGAACCATCGAAGGGAAACCGCGAACCATCGAAGGGTAACCGCGACCCATCGAAGGGTAACCCGAACCATCGAAGGGTAACCTACACTTATAGCGTCCAGTGGCATCGTGCGGTAAAAACCAATCTCGGAATTTGTGGCAGGATACCTACAGCTGCTACCCCTTTGTGGCAGGATACCTACAGCTGCTACCCCTTTGTGGCAGGATACCTACAGCTGCTACCCCTTTGTGGCAGGATACCTACAGCTGCTACCCCTTTGTGGCAGGATACCTACAGCTGCTACCCCTTTGTGGCAGGATACCTACAGCTGCTACCCCTTTGTGGCAGGATACCTACAGCTGCTACCCCTTTGTGGCAGGATACCTACAGCTGCTACCCCTTTGTGGCAGGATACCTACAGCTGCTACCCCTTTGTGGCAGGATACCTACAGCTGCTACCCCTTTGTGGCAGGATACCTACAGCTGCTACCCCTTTGTTGTCTTAATTTGTGGCAGGATACCTACAGCTGCTACCCCTTTGTTGTCTTAATTTGTGGCATGATACCTACAGCTGCTACCCCTTTGTTGTCTTAATTTGTGGCATGATACCTACAGCTGCTACCCCTTTGTTGTCTTAATTTGTGGCATGATACCTACAGCTGCTACCCCTTTGTTGTCTTAATTTGTGGCATGATACCTACAGCTGCTACCCCTTTGTTGTCTTAATTTGTGGCATGATACCTACAGCTGCTACCCCTTTGTTGTCTTAATTTGTGGCAGGATACCTACAGCTGCTACCCCTTTGTTGTCTTAATTTGTGGCAGGATACCTACAGCTGCTACCCCTTTGTTGTCTTAATTTGTGGCATGATACCTACAGCTGCTACCCCTTTGTTGTCTTAATTTGTGGCATGATACCTACAGCTGCTACCCCTTTGTTGTCTTAATTTGTGGCATGATACCTACAGCTGCTACCCCTTTGTTGTCTTAATTTGTGGCATGATACCTACAGCTGCTACCCCTTTGTTGTCTTAATTGAGACCCCTTAGCCTTGTTCACAATCGGTGTACACGAGCGCTGGCGACCGTACACAAGCTCAGGCTCAGACGACCAGGCCCAGTGACTCCGTCATTAATTGATTCTTGATCAATCAATCGACAACGGGCTCCGGGTGTAAGGCTGGTTCAGTCGAGGGGCGATAAGGATTCAATTAAGGGCCCTGTGAGGTGAGCGCTGGGACACGACATGTAAGGGACAGAAGACTAATTGATGACAACTGATTATTGTTTACTTTGCAAGTCCGGAATCGCTGCTAAGTATATAAAATGTAGTTTACGAATAAAGTCGAAGATTGTATGAACTTTTGCAATGTGTTTCAGTCGTTTCGCGTCAGGGTATGCTGGCTTTTTGTCGTGCATTGTCTCAGTGGACCTTTTGTAATTACTTGTGTGGGCAGGTTGTTTTGCGGCAAGTTAATAATAAGGTCGACCAGTATTTCGTCTAAACTCTATTCAATAATATGAAAGTATTTATTATATAATTTATTTATTTTAATAAAGACGTTTACAAAAAGTGTACATTCATCCAACTACAGTAAATTTCCTATACAATTATAGTGTCTAATAATAAACTAAAGCTAAAAGATTGTTAATACAGGAGCAAGTAATGATGGTTCGGAATTAGAACGTTCGGTAGGGACACGCCCGAACTAGGTTGTTTCAAACCGGTGTTTTAGGACATCACTTTACATTTTAGGACATCACTTTACATTTCAATTACATTGAGACATTAAAATGTTTAAATGAAAATCATCTAAAATTAACCAAATAACAACTATGATGAAAAGCATTGTGTTACTAATACCTAAAACTCGCCAATGTTTACTAAAGTAGAGGCTTAAGAGCGAATAAATTATCATCATGACATTTCTAGAAGTTTTTCTGTGTCTGTGTAATTGAGTGTCGCTAAATATTCTGACAACATTGCACTACAATTTTACAGCTTACACTATAGAGGCTTAGTACCTTGTTCAGCCTTGTTCAGCGATACAGATACAGGAAAGGTCCTAAAAATACATAAAATCGATTAGCAATCGCATGTTTAGTTTGAAGCTTTATGCAAACCAAATCCTTCCTTCTCTTGCTGGACGGTGCGGGGTCAACACGAAGTGCAGTGTGCTGGAGTAGTACTATGCTTAGAATGAATAATTGCCGAATTGTTAGTACATTACCAGATATGTAGAGCTGGTGCGTAGGTAATCTAAAAGGGCAACAGGTAGCAACCTTTAGAATTGCTCTTTGAGCGCACTCTAAAGGGAGTAAAATTTTTTTCGCAGCCCCACCCCAAGAAGTTATGCAACAGGTAAGAATGGATTGGCACAAAGCTAAATAAACCTGTTTAATTAATTTATAGTCGGCTACATTCCGTAAATTCTTAAACACATATGTTAATTTGCGCACAGGAGTACATAGTTAATCGATATGTTTACGGAAGTTCAGGTTGGAATCAATAGTGACACCTAGCAGTGGCGAATGCACTATATAACACTATTCCTACCGGCTTCCCTTTGGAGGTTCGTATCAGCAACTGTACCGCTATTGGAAAATGGTACAGTCAATAGTATCTATTATTGCCCAAAAAGTTAAAACCAGCTTTGCTTCGGCTTCTCTCTTACAAAAATTGACACTTCGCCGCTGACACCTAGATATATCAAATGGTCAGCTTTAGCTAAAGTGAGGCAAGAACATGCAGTGTCAGCGGACGTGCTAAAATTATGTGCGTAAATGTTTAGATTAGTACGCGGTATGTTAGTATTTCTCATTATAAATAAAATGTATTTTGTTTTATCTGCATTGAATGTTAGGAGATTATTATGGAGCCAATTAGACACAATGTTAAAACCATTTTGAGCATGTTCATAGACCTCAAGTTTTAATTTAGCTGAGAACAATAGAGCGGTGTCATCCGCATAAGACATTAAGATACCATTCTGGAGCGACAGGCTACACAGTTCATTTATATAGATTAAAAATAACGTGGGGCCCAAAATGCTGCCTTGTGGAATTCTAAAACAACAATTTTTAAGTTCAGAACCTATATTGACCTATTTTTACACTTTGATGACATCGCTGAGATTATCCGTGGCTGATATAAAAGAAGTTGTGCTCCTCTTATCCCAAGTGTTTCAAGCTTGTGCAAAAGTAAAGTACAAGAAATTGTATCGAATGCCTTGGCAAGGTCTAGAAAAATCCCAATTGTGTGCATACTATCATCCAGATTGGTAGTAATATAATTAGTTAATTTGTGTACTGCTTGATTTGTTGACCTTTTGGGCTTAAAACCAAATTTACTATTTGAAAGGAGTCTGTTATCTTCCAGATATTTTATCAGTCTACTGTTAATTATTTTTCAAAAAATTTTGAGAGGTCTGTTAGCACTGAGATGGGTGTGTAGTTATTTATACAGTTTTTGCCTCCAGACTTGAATACAGGTGTGACCATAGCTTTTTTAAGCAATTTAGGGAATATTCCTTTAGTTAAACATAGCTGAAAAATGTGGGTTAGCGGAGGGGAAAGTAGGTATTTAAATCTTGTAAGTATATCATTAGGTATGCCACCCAATAGCACAAACATATTTTAGCCCGTTTATCATTCACTACTCCGTCAACGTCAACGTCGGTATCTAATATAACAAAAGAATTTGTTTTAGAGGATGTCGTGGTCGGGTTTTCAGGGGGATTATTACTAAGGGATTGGTTCTATCATCAATACATTAGGGTAAAGTTGTTCGTATAGAAGTATATTATATATTATAGAAGTAACGTCACATCGAACTAATGAGTAACATAGTACCGGGCAACGTGCTCGAAGTAATCCAATTCAAACAAACCATTTGCGCGCTGGAATGGGACACCCGTCTAACACGCTACCAACGAATCTCTGTTTTTGTACCGAAATCGGTAAATGGGCTCACGCGGTAGGTTTACTGTAGTTCCGAGAGAGAATCATGAGTAATTAACAATGTAAATGAATAATGTGTAATGAATTAACACGTTGGGTACCTCCGGGCAGTTTATTAAAATATATACAGCATTTTTATTATCGCTGTGCACTAATGAATCACTATGTACTACAACCAATATATATTTTTTACAGAATTCTTTTGTTTCCAATTATTTGTATCGCCGCCGCCGGAAGCTTGAATAAAATAAAAAAAAAAACACTGAAAATGTTAAATGTATGGGTTTCGTTCACAAATATATATTTACTTTACGTCCCGTTGACGGTGGCGGTGGTGGCGGTGGACTTCACTGAATTGTTTTAATATAGCCAGTGATGACACTTCATGACGTGACGAGAGAAGTCTGCATCTTCAATAGATCAGTGTCGTTACCGATAGAATAGAATTTAATAAACGTTTATTGTCCGCTCGAGCCATCGCCATGAAGTTAACGATTAAACTGCAGTCCGCAGTAAAGCCACTCGAGCAGTACTTTTGGGTCAGCTTCGTGATAAAAATCATATTTTTATGTTTATTCACAGTAAACTAACTCTTGTTTACAACCGAATTAATGGTTTTAGGGAATAGTTCTTAGCCGTTCCTAAGTATAATGCCTTTCAGCCTCACTAGGTCCGACGACTCTGTATGTGGCACTAACTACCAACTGGCGTCCGCAGTACGTGTCCTGATCCGCTTGTCTACGTTATCATGAGATACTTCTGCAGCCGACATTACATAATCACTGCAGCACTTGTATCGTTAGGAGTTAGCTCCGCCCACAGGGCGGCGCTCCACAAAACAGAGATTGCGTTCGTCTATTGTTTTGCAGACGCGCAAGTAACACAATACAGAGCGGAATCTGACTAGTTAACAGTGGCGCAGATACGAAGAAAAAATTGTTCAGTTTTCATAAACTCAGACAAAAAACTGTAGGTTTTTAATCTTGTGACGTATTAAACTGGTATTAAATATAATTATGTAATGTGATGTGATACACAGTTACACACACAGGTATACTATATTATTTGGCAATAGTAGACATTATGAAGAGTGGTTGTTCCGGAGGTAAGCCGATAGGAATCGGGTTGTATGAACGCTTCGCCCCTGCTAGTTTTATAAATGATTAAAGTGTAGAGCAAGTAAGTGAGTTTGTATATTTGGGGAGTCTGTTTACAAGGGATGGAAAGATTTGTGAAGATGTGGAAAGGCGAGTAAATGCGGGAAATAAAGTGAATGGTGCTATACATGCGGTTGTGACCAACCAGTTAATGTCCAAAAAGGCCCGACTGGCTGTTCACAATGGTGTGCTGGTGCCTACGCTTATGTGTGGAAGTGAATGGTGGGTGAGACAAAAGCATGAAAGTAGAATAAATGCTGTGGAAATGCGTTCCTTACGAAGCACGTGTGGTGTGACTATGAATACATGAAGGAATGATGTGATAAGGCAACGGTGTGGTTTAAAAGAAGACGTAGTGACAAAAAGTGAAAAGAGTATGTTTAGATGGTTTGGTCAGGTTGAGAGGATGAATGAAAGTCGACTAACAGAAGGTATATACGGTAGATGTGAGTGGAAGCGCCGGGAGATGATGATGTTCTCCAAAAAGGTCAGGTGCGTACTACTCTAATGGTAAAAGCCCGAAATTTTATCCCTTTTTTATAAAATCCTTACATTTAACAATCATGTTGGTAAATCTTAAGATTGACCAACATGCGGGCTTTTACAGTAACACATACACACTTAGGGGTCGTTTATTGTTTGCCGAAAACAATCGGATTTCGGATTAGTACTTCCTATTTAATAAGCAAATATTTAGCATTCCTCTCGGGCAGAATATCACAAATCAAATCAAATCAGTTTACCTACTGCAAACAGGTTGTACAGTGGTTGGAATAGTAATATGATTATGAGTTTCAAACATGCTCCCTGTGAGGCAAATATGCTCCCTGTGCGGCAAACATGCTCCCTGTGAGGCAAACTGCTAAACAAAACATAAATAAATAAATTACATGACGATACAATACATTAGATCATGAGACATTTTTACAAAAAACATAAGTAGGTCAAATAAATAAATAGGATCGAACAGAATAATTATTGTTTCTTGTTGGTGTCGCAGGCGCATTACATTAGTTTACTCGCTCACTGCAAGCAACAGAACAAAGCATTTCAATTGAGAAATTGTTCTCTCCTCTGGATAGATATTCGTGTGTCTCACCGTCCTATATATTTGTGTATCTCACCGTCCTATATATTTGTGTATCTCACCGTCCTATATATTTGTGTATCTCACCGTCCTATATATTTGTGTATCTCACCGTCCTATATATTTGTGTATCTCACCGTCCTATATATTTGTGTATCTCACCGTCCTATATATTTGTGTATCTCACCGTCTTATGTATTTGTGTATCTCACCGTCCTATGTATTTGTGTATCTCACCGTCCTATATATTTGTGTATCTCACCGTCCTATATATTTGTGTATCTCACCGTCCTATATATTTGTGTATCTCACCGTCCTATATATTTGTGTATCTCACCGTCCTATATATTTGTGTATCTCACCGTCCTATATATTTGTGTATCTTACCGTCCTATATATTTGTGTATCTCACCGTCCTATATATTTGTGTATCTCACCGTCCTATGTATTTGTGTACCTCACATTTGCCTGACGCTGACCTGAGCCTGGCACTGACCTGAGCCTGACGCTGACCTGAACCTGACGCTGAGCTGAGCCTGACGCTGAGCTGAGCCTGACGCTGACCTGAGCCTGACGCTGACAGGAGTCTGACGCTGACCTGAGCCTGACGCTGACATGAGTCTGACGCTGACATGAGCCTGACGCTGACAGGAGTCTGACGCTGACCTGAGCCTGACGCTGAGCTGAGCCTGACGCTGACCTGAGTCTGACGCTGACATGAGTCTGACGCTGACATGAGCCTGACGCTGACCTGCAATTTGCAAAAAATGTAAGAAACATTGAACTTGGCGGCATTCCCTGGCGGTTTCGCATTGAGTTACCAAAAACCAATTTCATCTTAAGTAATTACGATTCTGCCATACCAGTATGTTTTTGTTGACAACTTCTTGTATTACATTAGCCGGTTGTTCAGAAGTTGTTGTTTAAGCCCTTTGAAACAGCCACAATAAATTGTAACGTTCACCGAAAGTCCGCTAACTTACTCTCATTTGATTACCTTCGCGGAAACCTCGAGGCTGATGTACAAAACTCACTGTAGTACTACTACCTCATAATGTTTGTTGCAACTACTACACAATAATGGTTATTTGATGAAACAAAAATGCGAGATTGTTTGTTGCTTCCAGTAGGTATTTGCGCCGCTGATGTCATTTGGATCACTTGTTCATTTTGAGCAAAATAACTAAAATGAAAGAAAAAGAAAGAAAAATAGGGTTATTTGTCACAAAAATACGTGCATACAAAAATATAAGAATAATCAGAAAATAAAACAAAATAGATCCGCATTATAATCACGAGCTCAAAACAGAAATAGTCGGCAGCTGCACGTCATGACTGTGACAAGAAGGCTTCCACTCAGCATGATGCAGTACTATGAGGGCCCCACAGCACAGCGCTGATTTTCAGTGGTCACCCGAAAAAGACGTACGGAAATCAAGTCAGGTTCAGTGATTTGAACATAAATAGGTACATCTATCTTCTATATAAATAAAAAGAAAAGTCCTGACTGACTGACTGACTCACTGACTGACTGACTGATTCACTGACTGATTGACTGACTCATCAACGCCCAGCCCAAACCCTTAAACCTAGAACGCTGAAATTTTGCACAGAGGTTCCCTTTATAATGTAGACAAAGAATAAGGAAGTATTTTTTGAAATCCAACCCCTAAGGGAGTGAAATAGGGGATGAAAGTTTGTATGGAAAATCGTCATTTTTGTAGTTTAAACCATGAAAATTGGTATTTAGCATTCTAGTTAAAATTTAAAACCACTATTTCAGCGTTTTTGGAAAATTATCCCCTAAGGTGGGAAAATAGGGGATGAAAGTTTTTAAGGAAAAAATTGGTATTAAGCATTTTGTTTAGACATTACGAATGAAATGTTTTGGCGTTTTTGAATAATCATCCCCTAGGGGGTAAAAAATCCTTAATCGGTCAGCCCAATTTTCGCCATCGCCAAAGACACTTCAGTAATTCAGAGAACAATAACTTTACTAAGTTCCGTACCTGTCATTATTTAGGTAATATTTTTTTCGAAATTCCAACGGGATAGGGAATAGAGGATTTGTATTTTCACTTTAAAGTTGCTTTCAAAGGCATGCAAGTAGGTAACTTTTCGTTCCGTTATATTTTGCGTTACTATTGTTAGGTTCTACGATTTTTCGGACGCAGTTCTTTTACGCGGCTTGCGGTAGGATCGTCATAAACAAAAAAGCGTTCATACTTGTATGATGATGATGGCAAGTGCGAATGTTTTAAAATTTTTCGTCATAGGTGTCGTTTTCATAGTTTTCGAGGGTGCTACAACCGATAGTGTTGTCAAAATGAAAATTCAAGATGACGGCTGTGAATATTTTTAAATTGTTCGTCATGGGTGTCGTTTTCATAGTTTTCAAGGGTGCTGAAGCCGATAATGAGGTCAAAATGAAAATCCAAGATGGCGGCAGTCAAAATTTTCAAATTATTCGTCATGGGTGTCGTTTTCATAGTTTTCGAGGGTGCTAAAACCGATAGTGGGGTCAAAATGAATATCCAAGATGGCGGCTGAGTATATTTTCTAATTTTCCGTCATGGGTGTCGTTCTTATAGTTTTCGAGGGTGCTAAAGCCGATAGTGAGGTCAAAATGATGATTCAAGATGGTGACTGTGAAAAATTACAAATTATTCGTCATGGGTGTCGTTTTCATACTTTTCGAGGGTGCTAAAGCCGATAGTGAGGTCAAAATGAAAATCCAAGATGGCGGCTGAGAATATTTTCAAGTTTTCCGTTACGGGTGTCGTTATCACCGTTTTCGAGGGTGCTAAAGCCGATAGTGGTGTCAAAACCCAAATCCAAGATGGCGGCTGCGAAAATTTTCAAACTTTCCGTCATGGGTGTCGTTCTCATAGTTTTCGAGGGTGCTAAAGCCGATAGTGACGTCAAAATGTAAATGCAAGATGGCGGCTGCAAATAATTTCAAATTTTTCATCGTGGGTGTCGTTATCGTAGTTTTTGAGGGTTTAAAGCCGATTGTGAGGTCAAAATGTAAATCCAAGATGGCGGCAGCGAAAATTTTGTTTTTGTTTTAAATCCGAAAGAAAAAACTGCGTTCCTGACGTCCCCGGACCGCACACGTTTTTTTTCGTCCAGCAATCATTTATATCGATCCGCGCGCCGCACCTCGGATACTATAATATATGCAGTGCGAGAAGACATTATTTACCTGGATTAACACATAGGGTACTTTTAATCCCGGTAGTACGTTCCCGTGGGATATTTTCCGACACCCACGCGGGCGACGCCGCGGGTAGAAGCTACAAAATAAAACAAAATAAACTGTATCTGCTACCTATCTGCTGCAACTGTATGTACAACCAAATATATGAATAAAAATTATTATGAAATAACATAAAAATGAATCCGCAGGCATCACCGTGCGTGCATAAATAATGTATGTACCTAACTGAAACATAATTATTTTACAATAGAATATCAAGTGTTCTGTCTCGCTCCCACCCTCACCTTCGCGTTGCCTGCGCGCGCGGTCACAATCCGTACACAAATTAAACTGAAGTGTCTGTTTGTAATGTCAAAATAACAACTTTTTACTAAATGCATAAGAAAGTATACAGGGTGTAAGGGACAGCCCTCCGCAGACTGATGGGGTGTATTTAGTATATTATGACGACCGGTACATGAAATTATTTCAGGAACGTTATGGGAATCCAATAAACGGTTTGCCAACCCAATAAGTCCACCACACAGCTATTATCTAAACTCACGGATGAGGTCAACGAATCTCTTAGTGAAAAAGATAATGTAATCTTACTATTTATTGACTTCAGAACTGATTTGTTTTATTACCTCACACGCAATGTATCGTTACCGGTGCAAAACGCGCGTAGCGAACGGCACCGCAGCGAGCCTTCGGCCACCGAGTTTTTAACAACATTGCTGATTTTTTTTATGAGTACCTATGTAATTTTACATTGAAATAAAGGAATAGTAACTGAAAAAACGATAAAAAAAAGAAAATTTTCCTGAGAATATTTTCGGTGGAATATCATTCAGAATAAGAAGCTACATGCACCCTGTAGTTTGCGGAGGGCTGTTCCTTACACCCTGTATATGGTACTTCCCAAAACCACAATTTTAAAAAATTTTGTCCGTCTGTCTGTTCGTTCCGCCTAATCTCCGAAACGGCTGAACCGATTTTGACGGGACTTTCACTGACAGATAGCTGATGTTACGAGGAGTAACATAGGCTACGTTCATTGTAGAAAAATAATTCGGGTTAAGCGAAAAAAAAAACCTATGAAATTGTGAACAAAAAGTTGGTTTTCAAAAATGAATTTTTCATTTGATAGCTCAATTCTCGAGGATAGTTATAGGCTATTTAACATCACGCTACAACCCTTACGAGCCAAACAAAATGAAAAAGTCAAAAAGTACACTAAGCGGAAACGAAGTAATAGCGCGGGCGGGCGATGCAACGCGACGAGTCGGGGGACGAGGGAGTTTTAAAATGTGGCTGTTATTTTAGTATATTGTGTATCTAACGACTTCTACGCGAACGAAGTGGCGGGGCACAGCTAGTATTATAATAAATCAATAAAGTACACAACATTTCCCCACCGCGTCTATGAGCGTGGCAACGTGTGAGCCGGGCTGCGGCGCGGGGGCGCACGCGCACGAGGCCTGTGAGCGTGGCGACGCGTGTGAGCCGGGCTGCGGCGCGGGGGCGCGCGCGCACGAGGCCTGTGAGCGTGGCGACGCGTGTGAGCCGGGCTGCGGCGCGGGGGCGCGCGCGCACGAGGCCTGTGAGCGTGGCGACGCGTGTGAGCCGGGCTGCGGCGCGGGGGCGCGCGCGCACGAGGCCTGTGAGCGTGGCGACGCGTGTGAGCCGGGCTGCGGCGCGGGGGCGCGCGCGCACGAGGCCTGTGAGCGTGGCGACGCGTGTGAGCCGGGCTGCGGCGCGGGGGCGCACGCGCACGAGGCCTGTGAGCGTGGCGACGCGTGTGAGCCGGGCTGCGGCGCGGGGGCGCACGCGCACGAGGCCTGTGAGCGTGGCGACGCGTGTGAGCCGGGCTGCGGCGCGGGGGGCGCGCGCGCACGAGGCCTGTGAGCGTGGCGACGCGTGTGAGCCGGGCTACGACGCGGGGGCGCGCGCGCACGAGGCCTGTGAGCGTGGCGACGCGTGTGAGCCGGGCTGCGGCGCGGGGGCGCGCGCGCACGAGGCCTGTGAGCGTGGCGACGCGTGTGAGCCGGGCTGCGGCGCGGGGGCGCGCGCGCACGAGGCCTGTGAGCGTGGCGACGCGTGTGAGCCGGGCTGCGGCGCGGGGGCGCGCGCGCACGAGGCCTGTGAGCGTGGCGACGCGTGTGAGCCGGGCTGCGGCGCGGGGGCGCACGCGCACGAGGCCTGTGAGCGTGGCGACGCGTGTGAGCCGGGCTGCGGCTCGGGGGCGCACGCGCACGAGGCCTGTGAGCGTGGTGACGTGTGTGAGCCGGGCTGCGGCGCGGGGGCGCACGCGCACGAGGCCTGTGAGCGTGGCGACGTGTGTGAGCCGGGCTGCGGCGCGGGGGCGCGCGCGCACGAGGCCTGTGAGCGTGGCGACGCGTGTGAGCCGGGCTGCGGCGCGGGAGCGCGCGCGCACGAGGCCTGTGAGCTCAAGTGGCGCGTCACACGTGATTATAGCTAGTGAGTTACACCCGCCAAACGCCACACCGACAGTGGGGAACCGGCGCTTGCTTCTCAGTCGTCGCTTGATCAAGTGTGAGGATGTTAAGTGTATACTACTTACGTATAAGTACCTATACATCGCTATCGGCATGAGGGAGGATGACGAGACGCGTCCGACGCATCACTATGCCGCCTCGAGCCGTCTGGATGTTGATATACCTTGCCCACAGATGATAAACCTTATTATGTGAGTATTATTTATATAATATCTGCTGCTCATACTTTTGTTTTTATAATAGTTTTTTTCAGATGTAACTTAAAATTTTGTTTTGTTTTCAGGGATCTTACTGGAGGTGGTAAATTATTCCAGGAGCGAGAAGCGGCATACTTGAAACATTCTCTAAAGGCTGCGGTCTTATGTCGAGGCATCGTGATCGGGTCGGACGTGGAACGAGCAGAGTAGCTATAGTGCTCGTGCCTCCAGATATTTTTTTTTAAATAGTTATTCTGGTTTGTGTGTTTTTGTGATACCGAACATTAAAACAGCTAAATTTAATAACTAAACTATCGCAAACGCTGAAGTTGCTTCGGTGTTGCAACCCAATAATTCCACCGCCGTATCTCTACGTTAATCTCGTGGTGGGACTTAAGTCGGTATACGGTAATAAGTCTGTGCCGGTTGAGCTTACTTTACCGGAACAGGTCTAGGATGAGGAGCCAGACCAAGGCAGATACAGAGACCCGCAGGGCAGCATGTGGCGAGCTGTTGGGCAGTAGCGACCCCACGGACTGTATCTCCCGGAGAAGTCTTGTTCCTCATCTCGGGCTTGCCTTTATTGACCAGCTGGAGTGAATGCTGACGTGGAACAAAACTCCCGCATCATTCTTGCCTTCATTGGCCAGCTAGTGTGGAGATTCGCAAGTGCAAACGTGCTCGGAGGAAGGAAGTATTCCAGTAAGTGCTGGTAGGATCTTGACCATCTTCCAGGCTCTGGAATTGTCCTGATAGTCGTGGAATAGTTCTCCACTCCTCAAGCACCTCAGGACATGTTGCCCTCTTGTCGCTACGTCACTAAGTGCTAGGGACAGTTTCCTTTTTTTTTGTGTAATAAAACATTCATCAGGCAGGGCCATAGTCCTTTCATAGTTCTAGCTGACCAGTCCATTTTAGCCATCCAAACATATATTCCAATATCCTTGTTTTGATATCCTGCAATAGTTCTACACCAACCGCTGGTTGTCCTTGGGTGCACTTGCATAGTGCGCACAGGGATAACCGTCGGTTGGTGCCTCATTGAATTAAAAGCGACTAACGGGCCTCTGCGAGTTGGATTCGGCCCATCGTAATCCTAACAAAGGTCCGGGAGCCCAGGATCCGAAGATATGTCAAAGACACTATAATAACAATAATAATTACCCCACCGCCGTATCTCTACGTTGACATCGTGGTGGGGCTTGCGGGCTCCAAACTCTGGGTCTGTGCCCGTAGAGTTTAGCTTGAGAGGAGCCAGGCCAAGAGAGATACATGAACCCGCAGGACAGCCTGTGGCGAGCTGTTGGGCAGTGGCGACCCCACGGACACTATCTCCCGGGAGAAGTCTTGTTCCTCACCTCTGGCCTGCCTTTATTGGCCGGTTGGAGTGAATACTGAGGAGGAACAGAGCTCTTACCTCTTTCTTGCCTTTACTGGCTGGCTTTAGTGGAGAGTCGCAAGAGCAAACGTGCTCGGAGGAAGGAAGTATTCCAGTAAGATGCTGGTAAGGATCTTGACCGTACTTCCGGGATTATCCTGATAGCCGTGGAATACCTCTCCACTCCTCTAAGCACCTCAGGAATGTTGCCCCCTTGTCGCTACGACACTAGTTACCGTCGCTGCTGGCGACTGTTTCCGGGGCCCATTGTTGAATGTGCAAGTCACCCCCTGATATTTCGTCTGTGTATTGTACATATATAAAACATTGGTCAGAAAGAGGCCATAGTCTTTTCATAGTTCTAGGTAACCTGTGCACGGCCACCCAAACCTATAGCCTAATATGTTTTGTTTCCATGTTCTGGAATAGTCCAGCACCAACAGGAGGTTGTCCTTGGGTGTACTTGCATAGCGCATACAGGGATAATCGTTGGTTGGTGCCTCATTTCCATTGAAAGCGTCTAACGGGTCTCTGCGAGTTGGCTTCTGCCCCTCATATGCCTTCCAAAGGTCCGTGACCCTAGGGTGCCGAGAAATATCAAAAAAAAAAATTACGATATTACCATTCCACATGATGAGAACCTCGTGAAAGCTGAGAAAGAGAAACAAATAAAATATCTCGACTTAGCACACGAGGTTGTTGACATGTGGAATGTGACCTCGGCTGTCATTGTGCCGATTGTTGTAACGGCCAATGGCCTGATGGCCGAAAGCCTCGACCAACATCTCTCGAGGCTGTCGTTAGGCGGTTAGATCAAGAGCCTGATCCAGAAGGCAGTACTCCTCGATACGGCTTGTATTGTGAGGAGGTTCCTGTCTCTGCAGCCCTAACCACCGGTAGCTCCCGATGCCGGCGGGCCTTTATTTGTTTATATTTTAAAATGTTTTTTTTTTTGATATCTAAAGACTTGAATGAAAAAAATGGGTGAAAATACCAAAACTTGATTTTAGTTTGAAACATGTTCGTGTTATTGTAAACCAAATTAAATGAAAGTCATACAACGAATAGGAAATATTGTACAGATTACGAAACAGTTACAGTTATATATGGGCTTCATAGTAAAGTAGCGAGAAATAGGAGTTTAAACGCAAGTAGTCCGACAGGGGGCGGGGCCTCGCCAAGGTCGCCGCCATTATAGCGATTTTTTTTGATTCGCGAATGCCAGTTGACCGGATAATTCAATATACAATCAGAGTCAGTACAAAATGTAGTCAATACTAATTACAGACAAAACATGTCATGATATAATTTAAAAAAATCAACAATAATATTAAAAATTTATCATTTAATAAATCAACAATGATAGAGAAGCACTTATCTGTAAGCAACTTTGTGAGTGTTTTCTTAAATAAATTAAAATTCAATTGCTCAATATCATTCTGTATTTTATTGCATATCAATAGGGCCTAATATTAAAAACATAATTTATATGTATAAAGTGAAATAAAGGAAATAATAGTTTTTTATTTTCACTTCAAGACATAAGTATCAGTGTAGCCCTGGCTCTTGTACTAGGAGTTCCTGTATCACAAGAGCCAGGCCTCTCAATTTACAGAGAATATGACATAGAAGCGCGATAGACAAAACTGGGTTACGTTATGGCATGCATTAAAAGGCGGTAGATTTACAAAATTATACAAGAGAAGAAAAAACAGAAAGAAAAAAAACGAAAAAGAAAAAGATGCAACAACAAAATTTCCAAGTTCAACAAACCACGCGCGAAAATGCCGCGCGTCCGACATTTTGTAACTTTGTTCGACAATGTCGTCAAACTCACGCACTGATTGGACATTCAGTGGCATGTCAGGGGTGACACACCGCGTCGCTGTCAGGGGTAGCACACGCAGGTTGCGCGCACTCTTATTGTTACGGGTCGGCCCATGTTTGATTGATTGGAACGCGCGGTGAAGCGGCTACTTGATTGACACTGATTGAGTGGCAAGTAACTGGAATATAGGCGATACGCCAATAACAATTATTCGAATGTCAGTCATTGTGAGAAGTGCGTGCTAAGTATCGAGTTATCCTGTTCCTAATGTGTCACGATGTGCTCAGGCTTTATTATTTACTAGTTCCTAATGTGTCACGATGTGCTCAGGCTTTATTATTTACTAGTTCCTAATGTGTCACGATGTGCTCAGGCTTTATTATTTACTAGTTCCTAATGTGTCATGTTGTGCTCGGGCTTTATTATTTACTAGTTCCTAATGTGTCATGTTGTGCTCGGGCTTTATTATTTACTAGTTCCTAATGTGTCATGTTGTGCTCGGGCTTTATTATTTACTAGTTCCTAATGTGTCACGATGTGCTCAGGCTTTATTATTTACTAGTTCCTAATGTGTCATGTTGTGCTCGGGCTTTATTATTTACTAGTTCCTAATGTGTCACGATGTGCTCAGGCTTTATTATTTACTAGTTCCTAATGTGTCATGTTGTGCTCGGGCTTTATTATTTACTAGTTCCTAATGTGTCATGTTGTGCTCAGGCTTTATTATTTACTAGTTCCTAATGTGTCATGTTGTGCTCGGGCTTTATTATTTACTAGTTCCTAATGTGTCATGTTGTGCTCAGGCTTTATTATTTACTAGTTCCTAATGTGTCATGTTGTGCTCGGGCTTTATTATTTACTAGTTCCTAATGTGTCATGTTGTGCTCGGGCTTTATTATCTACTAGTTCCTAATGTGTCATGTTGTGCTCGGGCTTTATTATTTACTAGTTCCTAATGTGTCATGTTGTGCTCGGGCTTTATTATCTACTAGTTCCTAATGTGTCATGTTGTGCTCGGGCTTTATTATTTACTAGTTCCTAATGTGTCATGTTGTGCTCAGGATTTATTATTTACTAGTTCCTAATGTGTCATGTTGTGCTCAGGCTTTATTATTTACTAGTTCCTAATGTGTCATGTTGTGCTCAGGCTTTATTATTTACTAGTTCCTAATGTGTCATGTTGTGCTCGGGCTTTATTATTTACTAGTTCCTAATGTGTCATGTTGTGCTCAGGATTTATTATTTACTAGTTCCTAATGTGTCATGTTGTGCTCAGGCTTTATTATTTACTAGTTCCTAATGTGTCATGTTGTGCTCAGGCTTTATTATTTACTAGTTCCTAATGTGTCATGTTGTGCTCGGGCTTTATTATTTACTAGTTCCTAATGTGTCATGTTGTGCTCGGGCTTTATTATCTACTAGTTCCTAATGTGTCATGTTGTGCTCGGGATTTATTATTTACTAGTTCCTAATGTGTCATGTTGTGCTCGGGCTTTATTATTTACTAGTTCCTAATGTGTCATGTTGTGCTCGGGCTTTATTATTTACTAGTTCCTAATGTGTCATGTTGTGCTCGGGCTTTATTATTTACTAGTTCCTAATGTGTCATGTTGTGCTCGGGCTTTATTATCTACTAGTTCCTAATGTGTCATGTTGTGCTCGGGCTTTATTATTTACTAGTTCCTAATGTGTCATGTTGTGCTCGGGCTTTATTATCTACTAGTTCCTAATGTGTCATGTTGTGCTCGGGCTTTATTATTTACTAGTTCCTAATGTGTCATGTTGTGCTCGGGCTTTATTATCTACTAGTTCCTAATGTGTCATGTTGTGCTCGGGCTTTATTATTTACTAGTTCCTAATGTGTCATGTTGTGCTCGGGCTTTATTATTTACTAGTTCCTAATGTGTCATGTTGTGCTCGGGCTTTATTATCTACTAGTTCCTAATGTGTCATGTTGTGCTCGGGCTTTATTATTTACTAGTTCCTAATGTGTCATGTTGTGCTCAGGATTTATTATTTACTAGTTCCTAATGTGTCATGTTGTGCTCGGGCTTTATTATTTACTAGTTCCTAATGTGTCATGTTGTGCTCGGGCTTTATTATCTACTAGTTCCTAATGTGTCATGTTGTGCTCGGGCTTTATTATTTACTAGTTCCTAATGTGTCATGTTGTGCTCGGGCTTTATTATTTACTAGTTCCTAATGTGTCATGTTGTGCTCGGGCTTTATTATCTACTAGTTCCTAATGTGTCATGTTGTGCTCGGGCTTTATTATTTACTAGTTCCTAATGTGTCATGTTGTGCTCGGGCTTTATTATTTACTAGTTCCTAATGTGTCATGTTGTGCTCGGGCTTTATTATCTACTAGTTCCTAATGTGTCATGTTGTGCTCGGGCTTTATTATTTACTAGTTCCTAATGTGTCATGTTGTGCTCGGGCTTTATTATTTACTAGTTCCTAATGTGTCATGTTGTGCTCGGGCTTTATTATCTACTAGTTCCTAATGTGTCATGTTGTGCTCGGGCTTTATTATTTACTAGTTCCTAATGTGTCATGTTGTGCTCGGGCTTTATTATCTACTAGTTCCTAATGTGTCATGTTGTGCTCGGGCTTTATTATTTACTAGTTCCTAATGTGTCATGTTGTGCTCGGGCTTTATTATCTACTAGTTCCTAATGTGTCATGTTGTGCTCGGGCTTTATTATTTACTAGTTCCTAATGTGTCATGTTGTGCTCGGGCTTTATTATCTACTAGTTCCTAATGTGTCATGTTGTGCTCGGGCTTTATTATTTACTAGTTCCTAATGTGTCATGTTGTGCTCGGGCTTTATTATCTACTAGTTCCTAATGTGTCATGTTGTGCTCGGGCTTTATTATTTACTAGTTCCTAATGTGTCATGTTGTGCTCGGGCTTTATTATCTACTAGTTCCTAATGTGTCATGTTGTGCTCGGGCTTTATTATTTACTAGTTCCTAATGTGTCATGTTGTGCTCAGGATTTATTATTTACTAGTTCCTAATGTGTCATGTTGTGCTCAGGCTTTATTATTTACTAGTTCCTAATGTGTCATGTTGTGCTCGGGCTTTATTATTTACTAGTTCCTAATGTGTCATGTTGTGCTCGGGCTTTATTATCTACTAGTTCCTAATGTGTCATGTTGTGCTCGGGCTTTATTATTTACTAGTTCCTAATGTGTCATGTTGTGCTCGGGCTTTATTATTTACTAGTTCCTAATGTGTCATGTTGTGCTCGGGCTTTATTATTTACTAGTTCCTAATGTGTCATGTTGTGCTCGGGCTTTATTATTTACTAGTTCCTAATGTGTCATGTTGTGCTCGGGCTTTATTATCTACTAGTTCCTAATGTGTCATGTTGTGCTCGGGCTTTATTATTTACTAGTTCCTAATGTGTCATGTTGTGCTCAGGATTTATTATTTACTAGTTCCTAATGTGTCATGTTGTGCTCGGGCTTTATTATTTACTAGTTCCTAATGTGTCATGTTGTGCTCGGGCTTTATTATTTACTAGTTCCTAATGTGTCATGTTGTGCTCGGGCTTTATTATCTACTAGTTCCTAATGTGTCATGTTGTGCTCGGGCTTTATTATTTACTAGTTCCTAATGTGTCATGTTGTGCTCAGGATTTATTATTTACTAGTTCCTAATGTGTCATGTTGTGCTCAGGCTTTATTATTTACTAGTTCCTAATGTGTCATGTTGTGCTCGGGCTTTATTATTTACTAGTTCCTAATGTGTCATGTTGTGCTCGGGCTTTATTATCTACTAGTTCCTAATGTGTCATGTTGTGCTCGGGCTTTATTATTTACTAGTTCCTAATGTGTCATGTTGTGCTCGGGCTTTATTATTTACTAGTTCCTAATGTGTCATGTTGTGCTCGGGCTTTATTATTTACTAGTTCCTAATGTGTCATGTTGTGCTCGGGCTTTATTATTTACTAGTTCCTAATGTGTCATGTTGTGCTCGGGCTTTATTATCTACTAGTTCCTAATGTGTCATGTTGTGCTCGGGCTTTATTATTTACTAGTTCCTAATGTGTCATGTTGTGCTCGGGCTTTATTATCTACTAGTTCCTAATGTGTCATGTTGTGCTCGGGCTTTATTATTTACTAGTTCCTAATGTGTCATGTTGTGCTCGGGCTTTATTATCTACTAGTTCCTAATGTGTCATGTTGTGCTCGGGCTTTATTATTTACTAGTTCCTAATGTGTCATGTTGTGCTCGGGCTTTATTATTTACTAGTTCCTAATGTGTCATGTTGTGCTCGGGCTTTATTATCTACTAGTTCCTAATGTGTCATGTTGTGCTCGGGCTTTATTATTTACTAGTTCCTAATGTGTCATGTTGTGCTCAGGATTTATTATTTACTAGTTCCTAATGTGTCATGTTGTGCTCGGGCTTTATTATTTACTAGTTCCTAATGTGTCATGTTGTGCTCGGGCTTTATTATCTACTAGTTCCTAATGTGTCATGTTGTGCTCGGGCTTTATTATTTACTAGTTCCTAATGTGTCATGTTGTGCTCGGGCTTTATTATTTACTAGTTCCTAATGTGTCATGTTGTGCTCGGGCTTTATTATCTACTAGTTCCTAATGTGTCATGTTGTGCTCGGGCTTTATTATTTACTAGTTCCTAATGTGTCATGTTGTGCTCGGGCTTTATTATTTACTAGTTCCTAATGTGTCATGTTGTGCTCGGGCTTTATTATCTACTAGTTCCTAATGTGTCATGTTGTGCTCGGGCTTTATTATTTACTAGTTCCTAATGTGTCATGTTGTGCTCGGGCTTTATTATTTACTAGTTCCTAATGTGTCATGTTGTGCTCGGGCTTTATTATCTACTAGTTCCTAATGTGTCATGTTGTGCTCGGGCTTTATTATTTACTAGTTCCTAATGTGTCATGTTGTGCTCGGGCTTTATTATCTACTAGTTCCTAATGTGTCATGTTGTGCTCGGGCTTTATTATTTACTAGTTCCTAATGTGTCATGTTGTGCTCGGGCTTTATTATCTACTAGTTCCTAATGTGTCATGTTGTGCTCGGGCTTTATTATTTACTAGTTCCTAATGTGTCATGTTGTGCTCGGGCTTTATTATTTACTAGTTCCTAATGTGTCATGTTGTGCTCGGGCTTTATTATCTACTAGTTCCTAATGTGTCATGTTGTGCTCGGGCTTTATTATTTACTAGTTCCTAATGTGTCATGTTGTGCTCGGGCTTTATTATTTACTAGTTCCTAATGTGTCATGTTGTGCTCGGGCTTTATTATCTACTAGTTCCTAATGTGTCATGTTGTGCTCGGGCTTTATTATTTACTAGTTCCTAATGTGTCATGTTGTGCTCGGGCTTTATTATTTACTAGTTCCTAATGTGTCATGTTGTGCTCGGGCTTTATTATTTACTAGTTCCTAATGTGTCATGTTGTGCTCGGGCTTTATTATTTACTAGTTCCTAATGTGTCATGTTGTGCTCGGGCTTTATTATTTACTAGTTCCTAATGTGTCATGTTGTGCTCAGGATTTATTATTTACTAGTTCCTAATGTGTCATGTTGTGCTCGGGCTTTATTATTTACTAGTTCCTAATGTGTCATGTTGTGCTCGGGCTTTATTATTTACTAGTTCCTAATGTGTCATGTTGTGCTCAGGATTTATTATTTACTAGTTCCTAATGTGTCATGTTGTGCTCGGGCTTTATTATTTACTAGTTCCTAATGTGTCATGTTGTGCTCGGGCTTTATTATCTACTAGTTCCTAATGTGTCATGTTGTGCTCGGGCTTTATTATTTACTAGTTCCTAATGTGTCATGTTGTGCTCGGGCTTTATTATCTACTAGTTCCTAATGTGTCATGTTGTGCTCGGGCTTTATTATTTACTAGTTCCTAATGTGTCATGTTGTGCTCGGGCTTTATTATCTACTAGTTCCTAATGTGTCATGTTGTGCTCGGGCTTTATTATTTACTAGTTCCTAATGTGTCATGTTGTGCTCGGGCTTTATTATCTACTAGTTCCTAATGTGTCATGTTGTGCTCGGGCTTTATTATCTACTAGTTCCTAATGTGTCATGTTGTGCTCGGGCTTTATTATTTACTAGTTCCTAATGTGTCATGTTGTGCTCGGGCTTTATTATTTACTAGTTCCTAATGTGTCATGTTGTGCTCGGGCTTTATTATCTACTAGTTCCTAATGTGTCATGTTGTGCTCGGGCTTTATTATTTACTAGTTCCTAATGTGTCATGTTGTGCTCGGGCTTTATTATCTACTAGTTCCTAATGTGTCATGTTGTGCTCGGGCTTTATTATTTACTAGTTCCTAATGTGTCATGTTGTGCTCAGGCTTTATTATTTACTAGTTCCTAATGTGTCATGTTGTGCTCGGGCTTTATTATTTACTAGTTCCTAATGTGTCATGTTGTGCTCAGGCTTTATTATTTACTAGTTCCTAATGTGTCATGTTGTGCTCGGGCTTTATTATTTACTAGTTCCTAATGTGTCACGATGTGCTCAGGCTTTATTATTTACTAGCCCTTTGCACGCGACTACGTCCGCGTGGATTTCGTTTTCTCTCCTAAAAAATTTAACACCCCCTACACCCCTTGTAACCGGTAGTTTTGAGAAATTAATGATTCAAATTCTTTTACTTATTACTACAAACATACATAAACTCTCACCTTCTTTCCATGGGGGTAGGCAGACACTACAAAACGCCACCTTTATTTGTTATTCATTTATTGATGCTTTTTTCTTTTTCACCCTGAAAGGGGTTGATTTTTGAAAAATCTTCAATCATGTGTTTCTCGTCATTTAATGTTTAGATTACTTTTGACTTTAACCAGACACGCAGTGAAATCCTCCCCCAAAAACTTAATTACTCCTTTTGATGGTCGATTTTTGAAAAAAGTATTAATACCGTTATTCGAGGTAACAGTTAGGAGCGCGTTAACATTATTCCATACAAACTTTAGCACCCCTTAAAATCCCTTTGACGGGTAGTTTTGAAAAACTAAACAGTGACAAACTTTATTATTCATTTAAGAATGTATTCGTGCTAAGTTCTAAGTTTATTAACGTAAGGAATAAGATTTTTATACAATAGAAAACCCCCTTTTCCCCCTTTTACAAGTCGAATTTCCAAAAGCCCCTTCTTAGAGCTCGCCTACATTATAAAAGGGAACCTTGTGCAAAATTTCTCATATGTCAGTCATTCAGCACTTCGCCCGCCATTTCGTACTTCCCCTACACATGTAACAACTAACATCCGCACAAAGCATGTTCTGGAGCGGTTCGAATGAAAGTTGGGTTTATGAATGTTTTAGCGGCATTTTGCGTTTCAGTAATTTTATTTTATCTCCAAAACTATTGACATATTGTAAAGAGTAAATCTTGTCTCTTTGTTAACCTTGTGATCATTCAATAATTTGTTTGATAAGGATTGATATTTTGTTGATTATAATATTCATACAAACGTAAGTATGTCGAAAAAATACTTTTTTGAAACATAAAGAAATATAAAAAAATACGTAGTTTAAAAAAACTAAAAAACACGCTTTTATCACGAACTAAAAAGTATTAAATCGACTTGTATTAGTTAAGATATAAGTACATATGCAGCTTGTCACTTCTTTTATATCCAATGATTAATTCAAAAAGCGTTAACTACGAGTCAATTTAATTATTTTATAATTTTTAGTGCGAGATAAAAGCGTGTTTTTTAATTTTTTTAAACTACATATTTAATTTTTTTACTTTTTAGTCTAGTATATTCTACATTTAGTTAATAAGTCTAAAGTCAACAAGTTATGACTTGACCGGTTTGATAGTAGCCACTAAAGAGTTCCGCTACCCACCTCCTGCCTCCATCATCAGACCCTCGTCACCAAGCCCAACTTATTGAGCTCGTCAAAACGAATCTTATGAGCCCAAACGCGAGGGGTTTACTAGTAGCCACTGAAGAGTTTCACTATCCACCTCCTGGCTTAATCATCAGGTCAGCTCTAAGATACCAAATTACAGACTTGTCTTTCGAACTATATACATATGTATACATACAAAGTTTCATTCCGATACGACAATTATAAGTAGGTTAAAATTGACTTCCAAGATTTTTTTACATTGTTACAAGTGTAGCTAATAAAAGCGTGTTAAAAATAAAATATTAAAAAATTAAATATGGTGTCGCGGACTTTTTTGTAGAATTATTTAAGGCGGACCAGGTTGCCATACATTGTTTTCAATTATATTATACTTGTTTATCCCGAGCACATGCAAATAATTCTGTTCAAAGAGGTATTTCTTTCCGACTTGCTCGACCACAATTTTGTGATAGCTTGGTTAATGTGCACGATATAAATATGATTTGTAGCCTATAGCACTCCGGAATAATGTAGCTTTCTACCAGCGAAATAAAATATTTAGAACTGAATCATTAATTCCGGAGATTATCCCCAACATACAAAGTTACCTCTTTATAATATTAGTATTATTCGTTTATTTACTTTCTTTCTTTACATTTTTAAATATTTCTAATACAAATATATATATACAAAACATTTAAAAATATAAAAAAGTAAAAGTCCGCCAGTATCGGGAGCAGGGTCCAAGCTACCGGTGGTTAGGGTTGCAGAGACAGGAACCTCCTCACAATACGAGCCGTATCAAGGAGTACTGCCTTCTGGATCAGGCTCTTGATCCAATCGCCTAACGACAGCCTCGAGAAATGTTGGTCGAGGCTTTCGGCCATCAGGCCATTGGCCGTTACAACAATCGGCACAATGACAGCCGAGATCACATTCCACATGTCAACAACCTCGTGTGCTAAGTCGAGATATTTTATTTGTTTCTCTTTCTCAGCTTTCACGAGGTTCTCGTCATGTGGAATGGTAACATCCATAATTATTGCGCGGCGCGCTAATCGATCTATCACCACTATATCAGGCTTATTGGCGACAATAGTCCTGTCAGTGATGATAGACCGATCCCAGTACAACGTGACATGGTCATTTTCGAGAACTACGTCGGGCACATACTTGTAATACGGTACCTCAGAGTCCACAAGTTTGTATTTCAAAGCAAGTTGCTGGTGAATAATCCTGGCCACTTGGTTATGCCTGTGCAAGTACTCGCCGTTAGCCAGACGAGAACAACCAGAGATAATATGTCTGATGGACTCACCCGGACGGTGGCATGCCCGACACACGTCAACCGTCCCGTCCGTCATAATATGTCTCCAGTAGTTATTCGTCAAAATAACTTCGTCCATAATTGCACAGACGAAACCTTCAGTTTCCCCAAAAAGTTCACCAAAACGTAGCCAGGATACGGACGCTAAGAAATCTACCCCGGGCTCATGTAGAGCCCGATAGAAGCGTCCGTGAAGCTCCTTGCTTTGCCATACCTGCTTGCGGTCGTCGGTAGTAAGTACCACAAGTTTGCGCCAGTTCTCTTTAGCCATGGAGAGCGGGGTGAGCCCCTTGTCTACTGCGACCACATCACGGTGCATACCCACTTCAGCTTTTAAAAAATATTCCCTGAGATTGCGCACCTCGCGGTTGTGGAGGGTCTTCGCATTTAAAAAACCTCGACCTCCGCACTTCCGCGGGATGTACAATCTCATTGCCGATGATCGTGGGTGATGCATCCGGTTTGCGGTCAGCAGTGTACGGACCCTCCTATCCAGGGTATCGAGTTCGGTCTGACTCCATTTGAGTATGCCGAAAGAGTACATCAAAACTGGCATGACCCAACCGTTGAAGGCGCGCACCTTGTTTCCGCCTGAGAGAAGACTAGTTAATACCTTCTTCAGGCGACCAAAGAAGCGCTCCTTCAATGATTGCTTCATGTCAGTAACGTTGATGCCTAAAGCTTCCGACATACCCAAGTACTTATAGCTTTCGGATGAGGAGAGGGATCTAAGGTGTATGGAATCTGAGAGTTGAATTCCCTCGGATTCCATAATCTCGCCTCGCTTTACATGCGTGACTGCACATTTGTCCACACCAAATTCCATCCTGATGGCGTTACTGAAAGTTTCAGTTACTTTCAGTAGCTCCATTAGTCGCAATTTGTTGGGGGCAAAGAGTTTCAGTTCATCCATGTAGAGGAGGTGAGATATGACCTGACTACCTCTCTTCAACCGATAGCCTAGACCCGAATCCTACAGCAGTGTGCTTAGAGGATTAGTATTATTATAGATATCGCGTGTTCTCTAACCGTATTTTTGTGGGAAGCCATAATCATTTATTTGAAATAAGTATTAGTACAGAGCGTTGGTCTTAAATTCAGTAATTAAGTTCCTAATACATAGTCAGATATTTGACATGCAAACAGTACAATGTATATAGTGCTAATATAAAACATACAAATACATTTTAGTCAAGATGTTCCTTAAAAGAAGACTGTTTTAATACACATGTTTGTTTGAAAGAAACTGAAATTCTAAAACATTTGTTTGCTGCATAAGTCTCACAATAAACCTACTTTTCGCCGCTCCCAAATTTGGAGGAGACAACAAGTTACAAAGCTCTCAGGGCAACTCTTTCTGTATTCATGTTTTAAGAAGTTAGAGATTTTTTCAAAGTTATGTTCGTTTGATAAGAGGTCCTTTAGCCGAGCGTCCTCCGGGAGGTCATTACGAGCTTGTACCGTGTCGTGGAGAATATTTGAAAGGGCAGGGCTGCCCAGCTGTTATCGGGTATTCCGGGAACACGGCTTGTTGTTAAACTGTAGAGTATCTAATGGGCAGCCCTGAGCGCCGCCACCGGCGAGTACTTGTAACTGTAGAGTATCTAATGGGCAGCCCTGAGCGCCGCCGCCGGCGAGTACTTGTAACTGTAGCGTATCTAATGGGCAGCCCTGAGCGCCGCCGCCGGCGAGTACTTGTAACTGTAGCGTATCTAATGGGCAGCCCTGAGCGCCGCCGCCAGCGAGTACTTGTAACTGTAGCGTATCTAATGGGGCAGCCCTGAGCACCGCCGGCGAGTACTTGTAACTGTAGCGTATCTAATGGGCAGCCCTGAGCGCCGCCGCCGGCGAGTACTTGTAACTGTAGCGTATCTAATGGGCAGCCCTGAGCGCCGCCGCCAGCGAGTACTTGTAACTGTAGCGTATCTAATGGGGCAGCCCTGAGCACCGCCGGCGAGTACTTGTAACTGTAGCGTATCTAATGGGGCAGCCCTGAGCACCGCCGGCGAGTACTTGTAACTGTAGCGTATCTAATGGGCAGCCCTGAGCGCCGCCGGCGAGTACTTGTAACTGTAGCGTATCTAATGGGCAGCCCTGAGCGCCGCCGCCGGCGAGTACTTGTAACTCTGTAGAGTATCTAATGGGCAGCCCTGAGCGCCGCCGCCGGCGAGTACTTGTAACTGTAGAGTATCTAATGGGCAGCCCTGAGCGCCGCCGCCAGCGAGTACTTGTAACTGTAGCGTATCTAATGGGGCAGCCCTGAGCACCGCCGGCGAGTACTTGTAACTGTAGCGTATCTAATGGGGCAGCCCTGAGCACCGCCGGCGAGTACTTGTAACTGTAGCGTATCTAATGGGCAGCCCTGAGCGCCGCCGCCGGCGAGTACTTGTAACTGTAGAGTATCTAATGGGCAGCCCTGAGCGCCGCCGCGCGCCACCGGCGAGTACTTGTAACTGTAGAGTATCTAATGGGCAGCCCTGAGCGCCGCCGCCAGCGAGTACTTGTAACTGTAGAGTATCTAATGGGCAGCCCTGAGCGCCGCCGCGCGCCACCGGCGAGTACTTGTAACTGTAGCGTATCTAATGGGGCAGCACTGAGCACCGCCGGCGAGTACTTGTAACTGTAGCGTATCTAATGGGGCAGCCCTGAGCACCGCCGGCGAGTACTTGTAACTGTAGCGTATCTAATGGGCAGCCCTGAGCGCCGCCGCGCGCCACCGGCGAGTACTTGTAACTGTAGAGTATCTAATGGGCAGCCCTGAGCGCCGCCGCCGGCGAGTACTTGTAACTGTAGCGGATCTAATGGGCAGCCCTGAGCGCCGCCGCCGGCGAGTACTTGTAACTGTAGCGGATCTAATGGGCAGCCCTGAGCGCCGCCGCCGGCGAGTACTTGTAACTGTAGCGTATCTAATGGGGCAGCCCTGAGCGCCGCCGCCAGCGAGTACTTGTAACTGTAGCGTATCTAATGGGCAGCCCTGAGCGCCGCCGCCGGCGAGTACTTGTAACTGTAGCGTATCTAATGGGCAGCCCTGAGCGCCGCCGCCGGCGAGTACTTGTAACTGTAGCGTATCTAATGGGCAGCCCTGAGTGCCGCCGCCGGCGAGTACTTGTAACTGTAGCGTATCTAATGGGCAGCCCTGAGCGCCGCCGCCGGCGAGTACTTGTAACTGTAGAGTATCTAATGGGCAGCCCTGAGCGCCGCCGCCGGCGAGTACTTGTAACTGTAGCGTATCTAATGGGCAGCCCTGAGCGCCGCCGCCGGCGAGTACTTGTAACTGTAGCGTATCTAATGGGCAGCCCTGAGCGCCGCCGCCGGCGAGTACTTGTAACTGTAGAGTATCTAATGGGCAGCCCTGAGCGCCGCCGCCGGCGAGTACTTGTAACTGTAGAGTATCTAATGGGCAGCCCTGAGCGCCGCCGCGCGCCACCGGCGAGTACTTGTAACTGTAGAGTATCTAATGGGCAGCCCTGAGCGCCGCCGCCAGCGAGTACTTGTAACTGTAGAGTATCTAATGGGCAGCCCTGAGCGCCGCCGCGCGCCACCGGCGAGTACTTGTAACTGTAGCGTATCTAATGGGGCAGCACTGAGCACCGCCGGCGAGTACTTGTAACTGTAGCGTATCTAATGGGGCAGCCCTGAGCACCGCCGGCGAGTACTTGTAACTGTAGCGTATCTAATGGGCAGCCCTGAGCGCCGCCGCGCGCCACCGGCGAGTACTTGTAACTGTAGAGTATCTAATGGGCAGCCCTGAGCGCCGCCGCCAGCGAGTACTTGTAACTGTAGCGTATCTAATGGGGCAGCCCTGAGCACCGCCGGCGAGTACTTGTAACTGTAGCGTATCTAATGGGGCAGCCCTGAGCACCGCCGGCGAGTACTTGTAACTGTAGCGTATCTAATGGGCAGCCCTGAGCGCCGCCGCCGGCGAGTACTTGTAACTGAAGAGTATCTAATGGGCAGCCCTGAGCGCCGCCGCCGGCGAGTACTTGTAACTGTAGAGTATCTAATGGGCAGCCCTGAGCGCCGCCGCCAGCGAGTACTTGTAACTGTAGAGTATCTAATGGGCAGCCCTGAGCGCCGCCGCCGGCGAGTACTTGTAACTGTAGAGTATCTAATGGGCAGCCCTGAGCGCCGCCGCGCGCCACCGGCGAGTACTTGTAACTGTAGAGTATCTAATGGGCAGCCCTGAGCGCCGCCGCGCGCCACCGGCGAGTACTTGTAACTGTAGAGTATCTAATGGGCAGCCCTGAGCGCCGCCGCCAGCGAGTACTTGTAACTGTAGAGTATCTAATGGGCAGCCCTGAGCGCCGCCGCGCGCCACCGGCGAGTACTTGTAACTGTAGCGTATCTAATGGGGCAGCACTGAGCACCGCCGGCGAGTACTTGTAACTGTAGCGTATCTAATGGGGCAGCCCTGAGCACCGCCGGCGAGTACTTGTAACTGTAGCGTATCTAATGGGCAGCCCTGAGCGCCGCCGCGCGCCACCGGCGAGTACTTGTAACTGTAGAGTATCTAATGGGCAGCCCTGAGCGCCGCCGCCGGCGAGTACTTGTAACTGTAGCGGATCTAATGGGCAGCCCTGAGCGCCGCCGCCGGCGAGTACTTGTAACTGTAGCGTATCTAATGGGGCAGCCCTGAGCGCCGCCGCCAGCGAGTACTTGTAACTGTAGCGTATCTAATGGGCAGCCCTGAGCGCCGCCGCCGGCGAGTACTTGTAACTGTAGCGTATCTAATGGGCAGCCCTGAGCGCCGCCGCCGGCGAGTACTTGTAACTGTAGCGTATCTAATGGGCAGCCCTGAGTGCCGCCGCCGGCGAGTACTTGTAACTGTAGCGTATCTAATGGGCAGCCCTGAGCGCCGCCGCCGGCGAGTACTTGTAACTGTAGAGTATCTAATGGGCAGCCCTGAGCGCCGCCGCGCGCCACCGGCGAGTACTTGTAACTGTAGCGTATCTAATGGGGCAGCACTGAGCACCGCCGGCGAGTACTTGTAACTGTAGCGTATCTAATGGGGCAGCCCTGAGCACCGCCGGCGAGTACTTGTAACTGTAGCGTATCTAATGGGCAGCCCTGAGCGCCGCCGCGCGCCACCGGCGAGTACTTGTAACTGTAGAGTATCTAATGGGCAGCCCTGAGCGCCGCCGCCGGCGAGTACTTGTAACTGTAGCGGATCTAATGGGCAGCCCTGAGCGCCGCCGCCGGCGAGTACTTGTAACTGTAGCGGATCTAATGGGCAGCCCTGAGCGCCGCCGCCGGCGAGTACTTGTAACTGTAGCGTATCTAATGGGGCAGCCCTGAGCGCCGCCGCCAGCGAGTACTTGTAACTGTAGCGTATCTAATGGGCAGCCCTGAGCGCCGCCGCCGGCGAGTACTTGTAACTGTAGCGTATCTAATGGGCAGCCCTGAGCGCCGCCGCCGGCGAGTACTTGTAACTGTAGCGTATCTAATGGGCAGCCCTGAGTGCCGCCGCCGGCGAGTACTTGTAACTGTAGCGTATCTAATGGGCAGCCCTGAGCGCCGCCGCCGGCGAGTACTTGTAACTGTAGAGTATCTAATGGGCAGCCCTGAGCGCCGCCGCCGGCGAGTACTTGTAACTGTAGCGTATCTAATGGGCAGCCCTGAGCGCCGCCGCCGGCGAGTACTTGTAACTGTAGCGTATCTAATGGGCAGCCCTGAGCGCCGCCGCCGGCGAGTACTTGTAACTGTAGAGTATCTAATGGGCAGCCCTGAGCGCCGCCGCCAGCGAGTACTTGTAACTGTAGCGTATCTAATGGGCAGCCCTGAGCGCCGCCGCCGGCGAGTACTTGTAACTGTAGCGTATCTAATGGGGCAGCCCTGAGCGCCGCCACCGGCGAGTACTTGTAACTGTAGAGTATCTAATGGGCAGCCCTGAGCGCCGCCGCGCGCCACCGGCGAGTACTTGTAACTGTAGCGTATCTAATGGGCAGCCCTGAGCGCCGCCGCCAGCGAGTACTTGTAACTGTAGAGTATCTAATGGGCAGCCCTGAGCGCCGCCGCGCGCCACCGGCGAGTACTTGTAACTGTAGAGTATCTAATGGGCAGCCCTGAGCGCCGCCGCCGGCGAGTACTTGTAACTGTAGAGTATCTAATGGGCAGCCCTGAGCGCCGCCGCGCGCCACCGGCGAGTACTTGTAACTGTAGAGTATCTAATGGGCAGCCCTGAGCGCCGCCGCCGGCGAGTACTTGTAACTGTAGAGTATCTAATGGGCAGCCCTGAGCGCCGCCGCGCGCCACCGGCGAGTACTTGTAACTGTAGAGTATCTAATGGGCAGCCCTGAGCGCCGCCGCCGGCGAGTACTTGTAACTGTAGCGGATCTAATGGGCAGCCCTGAGCGCCGCCGTCGGCGAGTACTTGTAACTGTAGCGTATCTAATGGGCAGCCCTGAGCGCCGCCACCAGCGAGTACTTGTAACTGTAGCGTATCTAATGGGCAGCCCTGAGCGCCGCCGCCGGCGAGTACTTGTAACTGTAGCGTATCTAATGGGGCAGCCCTGAGCGCCGCCGCCAGCGAGTACTTGTAACTGTAGCGTATCTAATGGGCAGCCCTGAGCGCCGCCGCCGGCGAGTACTTGTAACTGTAGCGTATCTAATGGGCAGCCCTGAGCGCCGCCGCCGGCGAGTACTTGTAACTGTAGCGTATCTAATGGGCAGCCCTGAGCGCCGCCGCCGGCGAGTACTTGTAACTGTAGAGTATCTAATGGGCAGCCCTGAGCGCCGCCGCCGGCGAGTACTTGTAACTGTAGCGTATCTAATGGGCAGCCCTGAGCGCCGCCGCCGGCGAGTACTTGTAACTGTAGCGTATCTAATGGGCAGCCCTGAGCGCCGCCGCCGGCGAGTACTTGTAACTGTAGAGTATCTAATGGGCAGCCCTGAGCGCCGCCGCCGGCGAGTACTTGTAACTGTAGAGTATCTAATGGGCAGCCCTGAGCGCCGCCACCGGCGAGTACTTGTAACTGTAGAGTATCTAATGGGCAGCCCTGAGCGCCGCCGCCGGCGAGTACTTGTAACTGTAGAGTATCTAATGGGCAGCCCTGAGCGCCGCCGCCGGCGAGTACTTGTAACTGTAGAGTATCTAATGGGCAGCCCTGAGCGCCGCCGCCAGCGAGTACTTGTAACTGTAGCGTATCTAATGGGCAGCCCTGAGCACCGCCGCCGGCGAGTACTTGTAACTGTAGCGTATCTAATGGGGCAGCCCTGAGCGCCGCCACCGGCGAGTACTTGTAACTGTAGAGTATCTAATGGGCAGCCCTGAGCGCCGCCGCGCGCCACCGGCGAGTACTTGTAACTGTAGCGTATCTAATGAGCAGCCCTGAGCGCCGCCGCCAGCGAGTACTTGTAACCGTAGAGTATCTAATGGGCAGCCCTGAGCGCCGCCGCCGGCGAGTACTTGTAACTGTAGAGTATCTAATGGGCAGCCCTGAGCGCCGCCGCCGGCGAGTACTTGTAACTGTAGAGTATCTAATGGGCAGCCCTGAGCGCCGCCGCGCGCCACCGGCGAGTACTTGTAACTGTAGAGTATCTAATGGGCAGCCCTGAGCGCCGCCGCCGGCGAGTACTTGTAACTGTAGCGTATCTAATGGGCAGCCCTGAGCGCCGCCGCCGGCGAGTACTTGTAACTGTAGCGGATCTAATGGGCAGCCCTGAGCGCCGCCGTCGGCGAGTACTTGTAACTGTAGCGTATCTAATGGGCAGCCCTGAGTGCCGCCGCCAGCGAGAACTTGTAACTGTAGCGTATCTAATGGGCAGCCCTGAGCGCCGCCGCCGGCGAGTACTTGTAACTGTAGCGTATCTAATGGGCAGCCCTGAGCGCCGCCGCCGGCGAGTACTTGTAACTGTAGCGTATCTAATGGGCAGCCCTGAGCGCCGCCGCCGGCGAGTACTTGTAACTGTAGCGGATCTAATGGGCAGCCCTGAGCGCCGCCGCCGGCGAGTACTTGTAACTGTAGAGTATCTAATGGGCAGCCCTGAGCGCCGCCGCCGGCGAGTACTTGTAACTGTAGCGTATCTAATGGGCAGCCCTGAGCGCCGCCGCCGGCGAGTACTTGTAACTGTAGCGTATCTAATGGGCAGCCCTGAGCGCCGCCGCCGGCGAGTACTTGTAACTGTAGCGGATCTAATGGGCAGCCCTGAGCGCCGCCGCCGGCGAGTACTTGTAACTGTAGAGTATCTAATGGGCAGCCCTGAGCGCCGCCGCCGGCGAGTACTTGTAACTGTAGCGTATCTAATGGGCAGCCCTGAGCGCCGCCGCCGGCGAGTACTTGTAACTGTAGCGTATCTAATGGGCAGCCCTGAGCGCCGCCGCCGGCGAGTACTTGTAACTGTAGCGGATCTAATGGGCAGCCCTGAGCGCCGCCGCCGGCGAGTACTTGTAACTGTAGCGTATCTAATGGGCAGCCCTGAGCGCCGCCGCCGGCGAGTACTTGTAACTGTAGCGGATCTAATGGGCAGCCCTGAGCGCCGCCGCGCGCCACCGGCGAGTACTTGTAACTGTAGCGTATCTAATGGGCAGCCCTGAGCGCCGCCGCCGGCGAGTACTTGTAACTGTAGAGTATCTAATGGGCAGCCCTGAGCGCCGCCGCGCGCCACCGGCGAGTACTTGTAACTGTAGAGTATCTAATGGGCAGCCCTGAGCGCCGCCGCCGGCGAGTACTTGTAACTGTAGCGTATCTAATGGGCAGCCCTGAGCGCCGCCGCCGGCGAGTACTTGTAACTGTAGCGGATCTAATGGGCAGCCCTGAGCGCCGCCGCCGGCGAGTACTTGTAACTGTAGAGTATCTAATGGGCAGCACTGAGCGCCGCCGCCGGCGAGTACTTGTAACTGTAGAGTATCTAATGGGCAGCCCTGAGCGCCGCCGCGCGCCACCGGCGAGTACTTGTAACTGTAGAGTATCTAATGGGCAGCCCTGAGCGCCGCCGCCGGTGAGTACTTGTAACTGTAGCGTATCTAATGGGCAGCCCTGAGCGCCGCCGCCGGCGAGTACTTGTAACTGTAGCGTATCTAATGGGCAGCCCTGAGCGCCGCCGCCGGCGAGTACTTGTAACTGTAGCGTATCTAATGGGCAGCCCTGAGCGCCGCCGCCGGCGAGTACTTGTAACTGTAGCGTATCTAATGGGCAGCCCTGAGCGCCGTCGCCGGCGAGTACTTGTAACTGTAGCGTATCTAATGGGCAGCCCTGAGCGCCGCCGCCGGCGAGTACTTGTAACTGTAGCGTATCTAATGGGCAGCCCTGAGCGCCGCCGCCGGCGAGTACTTGTAACTGTAGCGTATCTAATGGGCAGCCCTGAGCGCCGCCGCCGGCGAGTACTTGTAACTGTAGCGTATCTAATGGGCAGCCCTGAGCGCCGCCGCCGGCGAGTACTTGTAACTGTAGCGTATCTAATGGGCAGCCCTGAGCGCCGCCGCGCGCCACCGGCGAGTACTTGTAACTGTAGCGTATCTAATGGGCAGCCCTGAGCGCCGCCGCCGGCGAGTACTTGTAACTGTAGCGTATCTAATGGGCAGCCCTGAGCGCCGCCGCCGGCGAGTACTTGTAACTGTAGCGTATCTAATGGGCAGCCCTGAGCGCCGCCGCCAGCGAGTACTTGTAACTGTAGCGTATCTAATGGGCAGCCCTGAGCGCCGCCGCGCGCCACCGGCGAGTACTTGTAACTGTAGCGTATCTAATGGGCAGCCCTGAGCGCCGCCGCCAGCGAGTACTTGTAACTGTAGCGTATCTAATGGGCAGCCCTGAGCGCCGCCGCGCGCCACCGGCGAGTACTTGTAACTGTAGCGTATCTAATGGGCAGCCCTGAGCGCCGCCGCCAGCGAGTACTTGTAACTGTAGCGTATCTAATGGGCAGCCCTGAGCGCCGCCGCGCGCCACCGGCGAGTACTTGTAACTGTAGCGTATCTAATGGGGCAGCCCTGAGCGCCGCCGCCAGCGAGTACTTGTAACTGTAGCGTATCTAATGGGCAGCCCTGAGCGCCGCCGCCAGCGAGTACTTGTAACTGTAGCGTATCTAATGGGCAGCCCTGAGCGCCGCCGCCAGCGAGTACTTGTAACTGTAGCGTATCTAATGGGGCAGCCCTGAGCGCCGCCGCCAGCGAGTACTTGTAACTGTAGCGTATCTAATGGGCAGCCCTGAGCGCCGCCGCCAGCGAGTACTTGTAACTGTAGAGTATCTAATGGGCAGCCCTGAGCGCCGCCGCCGGCGAGTACTTGTAACTGTAGCGTATCTAATGGGCAGCCCTGAGCGCCGTCGCCGGCGAGTACTTGTAACTGTAGCGTATCTAATGGGCAGCCCTGAGCGCCGCCGCCGGCGAGTACTTGTAACTGTAGCGTATCTAATGGGCAGCCCTGAGCGCCGCCGCCGGCGAGTACTTGTAACTGTAGCGTATCTAATGGGCAGCCCTGAGCGCCGCCGCCGGCGAGTACTTGTAACTGTAGCGTATCTAATGGGCAGCCCTGAGCGCCGCCGCGCGCCACCGGCGAGTACTTGTAACTGTAGCGTATCTAATGGGCAGCCCTGAGCGCCGCCGCCGGCGAGTACTTGTAACTGTAGCGTATCTAATGGGCAGCCCTGAGCGCCGCCGCCGGCGAGTACTTGTAACTGTAGCGTATCTAATGGGCAGCCCTGAGCGCCGCCGCCAGCGAGTACTTGTAACTGTAGCGTATCTAATGGGCAGCCCTGAGCGCCGCCGCGCGCCACCGGCGAGTACTTGTAACTGTAGCGTATCTAATGGGCAGCCCTGAGCGCCGCCGCCAGCGAGTACTTGTAACTGTAGCGTATCTAATGGGCAGCCCTGAGCGCCGCCGCGCGCCACCGGCGAGTACTTGTAACTGTAGCGTATCTAATGGGCAGCCCTGAGCGCCGCCGCCAGCGAGTACTTGTAACTGTAGCGTATCTAATGGGCAGCCCTGAGCGCCGCCGCCAGCGAGTACTTGTAACTGTAGCGTATCTAATGGGCAGCCCTGAGCGCCGCCGCCAGCGAGTACTTGTAACTGTAGAGTATCTAATGGGCAGCCCTGAGCGCCGCCGCCGGCGAGTACTTGTAACTGTAGCGTATCTAATGGGCAGCCCTGAGCGCCGTCGCCGGCGAGTACTTGTAACTGTAGCGTATCTAATGGGCAGCCCTGAGCGCCGCCGCCGGCGAGTACTTGTAACTGTAGCGTATCTAATGGGCAGCCCTGAGCGCCGCCGCCGGCGAGTACTTGTAACTGTAGCGTATCTAATGGGCAGCCCTGAGCGCCGCCGCCGGCGAGTACTTGTAACTGTAGCGTATCTAATGGGCAGCCCTGAGCGCCGCCGCGCGCCACCGGCGAGTACTTGTAACTGTAGCGTATCTAATGGGCAGCCCTGAGCGCCGCCGCCGGCGAGTACTTGTAACTGTAGCGTATCTAATGGGCAGCCCTGAGCGCCGCCGCCGGCGAGTACTTGTAACTGTAGCGTATCTAATGGGCAGCCCTGAGCGCCGCCGCCAGCGAGTACTTGTAACTGTAGCGTATCTAATGGGCAGCCCTGAGCGCCGCCGCGCGCCACCGGCGAGTACTTGTAACTGTAGCGTATCTAATGGGCAGCCCTGAGCGCCGCCGCCAGCGAGTACTTGTAACTGTAGCGTATCTAATGGGCAGCCCTGAGCGCCGCCGCGCGCCACCGGCGAGTACTTGTAACTGTAGCGTATCTAATGGGCAGCCCTGAGCGCCGCCGCCAGCGAGTACTTGTAACTGTAGCGTATCTAATGGGCAGCCCTGAGCGCCGCCGCCAGCGAGTACTTGTAACTGTAGCGTATCTAATGGGCAGCCCTGAGCGCCGCCGCCAGCGAGTACTTGTAACTGTAGCGTATCTAATGGGGCAGCCCTGAGCGCCGCCGCCAGCGAGTACTTGTAACTGTAGCGTATCTAATGGGCAGCCCTGAGCGCCGCCGCCAGCGAGTACTTGTAACTGTAGAGTATCTAATGGGCAGCCCTGAGCGCCACCGGCGAGTACTCGTAACTACGTTTGAGCACAATGGCATAACTTGGAGCCGCTATCTCTCGACAAGAACTGATCTGAACTAACATAAATACGGAACACCAAATGACGTATTTTTTTGGTCTGCGCTGAGAACACTGCCAATCTTCACGCACTGAGTACGGCCTTCTAAGTAACTTTTGAAGAGTTTCAGCTGAATGCCTCTTATGCCCACTGTCTCAAGCTTGCGCAACAGAATAGGAATGGAAACTGTGTCAAAAACCTTGGCGAGGTCCAGGAAAATTCCTATTGCATGGTTACCCTTGTCAAGTTCTTGCGCCAGATAGTCAGTCAGATGATGAACGGCATCGGCAGTTGAAAGTTTAGGTCTAAATCCAAATTGTCGTTCCAACAAAATTGATTTGTCCTCCAGATATTTGAACAACCTTTTGTTTATTATTTTTTCCAATATTTTAGACATAGAAGGCAGTAGAGAAATAGGTCTGTAATTTGTTACTTGCTCTCTACTGCCTGATTTATATATGGGTCATATTCAAAATAATTGTAAATTACGGATAGGAAACAAATATGAATATTATTTGATTGTAACAGAAAAATAACAGAAAGGAATTATTAGGGCAAGTGTTGACAATTGTTGACAACTGCAAAATATGAAAAATGTAGATGTGCCAATATATTGCTAGGTGAGCGATAAGGTTTCTATGGTCTCAAAATAACACGGTCAATCTCCAAAGTTTGTTCTTGGGATAAGTTCATCCCAACTACGGAACCCTACATTGTGCATGGTCCGACACGACGACGATGCCCATAGCCGGTTTTTGCAAATTGCAGCTCTAGTAGGTTGTATGTAGATCAAAATGTGATACGCGACGATGGTAGTGTAGGTATTAATATTAAGGCGAAAGGATTCTAATGATTATAATTATGTAAAACTATAACTATACTATACTACGAGTGTTACGGCCGTGAATCATATTTTAATCAACATACAACCTTCCACTGACCTACAAATTGTAAAAAACGTGAGATAATTTGAATTTCGCGGGCTACTTTGGCGCATCCCCCTTAACTGATTCTGAGACTGCCGACGACGAGAGGCCGGGTACGCGTCGGCGAGGCTGTGCGGTTAGTACAAACGGCGCAAGCGGTGATAATAATAACAATACATGGCACAGCAATGCAATACAGGGCACATTATTCGAAAACTTTACATACTTCAAATAAATTGAAGTAAAAAAAAAATGTTTTGGCTAACCTGAGGTGCAGTAAGTATAATTAATATTTTATTATCATTAATGTATATGTGACACCATGTGAATAACGCCTAATCATTCATATCTGTTACGTAACAGAAAAAGTGACGGATAAAATAACGTATATGAATTAATTGCACGTGTCTAACCTACAAATCTATTTATTTCCACACTAATTTAAATGTTATACGAATATTTTATATTTAAAACAATTAGCACAATACAGACATTTTCTAGTATGAGTAATAAAACAGTAAACTTACTAACCGCTATTTTAAACGTCTCACATTGAATATTTACTTTTAAAAGTCTAATTTTCTTCGACAACGAAACGAGCTGAGAAACTATATTGAACAAAACGGCCGATCATTTATTCTTACGTCGTGTAGTGACAGGTAGTGGACTAATGTTGCCAGTATATCAAATTTCTTTATTACCATGGAAATAATATTAAAATAGCATAACAGAGAAGAATAACAGATATGTGTAAAATCAGGAGACTCATTAATAAATTAAATTTGAAGAACAATACATAGTATTTTATATTTTGTTTAGTGAAGTGTTGAAAGTTTAAACAATATTCTCTGAATATAGTTTTTTTTTTAAACTTTTGTGTAATGGTTAATAGTTAAATTATTTTTTCTAGTTTACCGTCAAAGACGTGGACATTGAATACTTGTATGAAACGGAATCTACGCAATGTTTGGTTTCATTTTTTTTTAAGAATTGTTTAGCTGTATCAAATGTTTCGTTGTTTTTTATTAAGCTCAAATAAACATTTAATCTGTTTGTTTATGAAATTCTAGTCAATTGTATCTCGTTATAAAAATAATTGGGTTGGACAATAAGACAGTAGTAAATATACAATTATTTTGAATATGACCCATATAGGGACAACAACTGCTTTTTTGAGGCACTCCGGAAAAATACCCAGAGATAAACACATGCGAAAAATATAAGCCAGGGGTGGTACTAAAATTTTCCTGAACTGTTTAATAATTTTATTTGATATGTTATCCCAACCAACTGCACAGTCGTCTTTCAAAGTCATAATTATACTTTCTATCTCAGTCTCGTCAGTATCTAGCAGAGCAAACGATGTTAAAGTGGAATTCCCTGTAATAGGAGTGCCCGTTAGATAAAGTGATTGACTCCGATTTTTTTCTGCCAGACACTTTCCAACGTTAACAAAGAAAGTATTTGCTATGTTAGCAGATGTCAGCTGTGTCGAATGCGCTTGTAATAAACCTGAAGATGACTCATTTTGTTTCGCCGAATATGTTATATTCTTAATACATTCCAGATCTTTTTACTACTTGTTCCAGCTTTTTCTAATGCAGATTTATCGTAGTTGCTTTTAACTTTTTTGAGTAGATCATTACAAAAATTACGATATCTTTTGTATGACAGTTGAAGCATAGCATTATCTGGATAAGATTTAGCTTTCATGTGCAGTTTATCTCTATGCTTCATACAGCGGATAAGACCTGTCGTGATCCAGGGTTTTATGTTGCAATTTTTGTTGCTTAACTGCGATATAACCGTATTTTTCTGAATTGCATGTCGCACATTTTCTATTAAATACAACATACAAAACTGCGGGTCAGCGGAATTATAGACTGGATCAAAATTGATGACACGCAAATCTTCCTCAAGTTTATTTATATTCATAAAACTATTATTATTATTATTTTCGGGAGTGTTCTTTTTCTCAGCTCTAGGCTGGTTTTAGCTACATTTACGGGTCAAAGCCAAGTAAATGCAGCTTGTGGTGTGTATTTAAGATGAGGGTGTGTTTTCTTCGTCTAACTGCATGAATTTCCTAGCTATTCTGCAGGTGTTTAATATGGCAGCTTTCTGTAGGTTGATATAAACGAATTCTTCTAAATCTATTAATTTAAGGCTACGGGGAAGATGGTTGGGGAAAACGCCTGTCGTGGAGAGAACTATAGGGACAACGTATACTTTATCTTGTCTCCAGATTCTTGTGACTTCTTCTTTAAGATTCGGCATATTTACTTATTTTTTCTGATATGGTTTTTTGTAGGTTATGGGTATTAGGAACTGCAATGTCTATAAGGTAGGTAATTTTTTTTATTTTATCCTGTGTGTGTTATGTGTGGTCGATTATAGTGGATAGATCTATCTGTAAGTATGACGCGATCGTAGTGTTATTATTATTATTTTATTTACTTTCTTTCTTATATATTTACATTTTTAAATATTTCTAATAAAAATATATACAAAAAAACATTAAAAAATATAAAAAATAGAGGTCCGCCGGTATCGGGAGCAGGGTCCAAGCTACCGGTGGTTAGGGCTGCAGAGACAGGAACCTCCTCACAATACGAGCCGTATCGAGGAGTACTGCCTTCTGAATCAGGCTCTTGATCCAACCGCCTAACGACAGCCTCGAGAGATGTTGGTCGAGGCTTTCGGCCATCAGGCCATTGGCCGTTACGACAATCGGCACAATGACAGCCGAGGTCACATTCCACATGTCAACAACCTCGTGTGCTAAGTCGAGATATTTTGTTTGTTTCTCTTTCTCAGCTTTCACGAGGTTCTCGTCATGTGGAATGGTATCGATTATCATTGCGCAGCGCGCTAATCGATCTATCACCACTATATCAGGCTTATTGGCGACAATAGTCCTGTCAGTGATGATAGACCGATCCCAGTACAACGTGACACGGTCATCTTCAAGAACTGGGTCGCTCATTATTATTATGGTTTTTAAATTTAATTTTCTCAGGTTAGTCCCTGGTATTTTCAGAATCTCACGGGTGTGAACCAAGGTGAGATTCTAGTTATTATTCTGAGAAGATAAATTGCTCTGTACTGCAGTGAAATTATTATCCAAGTCTAGTTGTAAAAAATTTCTTACTATGCGGCAAGTGTTTAATATGGCAGCTTTTTGTAGTGCTATATATGTGTATTTGGATATATTGAGTGCATTAAAACTATTGAATATTTGTTTCGGGATAACACCTGTTGTTGATATAACTATTGGGACTAAAGTAACTCTGTTCATTTTCCAGACTCTGGTAATTTCCTCTTGTAATTCTGTATACTTCCTGATTTTTTCCGTGATAGTTTTTTGTACGTTATTAGTATTTGGGACTGCTATATCTATTATAAATGTGTGTTTGCTTACTTTATCAACTAGTGTTATATCAGGTCTGTTGTTGTATATGGTGTGGTCTGTTATTATAGTGCGGTCATAATATAATTTGTTTTCTAAAACAGCTCTAGGCGTGTACTTGTAATATGGTGTGTAGGGATCCTGCATGAGTTTAAGGTTGCGAGTTTTTGGTGTATGATTATGTCTATGCGTATAGTCGTTTTGGGTTAGTGTGATACAAGCTCCTGTGATATGTTGTATTGTTTCAGGTTTGCTGTGATATTTTCTACCTAAATCATTTCTTATTGTACTATCTTTTATTATGTATTTTCTATATTTTTTTTAATTTATGACTTGATCTTGTATGGCTAACATAAACCCTTCTGTTTCAGGAAACAGCTCACTTAACTCTAGCCATTTGTTAGAAGCCTCTTTATCTATGTACGTTTGGTGTAAATCGTTGGGATGTCTTCCATGTAGTTCTTTTTGCCTCCACTTCCTATGTATCTCTTCTATATGTCTCGCTTTATCTACTGTCTCAATATTGCTATCATCGCTAAGGTTCAGTGGTGTATACTGTTTGTCTATCTCTATAATTGTTTTGTGTAATTGACTGCTATTTTTCTTCCGCCTGAAAAATTGTTTTAGGTTTATGACTTGTCTTTTATGAAGATATGATATTTCGATTAGTCCCCTGCCACCTTCTTTTCTGGACATTATAACTCTTTCTATTGCTGATTTGGGATGGTGATATCTATGTTGTGTCAGTGTAGTTCTTGTCTTAATTTCGAGAGCATGTAATTCTGTGTTAGACCATTTTATTACACCAAAAGAATAAGTAAGTATAGGAATCGTGTATGTGTTTATGGATTTGAATAAGTTTTTACTAGATAGGTGCATTTTGCATAATGAATGTATTCTACTATTGTATTTTTTTTTAGTTTATCCTTAATAGTCCTATGTTATAATAACCGTGCTTGATTGTAACCTAAATATTTATACAGTTCTTCGTCTTTCATCGCTTCTAGCACTTCTTCAGTGTCTGTTGAGTAGTTTCCTGCTATAATCTTACCTTTCTCTACATTTAGTTTCCGGCATTTATCTAGTCCAAAATCCATTCTTATATCTTTCGAAAATGTTGTTGTAATGTTTAGTAAATCTTGTAAATCTGTATTTTTATTAGCATATAGTTTTAAATCATCCATATAAAGTAAATGTGTAATTTGTTGCAATATCGACCTACCGTTCTTAATATCAAAGCCTAATTTCGATTCAATTAAAGCTCGGGAGAGTGGATTCAGGGCTAGACAAAACCATAGGGGGCTTAAAGAGTCTCCTTGGAAAATACCCTTTTTAATTGCTATTTCTTCTACGGATACGTTTGTGGTTATAGTTTCTAATTTTAGTGTAGTTCTCCAGGATACCATTGTATTTTTAAGAAAATTTATAATTAATGGATTGATTTCATAAATGTTTAATACTTCGATCAGCCATGAGTGCGGAACGCTGTCGAATGCCTTCTTGTAATCTATGTAGGCTATGTATAAGTTCTTTCTAGATCTTCGGACGTATTTTAAAATAGTGGAATCGATAATCAACTGTTCTTTACAAGCCATATGACCGCGCCTACATCCTTTCTGTTCTTCAGTTAGGATATTGTATTGTTCAGTGTGTTTAATTATTTTGTTAGTTATACATGACGTTATGATTTTATATAGAGTTGGCAGGCAAGTGATTGGTCTATATTGTGAAGCATCCTGGGTTCTACTTGATTTTGGGATCATATGTGTGATTCCTCTAGTCAAAAATTCTGGGATATTTTGATTGCCTTTTAAAATATCATTTATTTGTTCTGCTAAAGTTCTATGAAGTGAATGAAGCCTTTTAATCCAAAAATTGTGTATACCATCTATTCCTGCCGCTTTCCAGTTATGTGTTTTATTTATAATTGTATTTATTTTATGAGCATCTATATCTTCAAACGGCATTTCGTCTATTGTTTCTGATCGGACTATTTCTTCTTGTATCCATCCATCTTCTTTGTTATGTTCAGTACTGTCTGACCAGACTCCTTGCCAGAATTCTTTTAAAGACTCTTGAGATGGAGAGTTACGGATTGTCGTATTGTTGCCTTTAAGCTTTCTATAAAATGGTTTCTCACTTGTTTTAAATAATCTATTGTTATCCTTTCTTTCTTTAGCTTTTTTGTATCGTGCTAGTCTATGACTTTTCACTAGAAGTTTTTGTTTTAATGTATCTAAGTGATCTTCTATTCTCTTATTAAAGTTTTCATGTGAACTGTGTTGTTTCGTATTTTTAATGATCAGTTTGACTTTCTTTTCAAGTTTTTTGAAGTGTTGCCGTTTTTATATTGTGTTAGTCTATTTATGTCTTTTCTTAACTGATCTATGTCTGTTTCTAATCTTTTTTGCCATGGTGGATCGTTTATTACTTCGTTATTATTACTGGATCTATCTATATTTATTTTTAGTTTAAAATGAATTGCAACCGTAATAGCTACAGAATAGATTAAAGAATGCGTGTCGCTTAAGTTTTCTAGGGATGATAGTTTAAGAGGTATAATTTTTTGATTAAACATACTAATGATATCCGACAATTCACGAGATGGTCTAATTTTTGGTAATAATGGCCTACACGCAGGATCCATTCCGTTGTATTTTAACATATTTGATTCTAATCCGTTACTTAATGATTCTGCTAAGGAAGGGTCAAACTCAATATTATTCTGTGTTTGTTCTAATGTAAGACTTTTGAAAGGCATATGAGGGGCCGAAGCCAACTCGCAGAGGCCCGTTAGACACTTTCAATGGAAATGAGGCACCAACCGACGATTATCCTTGTGCGTACTATGCAAGTGCACCCAAGGACAACCCCCGGTTGGTGTAGGACTATTGCAGGATATGGAGACAAAAAAAATATTGGGCTATGGGTTTGGATGGCTAAAGTGGACTGGTTATCTAAAACTATGGAAGGACTATGGCCCCTGCCTGACCAATGTTTGATAAATTTATTGTGACGAGCATAATTTGCTTAAGAACCATATTAAAGTAATCGAATCGCAACCCCTGAAAGTATTTCACGGGTTGCGATTCGAATATTATATTATTGAGTAGTTCCGGTGGCCATCTGTGGTCTTCATCATCAGTTCCACTTCACCAAATGATACCTTCTGATTACGAATGCTTGACTTATTGATGAAAATACCAAAATCCCTATATGTATTTATTTATTTATTTTATTCAGAAAACCAACAGCGATACTTATGAAATATTACAGAAAATATAAGTCAGTTTTGTAAGGCTAATAATAGGTTTCCCTGATTAACATAATGTGTGTAAACCATGCGAACGGACTTCAGACAGTATGTCTATAATACATTTAAATTTAAAGATTGTAAGTTAGATTAAATATACACGTAAAGATCTGCTAATTAATGAATTGATCGCGATGAATGCTCGTGGTGATGATGAACAGAGCGTAGTTGCAGTTTGCGTTACTTGCTATTCGTTTTTCAGAATGATATTTTTAACCTGAGCTTTAAAACTAGGTTTTGTACAATTAAATAAGTCAACCTGAGAGAAATAAGCGTTGTAGGTTCGAGCAATGCGAGCTAATACACAATGTTTAGCGTAGTTAGTTCCATGTCGAGGCACATGCAACAATGGTGTATGGCGAGTGCGTCGCAGGGGAGCGCTAAATTTGATCTGCGCAACCAAATCCGGGCAGCCGGGGAGTCCAGCCTACCATTAAGAATGTTGTAACGTAAACTCATATCCAACACTTTACGTCGTTCATCGAGTGTAAGCACACCATACTCGCGACAACCATTTCGTAGGTCATCGGCGGTTGGCGGAGGCGATAGTTGAGGTGGTTTATAAATTTTCTTTGTATGCCTATAATATTTCAGGAGTTCCCTCAATTCCTCATAGATCCTACCATCAGAACTGGTTTTTGATAAACATGGGACCGATCTGGAAGTATAATCCCCCAACTACCCTCTTATTACTAAAACTGTTATGAAATCTTAATGTATTTTGTCATAACACTAACCCACTACGCCAATCGGCTTTATGTATTTTAAGTTTAAATAAGTATTGTATTTTCTCTGTAATTGATTGTGTAAATCTTTTGAGAAAATAAATGTCTAAAACCGTAAACCGTAATCCTTTCAAATAAAAAAATAATTTTCCAAATTGGTTTATAAATGACGAAGTACTGAAGTAACAAACATTAAAACTACTGTCACCATATTACTATTGTAAACATATTACTATTGTAAACATATTACTATTGTAAACATATTTATCTGCAAATAAATCTTTGACTTCGAAAAAAAAACAAACGAATTGAAAACTTCCTCCTTTTAATGAAATCGGTTAAAAAACGAGGCACAATGTGACTGAGATCAATACGAGCTCAGTACTTGAGTAGCGCACTAGCGCGTACCTTCAGCCAGACGGACAGGCTGACACTTGAGTAGCGCACTAGCGCGTACCTTTAGTCAGACGGACATGCTGACACTTGAGTAGCGCACTAGCGCGTACCTTCAGCCAGACGGACAGGCTGACACTTGAGTAGCGCACTAGCGCGTACCTTCAGCCAGACGGACAGGCTGACACTTGAGTAGCGCACTAGCGCGTACCTTCAGCCAGACGGACAGGCTGACACTTGAGTAGCGCACTAACGCGTACCTTCAGCCAGACGGACAGGCTGACACTTGAGTAGCGCACTAGCGCGTACCTTCAGCCAGACGGACAGGCTGACACTTGAGTAGCGCACTAGCGCGTACCTTCAGCCAGACGGACAGGCTGACACTTGAGTAGCGCACTAGCGCGTACCTTCAGCCAGACGGACAGGCTGACACTTGAGTAGCGCACTAGCGCGTACCTTCAGCCAGACGGACATGCTGACACTTGAGTAGCGCACTAGCGCGTACCTTCAGCCAGACGGACAGGCTGACACTTGAGTAGCGCACTAGCGCGTACCTTCAGCCAGACGGACAGGCTGACACTTGAGTAGCGCACTAGCGCGTACCTTCAGCCAGACGGACAGGCTGACACTTGAGTAGCGCACTAGCGCGTACCTTCAGCCAGACGGACATGCTGACACTTGAGTAGCGCACTAGCGCGTACCTTCAGCCAGACGGACAGGCTGACACTTGAGTAGCGCACTAGCGCGTACCTTCAGCCAGACGGACATGCTGACACTTGAGTAGCGCACTAGCGCGTACCTTCAGCCAGACGGACAGGCTGACACTTGAGTAGCGCACTAGCGCGTACCTTCAGCCAGACGGACAGGCTGACACTTGAGTAGCGCACTAGCGCGTACCTTCAGCCAGACGGACAGGCTGACACTTGAGTAGCGCACTAGCGCGTACCTTCAGCCAGACGGACATGCTGACACTTGAGTAGCGCACTAGCGCGTACCTTCAGCCAGACGGACAGGCTGACACTTGAGTAGCGCACTAGCGCGTACCTTCAGCCAGACGGACAGGCTGACACTTGAGTAGCGCACTAGCGCGTACCTTCAGCCAGACGGACAGGCTGACACTTGAGTAGCGCACTAGCGCGTACCTTCAGCCAGACGGACAGGCTGACACTCGAGTAGCGCACTAGCGCGTACCTTCAGCCAGACCGACAGGCTGACACTTGAGTAGCGCACTAGCGCGTACCTTCAGCCAGACGGACAGGCTGACACTTGAGTAGCGCACTAGCGCGTACCTTCAGCCAGACGGACAGGCTGACACTTGAGTAGCGCACTAGCGCGTACCTTCAGCCAGACGGACAGGCTGACACTTGAGTAGCGCACTAGCGCGTACCTTTAGTCAGACGGACATGCTGACACTTGAGTAGCGCACTAGCGCGTACCTTCAGCCAGACGGACAGGCTGACACTTGAGTAGCGCACTAGCGCGTACCTTCAGCCAGACGGACAGGCTGACACTTGAGTAGCGCACTAGCGCGTACCTTCAGCCAGACGGACAGGCTGACACTTGAGTAGCGCACTAGCGCGTACCTTTAGTCAGACGGACATGCTGACACTTGAGTAGCGCACTAGCGCGTACCTTCAGCCAGACGGACAGGCTGACACTTGAGTAGCGCACTAGCGCGTACCTTCAGCCAGACGGACAGGCTGACACTTGAGTAGCGCACTAGCGCGTACCTTCAGCCAGACGGACAGGCTGACACTTGAGTAGCGCGCTAGCGCGTACCTTCAGCCAGACGGACAGGCTGACACTTGAGTAGCGCACTAGCGCGTACCTTCAGCCAGACGGACATGCTGACACTTGAGTAGCGCACTAGCGCGTACCTTCAGCCAGACGGACATGCTGACACTTGAGTAGCGCACTAGCGCGTACCTTCAGCCAGACGGACAGGCTGACACTTGAGTAGCGCACTAGCGCGTACCTTCAGCCAGACGGACATGCTGACACTTGAGTAGCGCACTAGCGCGTACCTTCAGCCAGACGGACAGGCTGACACTTGAGTAGCGCACTAGCGCGTACCTTCAGCCAGACGGACAGGCTGACACTTGAGTAGCGCACTAGCGCGTACCTTCAGCCAGATGGACAGGCTGACACTTGAGTAGCGCACTAGCGCGTACCTTCAGCCAGACGGACATGCTGACACTTGAGTAGCGCACTAGCGCGTACCTTCAGCCAGACGGACAGGCTGACACTTGAGTAGCGCACTAGCGCGTACCTTCAGCCAGACGGACATGCTGACACTTGAGTAGCGCACTAGCGCGTACCTTCAGCCAGACGGACAGGCTGACACTTGAGTAGCGCACTAGCGCGTACCTTCAGCCAGACGGACAGGCTGACACTTGAGTAGCGCACTAGCGCGTACCTTCAGCCAGACGGACAGGCTGACACTTGAGTAGCGCACTAGCGCGTACCTTCAGCCAGACGGACATGCTGACACTTGAGTAGCGCACTAGCGCGTACCTTCAGCCAGACGGACATGCTGACACTTGAGTAGCGCACTAGCGCGTACCTTCAGCCAGACGGACAGGCTGACACTTGAGTAGCGCACTAGCGCGTACCTTCAGCCAGACGGACAGGCTGACACTTGAGTAGCGCACTAGCACGTACCTTCAGCCAGACGGACAGGCTGACACTTGAGTAGCGCACTAGCGCGTACCTTCAGCCAGACGGACAGGCTGACACTTGAGTAGCGCACTAGCGCGTACCTTCAGCCAGACGGACAGGCTGACACTTGAGTAGCGCACTAGCGCGTACCTTCAGCCAGACGGACAGGCTGACACTTGAGTAGCGCACTAGCGCGTACCTTCAGCCAGACGGACATGCTGACACTTGAGTAGCGCACTAGCGCGTACCTTCAGCCAGACGGACATGCTGACACTTGAGTAGCGCACTAGCGCGTACCTTCAGCCAGACGGACATGCTGACACTTGAGTAGCGCACTAGCGCGTACCTTCAGCCAGACGGACATGCTGACACTTGAGTAGCGCACTAGCGCGTACCTTCAGCCAGACGGACATGCTGACACTTGAGTAGCGCACTAGTGCGTACCTTCAGCCAGACGGACAGGCTGACACTTGAGTAGCGCACTAGCGCGTACCTTCAGCCAGACGGACAGGCTGACACTTGAGTAGCGCACTAGCGCGTACCTTCAGCCAGACGGACATGCTGACACTTGAGTAGCGCACTAGCGCGTACCTTCAGCCAGACGGACATGCTGACACTTGAGTAGCGCACTAGCGCGTACCTTCAGCCAGACGGACAGGCTGACACTTGAGTAGCGCACTAGCGCGTACCTTCAGCCAGACGGACAGGCTGACACTTGAGTAGCGCACTAGCGCGTACCTTCAGCCAGACGGACATGCTGACACTTGAGTAGCGCACTAGCGCGTACCTTCAGCCAGACGGACATGCTGACACTTGAGTAGCGCACTAGCGCGTACCTTCAGCCAGACGGACATGCTGACACTTGAGTAGCGCACTAGCGCGTACCTTCAGCCAGACGGACAGGCTGACACTTGAGTAGCGCACTCATTAAGATATGATTCACTTCACCATCGTCAGTGTCTAACATTACGACGGAGTTGGGTTGAGTTTGGTGTGAACAGTGTAAGTAATAAAGTTGCCTAGGTGTGTGTAGTAGTAATAAATAAAAGTCAATCTGCTAGGTACTCACGGTTTTACTGAACTACGCACACATACACAATACAGAAAACAGTCGGAAGGAGAATAGTCACACACAGTTACAATAGTCACGGCACAATGATAGCAGCTAGTTCGGAACAATACTCGTAAACAATAAGGAAACAAGGCGTCACGAAACTCATGCGCAGCCGAGCGTCACGTCAGCCAGATCCGACTGAAGGTCGCGGCAAGGTGATCGAACGCTCACTGCTTTTCACTCCCACCTGGGCGCCTGCCGGCTACGTCACATGACGTAGCTCGGCGTGCGCGGGTCCAGTATACGTTACCGGGTGGCCCGTCATCAACTGACATAGATAATAACATTAATTATATTTTTATAATATTTGATGCCGGTGTATGTGAATGTTGTGTTCGTTGTTTATATTTCTTGATACAAATAAATGTAAATAAATATTATGATGTGTTTGTATATAAATGTATTGTGTTGTGTAGGCTTATTATTACTTTTTATCACTCTTTTTGTACAAGTATACAATAAAAAATAAAAAGGGGGAAGAGCTCATTGGGCATCAAAAAATTCGTCCGCATCGCTGTCAATCGGAAAAGTGCCCAAAAGGCTGGCAGCATTGCCACGCTGAATGGCAATGCTGATTCTTTGGGCTAAGAATAGGCCAGCCCTCTGGTCCCGTAGAGAGTCGACCAACCGCTTAGCGATGTCCCGAAATACTCGATGAGCACTCGGACCCCACGGCCCAAGTGTTTCAACACCAAACGGCTCAAACATATAGCTCCCAATGAGGTTGTTATATTTGCGCCGTTTGAGGTTTTCTGCACCTGCAGCAGCCGCCCCAGCATAGCCCGCCGTACTAGGAAGATGGGATGGCGCGAGGGTGTCGACACAGGTTGCATCCCACACCAAAGGCCTACCCAACTTCCAAGGCATTATGGTCATTCCGTCCGGCCTCTTCCCATCGTCACGTGCCAAGCCGTTGGGTTCTAAAACAGCTGGCACCCCGGCGGTGACAAGAGCCCGACGGATGATGTCGTTAATGTTGGTGTGCCGTGCCATACGACCAGCGCTCTTGCTGCAGGATAGGCCATGGTGTCCGAGGCAGTCGACTCCTTCACCGCATTGACAGCAATGTGGAGCTCCGCAAGGAGCGCCCAGACGCAAACAAGTAGCGAGCCGGAATGTGGTATCACCCAGCATAGTGCCTATGTTGGGTGACGGTAGCGCCTGAAGCCAGAGGCCCGACTCCCATTCACCCACAGCCAGCAGGCGGGCACGCTCAGCAGTATTGGTGGACGTGTTAATGAGTTTATTCCGTACCAACCTGCAGAGCGGCTCATCCCACTGTCTCTGGGAGGACGGGTTCTCGGGCAGAACCGTATCCGGGCAAGCAATTTTCCAGGTGTCCATCGCATTTTCGGTCAAACACGGCACTTCAGAGTCAACCGGAGAAGGGGCTAAGATTTTTGCGGTTAACTTTTCGGTGCTGTGGACCGAAGACAGGAACGCCGGTAAACTTACACTAGAAATTTTTCGGACGCCGAGCCCACCAAAACGAATGGGTTGTGTAAGTAAATAATATAAATGATATACAATATATTATATTATATTTATGTGTTATTATGGTATTATTGGTATTGGTGGTATTTACCCTACACTTACTACAAAAAAGTGTCTCTAAAAAATCTGCCTAGATTTTTCCCAATTCTGTTGGGGTCAGCTTCCAGTCTAACCGGATGCAGCTGAGTACCAGTATTTTACATGAAGCGACTGTGAAAAAAGTGTCCCTAATCGGTTTCTTTTATTTTCACGTTAAACTTTATAAAGTGAGGGTCGCGCATTACGGAGGCAGTCGGCAAAAGAGGGTTAATTCGTCATTTGTATCGGAGTGCGTGTTCGTAAGAGTGCGTGTTCGTAAGTGGCCTCATCTCTCATTGTGACGGCTGGGTAACCGCCTGGTTTGTGAGTCATGACATACTCGTAAATAATCACTTTAGCCGCTGTTAGTGCGCAAGTCACATTATGTTTTAGTTATTTCTTTTTGATTTTTTGGAGCTTATCTTAGATTTTCTGTGGCCGATTAATGACAATTGAAAAAAGTCACCTATATAATGCTTTGACTCCACAAAATGTGTACCGAACTAAATCCCGAGCTCCACAAAATGAAGTCAGTTTGGCTCTTCACAATAGCTCTCATTATCGTACAGGTCAAACACTGCGTGACATCTAATATTATGCCTCCGCCGATCCTCGTCCGATCCCACCCCCCGGGGAGTCCCATCGTATCTAATATTCCGCTTATAAATGGAAGATAAGTTTGTTTGCTTCCTCGGCTCCATTGTGGAAGCTCAGCCACATATTGCATGTGGCAGCAAGATTGACGCGGGTGGAGCCAGTTGCGCAGGGCCACACTACTGCTTGCACGCGAGCGCTCGCGGGACAAAGGTACACAGTTTGTACTGCTCGAATGTAAAGCTATAACGTGTATATTTTCAGTTATTTCAACACTTTCGGCTCGTAAATGCTAACAATGTGCTGTCGTGCTGTGTTCGTTTGAACTGTTGCATGTGAGATGTGAGTGACGCGTCACACGCGCTGTGCCCAACAGGAGCGAAGTGCGCCAGATGTAGGAACGCGTCACACGCGCTGTGCCCAACAGGAGCGAAGGGCGCCAGATGTAGGAACGCGTCACACGCGCTGTGCCCAACAGGAGCGAAGGGCGCCAGATGTAGGAACGCGTCTCACGCGCTGTGCCCAACAGGAGCGAAGGGCGCCAGATGTAGGAACGCGTCACACGCGCTGTGCCCAACAGGAGCGAAGGGCGCCAGATGTAGGAACGCGTCACACGCGCTGTGCCCAACAGGAGCGAAGGGCGCCAGATGTAGGAACGCGTCACACGCGCTGTGCCCAACAGGAGCGAAGGGCGCCAGATGTAGGAACGCGTCACACGCACTGTGCCCAACAGGAGCGAAGGGCGCCAGATGTAGGAACGCGTCACACGCGCTGTGCCCAACAGGAGCGAAGGGCGCCAGATGTAGGAACGCGTCACACGCGCTGTGCCGAACAGGAGCGAAGGGCGCCAGATGTAGGAACGCGTCACACGCGCTGTGCCGAACAGGAGCGAAGGGCGCCAGATGTAGGAACGCGTCACACGCGCTGTGCCGAACAGGAGCGAAGGGCGCCAGATGTAGGAACGCGTCACACGCGCTGTGCCGAACAGGAGCGAAGGGCGCCAGATGTAGGACACAGAGTCAAATAACCATTTGTACTGGCGCACAACATTCGTAAAACTTTTTCAACACACTTGCTCGAAAAGTGGCTCTTATTGAAACGCTTTTAATTATGTTCGTAATGCAGTGTATCAAACACGCGTGCATTTTACTATTACTGCACTAGTGCGGTAAATTGCGTAAATTTACTAGTCGGAGATGTGCGCTTTTTTAATCTCATCAAAGAGACTTCATGCCTTCTTATGCCTACTGTGTGCATACATAAAATATGATAAATTAACATAATATTTCATAATGTTTAACGAAATCTCCAAACGGCTAGTTGACACTTCCCGTGACCCAAGGGCCGGCTTTTACCTTGGCCAGAGGCTAAGCATTGCTATACAACGTGGCAATGCCGCCAGTCTCTTGGGTACATTACCAGTCGACAGCGATGCGGAGGAATTTTTTGACGCCATATTTTAGTTTTTTAATAGTTTTAGTTAAGTTAGTATATAATTTTGTTATTTTATTCATTAATTAGGTATATATATTAATTAGGTATAAGTTGTTATTTATGTACATTCAGTTTTAATTCTGAATAAATAAAAAAACATCTTGAAAAAAAATATTTCATCAAATTATTTATTTTGGTCAAAAAAACAATAACATTCTTTCGTGTTCTACATCCAAATAACATACAACATATTCAGTTTCTTATGCTTTAAATACATATTAGAATGTTCGACGGCTTCGTGCCTTGGCCTCTCCTTCAGCCTGCGAAGACACCGCGATAAAAGGAATCCGTGGGTCATATTTCAATTTTTTTTGGAACGAAGTTCTATTACGCGGCTTGCGGAAGGAGTAAACTGGCAGAAAATGTAACAAACGAAAAAGCGTTCATACTTGTATGTCCATGCGATTGTCTTCATTGGAATTCACACTTTCTCTCTCTCTTTCTCCAAGATGGCAGCTGCGAAAATTTTCAAGTTTTTCGTCATGGGTGTCGTTATCATAGCTTTCGAGGATGCTAAAGCCGATATTGACGTCAAAATGTAATTCCAAGATGGCGGCTGCGATAAATTTTCAAATTATTAACGCTTCGAGTTTGAATTTGAGATTGTAGCATGTGGCGTCCTGTAGTTCCTGCCTACCCCCATGGGAAGAAGGCGTGTGTTTGTGTATGCTATGAAGTTATTTTCGGATATTTGAACGTGTTCGTCGTATGTCACATTGGCAATGTACATCAATAATGTTGCCGATAAAATTCGGTTCGCCTTTTTCTGTAGTCGCAAAAAGCTGAGCGATTTATAGCTGTGTCAATGTGAGTTACAAGAAAAGTCTGTTAGAGCCCATGATATCACAAATATTGTGCCGAAAGTTTGTGCGCGTCGCGTGGGTATCTGGGGGGGGGGGAGGGGTGCACGTGTTGCTATGGCGTTGATGGCAACTTTTTAAACTTTGAAAAATGAGTGAAGTGATCTCTGCTCGTAAATTATAAAAATGGTAATGCGAAAGTTTTCGGTTTAAGCTCTCACAGCGACCGCCTTTGCGGATTTATGTTATAACCGGGTACTGTACTAAACGCTATGTATGACTCCTATTACTTGCTACTAAGCCTGATTGTTTCCTGGAAAATATGGAAAATAATAAGCCTTTCCCTGTTTTTCCGTTGGCTTAGAAAACGTGGCTAGGAGGGATTATTTCTAAAGGATGGGTTACGGTAGCGACAGCATACCTACTGCGTTCACGCAGAAATAGCAATAATGAATGATTTGCTTCTACAATGACTGACGTACATGATCAGTTGAGCAGTTCCTCGCCCCAAGCCCCAGCTCCAGCTCCTCGTCCCTAGCCCTAGATCCTCGCCTCCCCAGCCCCAGCCCCTCGGCCGCTCCAGCCCCAGCTCTCTACCCCCAGCCCCAGCTCCTTGGCCCCAGCCCCAGCTCCTCGCCCCCTCAGCATCAGCTCCTCGCCCCCCCCCCCCAGTGTTGACCTGTCTTCAATTGATTTATAACTTCCCATTACTTTATCTGATGATTATTTTCCTTTAATTCCGTCGCCGAAGCGTAATGTTGTTCTTTAATTAATTAACTATAATCCAGGATTAACGCCCACTGTAATGGAGTTACAGCGGAGACAGATCACCGCTCGGTTATTTTCTAATAATAATTCTACGTTTTACGATATTTACATCAGTCTTACAACTTGAACGTTGTAGCTAAGTATTCGTAACCCGTCCTGTGTCCGAAATAAAACGTCATGAAATCTACGTTATACTTATCTATATATATAAAAGGAGAAACTGACTGACTGACTGAATGACAGACTGACTGACTGACTGACTGACTGACTGACTGACTGATATATCAACGCACAGCCGAAACTACTGGGACAAGGAACGTGAAATTTTGCACACGGCTTCCTTTTATAATGTAGGGGAGCACTAAGAAGGGGTTTTTGGAAATTCGACCTTTAAAGGGGTGAAAAGGGGGTATTTCGTTTGTATGAAAAATCTTATTCCTTGAGTTAATAAACTTGAAACTTGGCCCAAATACTTATCTTAATAAATTATGAACTTTGTAATTTTTGGTTTTTCTAAACTACCCCCACGAGGGGGATTGGGGGATGTCAAAATTTGTATGGAAGAATTTTAACACGCAGTCCGATTAACTCGAAACTCAGTATTTATACTTAAGACCAAAAATAAAGAATAACCTGTATCAAGGTTTTTCGAAAATCTACTCGGAACGAGGTGAAAAGGGGTTGTCAATTTTACAGGGGAGGATTTTACTGCGTGGCTTGATTAACTCGAAAATTGGTATAAATAATCTTTGAGTCAAGTTTTGGAAATATCCTAAACGATTTTTAAAAATTCCACCCCTGTGGGGGTGAAAAGCGGGGATATAGTTTAGGTGAAAAATCTTATTCATTTAGTTAATAAACTTGAAACTTGGCACGAATATTTGCCTAAATAACCAATAAAGTTTCTTACTATTGGTTTTTCAAAACTGCCCCTGACGGGGTGAAAAGGGGTAATTAGATTTTTAAGAGGAGGATTTTACTGTGTGGCTTGATTAACTCAAAAATTGGTATAAGAAATCTTTCAGTCAAGTTTTGGAAATATCCTAAACGATTTTTTTAAATTCCACCCCTGTGGGGGTGAAAAGCGGGGATATAGTTTAAATGAAAAATCTTATTCATTTGGTTAATAAACTTGAAAGTTGGCACGAATACTTATCTAAGTAAATTATGAACTTTGTAATTTTTTGTTTTTCTAAACTACCACCATGAGTGGGGTTGAGGGGTGTCATAGTTTGTATGGAAGAATTTTATCGCGCAGTCCGATTAATTCGAAACTCAGTATTTATACTTAAGACTAAAACTTAAGAATAACCTGTATCAGCGTTTTACGAACTCTACCCCTGATGAGGTGAAAAGGGGTTGTCAATTTTACAGAGGTGATTTTACTGCGTGGCTTGATTAACCCCGAAGCTGGTATAAATAATCTTTGAGTCAAGTTTTGGAAGCATCGTAAACATTTTTTTTTAAATTCCACCTCTGTGGGGGTGAAAAGAGGGGACAAAGTTTATATGAAAAATCTTATTCATTTTGTTAATAAACTTGAAACTTGGCAGGAATATTTGCCTAAATAAGCGATAAAGTTTCTTACTATTAGTTTTTCAAAACTACCCCTGACGGAGTGAAAAGGGGTAATTAGATTTTTAAGAGGAAGATTTTACTGTGTATCATGATTAAATCAAAAATTGGTATAAGGAATCTTTGATTCAAGGTATGGAAATATCGTAATCGATTTTTTTTTAAATTCCACCCCTGTGGGGGTGAAAAGCGGGGATAAAGTTTATATGAAAAATCTTATTCCTTTGGTTAATAAACTTGAAGCTTGGCACGAATATTTGCCTAAATAAGCAATAAAGTTTATACTATTGGTTTTTCACAACTACCCTGACGGGGCGAGAAGGGGTAATTAGATTTTTAAGAGTAGGATTTTACTGTGTGGCTTGATTAACTCAAAAATTCGTATAAGAAATCTTTGATTTCAGTTATGGAAAAATCCAAAACGATTTTTTGAAATTCCACCCCCGTGGAGGTGAAAAGAGGCGATACAGATTCTATGAAAAATCTTATTCTTTTGGTTAATACATTTGAAACTTTATACCTTTTACCTTTATACTTTTTTTTTTACTTATAGTTTTTTAAAACAAGTAAGGAACATTAGGACCCTAAGAACAGTAAGAAAAATTTTAACGCGCTGTCATATTAACTCGAAACTTGGTACTAATACTTTTTCGGAAGTCAATGTCTTTGGATCTGTATTTTAGGTTTTTGCCACTGACATCCGAAATTAAAGTTATTTTTCACTTTTTAGTGTTTGTTTTGGAAGTCGGTTGTTTTTATTTTTCACTTTTTAGTGGGTCTGTTTGTAATTTATCTGAGTTACAATAGCCTAATGATAACTGCTCATCAACTTTTACAAAACATTGCTTTTCCCGATGCAGGGACGTTAATTGTTGAGGAGTTCTCCTGGTACTTCACCATCAGCTCCACTTCACCATATGCATTGTGATGAGCTTCTATTGATTAGCAATAATTTTAAAGTAATGGAATCGCAACCCGCGAAATACTTATTATTGAGTTGTTCCGGTGGCCATCTTACCATCTGTGGTCTTCGTCATCAGTTCCACTTCACCAAACGTTGCTTTCCGAGAGCAAATACACAAATTACTATAAAAATACCAAAATCGCTATAGGTGTGCCTATATTGAAGAGTTCCTTGATTTCTCCAGGATCCCATCATCAGATCCTGACCTGCTGACAATGGGATCACCTGGCAAGTATACCCTTTCAAACAAAAAAAGAATTTTCCAAATCGGTCCAGCCGTCTTTGAGTAATCGGGGAACCGCTTCGTCATAGTCGTTTAACTATCTTAATCGAGATATCTTATCACTACCCGTGAAATACTTATCATTGAAGAGTTGCTGTGGCCATCTATGGTCTTTTTCGTCAGTTCCACTTCACCAAATCATACTTTCTGAATGCAAATGCTTGATTTGTTGACGAAAATACCAAAATCATTATGTTTTTGCCAATAATATTTGAGGAGTTCCCCCAAATTCCTCATGGATCCTAACATCAGAACTGGATTTGGATAAAAATGGGACCAATCTGGAAGTCCAATTCTTTCAAATAAAAAAATAATTTTCTAAATCGGTTTATAAATGACGGAGTAACGGTAACAAACATTAAAAAAAGCATACAACCGAATTGATAACCTCCTCCTTTTCTTGAAGTCAGTTAAAAATAGTAACGAAGTCAGAACTGTGCATTGCTTATTTGAAAAGAAGTGATTGAACGAGTCTACTGCGCACACTATAGTTTTTAGAATTTTTGTCCGTTTGTTGTTTGTCGGGATGTATGTTCCGGATTGGCGCAAAAACGGTTGATTGAATTTAGAGGAAATTTGTCATAAAGATGTTTTAGAACCTGGATTAACACGTAGGGTAGGTACTAATTTGATATATTCCGACATACACGTGGGCGAAGCCGCGGGAAAAAGCTAGTCTTATTATAATAATGAAAACACAAGAGATCAAATTACATAAAAATTCTTTCTTTTTGAAATCCAAATAGTTATTCAGGAACAGAGTGGGCGCTTCCTTATTCTGTTCAGATACACAGGACGACCTCGCGTCCGTTCAGATGCCGAATGAGAGCATCCCTAGTGTGCAAGCTCCGCTACTGTCGACAGTCCGGCACCGTGCCGTGCCGCCGAAGTTGCCGCTGTCTGCCGGACTTGCGGCACGGCCACTGTGGCGCTATGCAAGTGCACATATTGACTCTGAGATAAGCTCACAGCCCGCATGCTGGTGTCCGGTCGTATTGACTATTGACCTGTTACTAAGTCTAGTGTGTAGTTTAGCTTAAATAATATATGGCGACAGAGATTTTAGATTTCGAATTATATTAGGTACTAATCTTCATAGACAAACACAAACTAACGGTATCTATTTTCGGAATTCATAAACCAGGAGTCACAAGAAACATTCTGTTTTAATTTTTTGTCACAATGCATTTTATTGGAGGAAACAATCGCTGCAGTAGGTAGGTTCATATATGTTAGTATTTGATAAGTTTTGCACTCAAAAAAAAATCTGCTAATTATTTACTGTCGAAATACGAGCCGGTTTTAAGAACTATTCTTTTCAATTTTATGCAGTTTACGCAAAGAAAGTTTGTTGCTTAAATAAAACAGATTACATTTTAAACAGTGTTTAAATGCATTTTGCTCCGTACGAACAAACCCGAGCAACAAAGAAGCGAGCATCGTCCATTGACAAATATTGACACAAGTCACGAAGTAAACCTGCAAGTTTGCGACGCCGCAGCTTCACAACCGTTTAATGAAGAACTTGCCGCGCTCGTTCCGAGTTGTTCTCTCAACATTCAGCTGCTATCAAGGCCCGGCGCCGGCGGCTCGCGCCCACGAGCTGCGCTGACCTCACTACTGTCAGAAGGTTCACTTACAAGCGCAAAAGAGGACCCACTACTACCCGCAGTGTATCGTGACTCTCAGGACAGATCGCTCTTCATTCGTGGCTCTCAGGACAGGTCGCTCTTCCTTCGTGGCTCTCAGAACAGGTCGTTCTTCATTCGTGGCTCTCAGGACAGATCGCTCTTCATTCATGGCTCTCAACACCGATCGCTCTTCCTTCGTGGCTCTCCGGACAGGCTGCTCTTCATTCGTGGCTCTCAGGACAGGCCGCTCTTCCTTCGTGGCTCTCAAGACAGGTCGTTCTTCCTTCGTGGCTCTCAGGACAGGTCGCTCTTCATTCGTGGCTCTCAGGACAGATCGCTCTTCATTCATGGCTCTCAGCACCGGTCGCTCTTCCTTCGTGGCTCTCCGGACAGGCTGCTCTTCATTTGTGGCTCTCAGGACAGGTCGCTCTTCCTTCGTGGCTCTCAGGACAGGTCGCTCTTCCTTCGTGGCTCTCAAGGTCGCTCTTCATTCGTGGCTCTCAGGACAGATCGCTCTTCATTCATGGCTCTCAGCACCGGTCGCTCTTCCTTCGTGGCTCTCCGGACAGACTGCTCTTCATTTGTGGCTCTCAGGACAGGTCGCTCTTCCTTCGTGGCTCTCAGGACAGGTCGCTCTACCTTCGTGGCTCTCAGGACAGGTCGCTCTTCATTCGTGGCTCTCAGGACAGATCGCTCTTCATTCATGGCTCTCAGCACCGGTCGCTCTTCCTTCGTGGCTCTCTGGACAGGCTGCTCTTCATTCGTGGCTCTCAGGACAGGTCGCTCTTCCTTCGTGGCTCTCAGGACAGGTCGCTCGTCCTTCGTGGCTCTCAGGACAGGTCGCTCTTCATTCGTGGCTCTCAGGACAGGTCGCTCTTCCTTCGTGGCTCTCAGGACAGGTCGCTCTTCCTTCGTGGCTCTCAAGATAGGTCGCTCTTCCTTCGTGGCTCTCAGGACAGGTCGCTCTTCATTCATGGCTCTCAGGACAGGTTGCTCTTCCTTCGTGGCTCTCAGGACAGGTCGCTCTTCCGTCGTGGCTCTCAGCACCGGTCGCTCTTCCTTCGTGGCTCTCAGGACAGGTTGCTCTTCCTTCGTGGCTCTCAGAACAGGTCGCTCTTCATTCGTGGCTCTCAGGGACAGGTCGCTCTTCATTCGTGGCTCTCAGCACCGGTCGCTCTTCCTTCGTGGCTCTCAGGACAGGTCGTTTCTTTCGTTTATGCTTATCAATTTTATTTTTATAGGCACGCAACAGGCACGTGTATTTATCAATTTTGTCATAAAGATCGGCTTTGTGACTGCAATCCCCACGATGTTGCTGGTGTCTGTAAGCGTTGCTAAAAGTAGATCTTCTGTAGTATCTCCGTTGTCTGTCTCATTAAAGTCATCTATATTCAGTCGCCGTATCTCGGTGTAATGTCATCTCGACACTAGTACTTTCTAAACTAACGTTTTCTCACTCGCATCGAACGTGACCTGATTCTGTCTACAGTTCACATCGAAGATATAGGTAATACAGAGAGATATTCCAAGAAATAATTGTAGTTTACAATGTCTTGGAGATGAATGCGCCGAGTAGTCTTCGATGAATACTCTCCAGCCAGGCGTATGACAGAAGCGTATCTAGCAGTGCATCAGCCACGACGGTGTCCGTAAGTAACGGTGAGTGTTACATTTGAAACATTGTATGAATGCTCCCTGAAATTTTAGGCAGAGGTAAGTACATAGCTACTATGGAATTAGATAACGGTTCAAAGCATTTCATGACTTAATTTATAGAAATAACACGTCTCCTTTTTCGTTGCTCTGCGATATGTACTAAGGACATTTGCGCTCACTGATGTGTATTTAAAGATCTAATATGATTGCTGTTGCAGCCACTCCGGTCACGTCTGCTGCGCGCAATGCATACCAACTACGATACCCGACGTATTCCCACTGCACTTCACCGTGTCGTAACCGGGCGGGTCTACAGACATTGTGCTACACACTGTGCGTGTTGTGTGTGCCGCAAGTGGCACAATCGGCAGGGTATGTCGCGAATGCGTGATGCATCCGTAAACTGAGGAGAAATATTAGTGTGAAAAGAAGAGACGATATAAATAAAGCCAAAAATAAATAATGTACGCGTTTGTGGACAATAATTCAAAGCAAAGAAGATCCTTAAGACATAGTGCCCGTTTAGTTATCTTCGCAATCTTTATGTGATCGGAAATCGGTCAGAGGTCCTTCTACACCTTTTGTATAAGTAACTTCCATCGAAAGCAAACTGCTAGAGAAAATTTTGCTCCACATATTTAGTTCCACACACATTATTTTAAACGTCATTCATGGCGCACTGTGGCGGCTGGAGGCCACACAGTGGGCACAGAGCGGCGCGCGCGCGGCTTAGTATTATTTCACGCAGAAATGCGCGCGGGAGATGATCGCGGAGAGGGACATGCGCAGTGCTAGGTGTAGGTGTAGTGGTAACAAAATGAACTTCCTAGATAATATTACGTTCCGTGGAACTAGAACAAAATGAACTTCCTAGATAATATTACGTTCCGTGTAACTAGAACAAAATGAACTTCCTAGATAATATTACGTTCCGTGGAACTAGAACAAAATGAACTTCCTAGATAATATTACGTTCCGTGGAACTAGAACAAAATGAACTTCCTAGATAATATTACGTTCCGTGGAACTAGAACAAAATGAACTTCCTAGATAATATTACGTTCCGTGTAACTAGAACAAAATGAACTTCCTAGATAATATTACGTTCCGTGGAACTAGAACAAAATGAACTTCCTAGATAACATTACGTTCCGTGGAACTAGAACAAAATGAACTTCCTAGATAATATTACGTTCCGTGGAACTAGAACAAAATGAACTTCCTAGATAATAATATTACGTTCCGTGTAACTAGAACAAAATGAACTTCCTAGATAATATTACGTTCCGTGGAACTAGAACAAAATGAACTTCCTAGATAATATTACGTTCCGTGGAACTAGAACAAAATGAACTTCCTAGATAATATTACGTTCCGTGTAACTAGAACAAAATGAACTTCCTAGATAATATTACGTTCCGTGTAACTAGAACAAAATGAACTTCCTAGATAATATTACGTTCCGTGTAACTAGAACAAAATGAACTTCCTAGATAATATTACGTTCCGTGGAACTAGAACAAAATGAACTTCCTAGATAACATTACGTTCCGTGGAACTAGAACAAAATGAACTTCCTAGATAATATTACGTTCCGTGGAACTAGAACAAAATCGGATTCCATACTAATAGATGAAAGTGAAGTACCTGCAACAAATACAATTAATGAAGCGACCACGGTATTCAATTACATTTCTTATTGATACTTGGCTGTACGCGAGTTTACCTTTTTTTTTTGGATGGGAAATCACCAATAGACTTCTCCCGCTCTGGGCGGAGCAGGAAGGCGTGTCAGACTTTTACTGACTAAAACCCACCCGTGTTCCTTCAGTTGCCTGTGCCGGGGCCACGGTAACTCTTTCGAGCATCCCGCGACCCTGGCTGGCATCGGCCCTAGCGGACCCCTTCAATGGTGCTGGCATCTCTTTGAGGCGCGCGTGGAACACCACGCCGTCGACTCGGGACGCGAGATGCCTGTGCGATGCCTGTGCTTAGAATAATAAAGCTAGTTCCTACTTCCGACATTTGATGTCGCTGTCTTTACCTTCACATGTCATGTTTTTACTTACTGTATCGTGTACGTTTCCTATGAGAAAATAAATTATATTTAGTTCAAACACACAGAAATGTTGTTTATTTATTTTATTTATTAAGGGATAATAAACAACTACAACATATTTTTTTTCAAATAAGGTTAACAAAACTTAAAGTAGTAATGTTGCAGTCCACACACACACACACACACACACACACACACTGCAGTATCCGCAGATAAGACATACTTATTTATAGATCAGTGGTTGCCACTAGACGAGCATTACCAAAATTAAAATTATCAAAATTAAAATTAACAATACTTTGAAATAAATAAATAAGTTAATTTATAGCCAGCAAAAGCTACAAAGCCAAATCAGATCAGAAACAATTTCAATTACTAAAATGATGCAATAAGTAACTAATAATAATAAGATTACAGTTGAGATAAACATTTTATAATATTAGACTTAAATTTATTTTTCGAGCATGCAAATATATCATTAAACGAGCATTACCAAAATTAACAATACCTACTTTGAAATAAATATATAAGTTACTATAAAGCCAGCAATAGCTACAAAACCAAATCAGATCAGAAACAATTTAATTTACTTCATTTATGCAATAAATAAATAATAATAATAAGATTACAATTAACATAATTTTTTTATAATTTTATTTCGAAGTGGTTATGGCCCCAGGCCCACGCGAATAATAAATGAAGAGTAGAAAACAGAAAGTCAAAGGTTTTAATTACAAGAAACAAAAACGAAATAAACCAAAATGGAGGTCGGAAAAATTGAAAAATTCGATGAACTTCTGGTTCGAATTGAAAAATTATTTTAGTGTTGGATAGCTCATTTATTGAAGAAGGCTATAGGCTACATAACATCACGCTACGACCAATAGGAGCGGAACATCAATGAAAAATGTTACAAAAACGGGGAAAATTTATTCCTTTTGCAAGCTTCCGTTGCGTTGGGCACGCCACAATTGCGGCGATAAGTCCCCTCTTTGAGGAGTGGCTGGAGAGGCGCCACGGCGTCCTCACCTTCCGCCTGACGCAGGTCCTCACCGGACACGGGTGCTTCGGGAGGTACCTGTCCCGGATAAGGCGGGAGGAAACGCCCGGGTGTCACCACTGTGTGGATCGCCCGGAGGACACAGTGGTGCATACGGTGGAGGTCTGCTCGGCTTGGGCGGAGCACCACCGTGTCCTCGCGGAAGCGATCAGGGGCGGCGATCTCTCGCGTACGGCCCTGGTCCAGGCCATGGTACGGAGCAAGAGTACATGGGAAGCCATTACCTCCTTCTGCGAAGCAGTAATGCTCGCGAAGGAGGAAGCGGGACGCGTGAGAGAGAGGCAAGCTTTGCGCCCTCACGCCCCCAGTCGCCGCAGGAAACGCCCTGGGCGTTGGGAATTGGCAGTCGATTCCCGGCCACCGTAGGCGCGGGCTTGCGGACGGCGAGCAATGGGTAGCTCGCCGTCCGGTAAGGAACAGGCCCGAGTCGACGGCGCGTTGTGTTCTACGCGCGCCTCAAAGAGATGTCAGCAGCATTGAAGGGGTCCGCTAGGACCGATGCCAGCCGGGGTTGCGGGAAGTTCGAAAGAGTTACCGTGGCCCCGGCACAGGCAACAGAAGGAACACGGGCGGGTTTTAGTCAGAAAAAGTCTGACACGCCCTCCCGCTCCACCCAGAGCGGGAGAAGTCATTTGATGATTTCCCATCAAACAAAAAAGAAAGCTTCCGTTGCGTGCGCTGCGTAAACGGTTAAAGTTATGCAAAAATTAAGATTGGCTCACTATAACATTTTTAATGGTAATCAAATTTGTTATAAAATAATGAATCATTTGCGAATGTGTTTTCATAAACATGGTATTAATCCTTATCCAAATAAATAGTTTCATAATCAAGGTTGATTACTTAATCATGTAAATTCCTTTTTAAATTATTCGAATCAAACCTTTCGTTTACAAATTACGACGGGTATAAAAATGCTTAAAGTAAGAAAAATGCACTTAGTTTAGTTACCTACTGTTTGTACGCGCTAATCTCTGTCACTACCAGTCGGATTTGATAAAATCTTTTTGCATTTTAACATTACGCTAGGACCATTAGAGGCCGAGCAAAAAGAAAAAAGGGGCGCTAAGCGATGCGATGCGACGGGGTGGGTCGGGGGAACAAGAAATTTCACGTGGACGAAGTCGCGGGCGAAGTGAACATTTTGCAAAATTGTATGAGAATACTTCTTCATTGAAATTAGGAAACCAAGAAGCCATAAAAGTGGTTGGTCAAGGAAATGTTTTGATTAACTGTGTCGATGGACAGCGGGAGACAAGTATTCTGAAAAATGTTATTTATGTACCAAAATAAAGAAGAAACCTTTTCTCGGAAGGAGCAGCGGCTACACAAGTGGCTACACACGGCTACAGTATCATAAAAAAACAAACTGATGCTCTGATTTACAAAGAAAACAAAATAGTGTTGTGTGCGTCTTTACAGAGCAACTATTTATATGACAACAAAGTGAAAACAATTCAAAACCCAGTCTGTAATGTAGTGCAGTGGAAGAGCACTATCCGCCCACAAGGAGGATCCGGTCAACTGTTTGCTGTGGAAGAGCACTATCTGCCCACAAGGAGGATCCGGTCAACTGTTTGCAGTGGAAGAGCACTATCTGCCCACAAGGAGGATCCGGTCAACTGTTTGCTGTGGAAGAGCACTATCTGCCCACAAGGAGGATCCGGTCAACTGTTTGCAGTGGAAGAGCACTATCTGCCCACAAGGAGGATCCGGTCAACTGTTTGCTGTGGAAGAGCACTATCTGCCCACAAGGAGGATCCGGTCAACTGTTTGCTGTGGAAGAGCACTATCTGCCCACAAGGAGGATCCGGTCAACTGTTTGCAGTGGAAGAGCACTATCTGCCCACAAGGAGGATCCGGTCAACTGTTTGCAGTGGAAGAGCACTATCTGCCCACAAGGAGGACCCGGTCAACTGTTTGCTGTGGAAGAGCACTATCTGCCCACAAGGAGGATCCGGTCAACTGTTTGCTGTGGAAGAGCACTATCTGCCCACAAGGAGGATCCGGTCAACTGTTTGCTGTGGAAGAGCACTATCTGCCCACAAGGAGGATCCGGTCAACTGTTTGCAGTGGAAGAGCACTATCTGCCCACAAGGAGGATCCGGTCAACTGTTTGCTGTGGAAGAGCACTATCTGCCCACAAGGAGGATCCGGTCAACTGTTTGCAGTGGAAGAGCACTATCTGCCCACAAGGAGGATCCGGTCAACTGTTTGCTGTGGAAGAGCACTATCTGCCCACAAGGAGGATCCGGTCAACTGTTTGCAGTGGAAGAGCACTATCTGCCCACAAGGAGGATCCGGTCAACTGTTTGCTGTGGAAGAGCACTATCTGCCCACAAGGAGGATCCGGTCAACTGTTTGCTGTGGAAGAGCACTATCTGCCCACAAGGAGGATCCGGTCAACTGTTTGCTGTGGAAGAGCACTATCTGCCCACAAGGAGGATCCGGTCAACTGTTTGCTGTGGAAGAGCACTATCTGCCCACAAGGAGGATCCGGTCAACTGTTTGCAGTGGAAGAGCACTATCTGCCCACAAGGAGGATCCGGTCAACTGTTTGCAGTGGAAGAGCACTATCTGCCCACAAGGAGGATCCGGTCAACTGTTTGCTGTGGAAGAGCACTATCTGCCCACAAGGAGGATCCGGTCAACTGTTTGCAGTGGAAGAGCACTATCTGCCCACAAGGAGGATCCGGTCAACTGTTTGCTGTGGAAGAGCACTATCTGCCCACAAGGAGGATCCGGTCAACTGTTTGCAGTGGAAGAGCACTATCTGCCCACAAGGAGGATCCGGTCAACTGTTTGCTGTGGAAGAGCACTATCTGCCCACAAGGAGGATCCGGTCAACTGTTTGCAGTGGAAGAGCACTATCTGCCCACAAGGAGGATCCGGTCAACTGTTTGCTGTGGAAGAGCACTATCTGCCCACAAGGAGGATCCAGTCAACTGTTTGCTGTGGAAGAGCACTATCTGCCCACAAGGAGGATCCAGTCAACTGTTTGCTGTGGGAGAGCACTATCTGCCCACAAGGAGGATCCGGTCAACTGTTTGCTGTGGGAGAGCACTATCTGCCCACAAGGAGGATCCGGTCAACTGTTTGCTGTGGGAGAGCACTATCTGCCCACAAGGAGGATCCGGTCAACTGTTTGCTGTGGGAGAGCACTATCTGCCCACAAGGAGGATCCGGTCAACTGTTTGCTGTGGAAGAGCACTATCTGCCCACAAGGAGGATCCGGTCAACTGTTTGCAGTGGAAGAGCACTATCTGCCCACAAGGAGGATCCGGTCAACTGTTTGCTGTGGAAGAGCACTATCTGCCCACAAGGAGGATCCAGTCAACTGTTTGCTGTGGAAGAGCACTATCTGCCCACAAGGAGGATCCAGTCAACTGTTTGCTGTGGGAGAGCACTATCTGCCCACAAGGAGGATCCGGTCAACTGTTTGCTGTGGGAGAGCACTATCTGCCCACAAGGAGGATCCGGTCAACTGTTAGCTGTGGGAGAGCACTATCTGCCCACAAGGAGGATCCGGTCAACTGTTTGCTGTGGAAGAGCACTATCTGCCCACAAGGAGGATCCGGTCAACTGTTTGCAGTGGAAGAGCACTATCTGCCCACAAGGAGGATCCGGTCAACTGTTTGCAGTGGAAGAGCACTATCTGCCCACAAGGAGGATCCGGTCAACTGTTTGCAGTGGAAGAGCACTATCTGCCCACAAGGAGGATCCGGTCAACTGTTTGCAGTGGAAGAGCACTATCTGCCCACAAGGAGGATCCGGTCAACTGTTTGCTGTGGAAGAGCACTATCTGCCCACAAGGAGGATCCGGTCAACTGTTTGCAGTGGAAGAGCACTATCTGCCCACAAGGAGGATCCGGTCAACTGTTTGCAGTGGAAGAGCACTATCTGCCCACAAGGAGGATCCGGTCAACTGTTTACAGTGGAAGAGCACTATCTGCCCACAAGGAGGATCCGGTCAACTGTTTGCAGTGGAAGAGCACTATCTGCCCACAAGGAGGATCCGGTCAACTGTTTGCAGTGGAAGAGCACTATCTGCCCACAAGGAGGATCCGGTCAACTGTTTGCTGTGGAAGAGCACTATCTGCCCACAAGGAGGATCCGGTCAACTGTTTGCTGTGGAAGAGCACTATCTGCCCACAAGGAGGATCCGGTCAACTGTTTGCAGTGGAAGAGCACTATCTGCCCACAAGGAGGATCCGGTCAACTGTTTGCTGTGGAAGAGCACTATCTGCCCACAAGGAGGATCCAGTCAACTGTTTGCTGTGGAAGAGCACTATCTGCCCACAAGGAGGATCCAGTCAACTGTTTGCTGTGGGAGAGCACTATCTGCCCACAAGGAGGATCCGGTCAACTGTTTGCTGTGGGAGAGCACTATCTGCCCACAAGGAGGATCCGGTCAACTGTTTGCTGTGGGAGAGCACTATCTGCCCACAAGGAGGATCCGGTCAACTGTTTGCTGTGGGAGAGCACTATCTGCCCACAAGGAGGATCCGGTCAACTGTTTGCTGTGGGAGAGCACTATCTGCCCACAAGGAGGATCCGGTCAACTGTTTGCTGTGGGAGAGCACTATCTGCCCACAAGGAGGATCCGGTCAACTGTTTGCTGTGGAAGAGCACTATCTGCCCACAAGGAGGATCCGGTCAACTGTTTGCTGTGGAAGAGCACTATCTGCCCACAAGGAGGATCCGGTCAACTGTTTGCAGTGGAAGAGCACTATCTGCCCACAAGGAGGATCCGGTCAACTGTTTGCTGTGGAAGAGCACTATCTGCCCACAAGGAGGATCCGGTCAACTGTTTGCTGTGGAAGAGCACTATCTGCCCACAAGGAGGATCCGGTCAACTGTTTGCAGTGGAAGAGCACTATCTGCCCACAAGGAGGATCCGGTCAACTGTTTGCTGTGGAAGAGCACTATCTGCCCACAAGGAGGATCCAGTCAACTGTTTGCTGTGGAAGAGCACTATCTGCCCACAAGGAGGATCCAGTCAACTGTTTGCTGTGGGAGAGCACTATCTGCCCACAAGGAGGATCCGGTCAACTGTTTGCTGTGGGAGAGCACTATCTGCCCACAAGGAGGATCCGGTCAACTGTTTGCTGTGGGAGAGCACTATCTGCCCACAAGGAGGATCCGGTCAACTGTTTGCTGTGGAAGAGCACTATCTGCCCACAAGGAGGATCCAGTCAACTGTTTGCTGTGGGAGAGCACTATCTGCCCACAAGGAGGATCCGGTCAACTGTTTGCTGTGGGAGAGCACTATCTGCCCACAAGGAGGATCCGGTCAACTGTTTGCTGTGGAAGAGCACTATCTGCCCACAAGGAGGATCCAGTCAACTGTTTGCTGTGGAAGAGCACTATCTGCCCACAAGGAGGATCCGGTCAACTGTTTGCTGTGGAAGAGCACTATCTGCCCACAAGGAGGATCCAGTCAACTGTTTGCTGTGGAAGAGCACTATCTGCCCACAAGGAGGATCCAGTCAACTGTTTGCTGTGGGAGAGCACTATCTGCCCACAAGGAGGATCCGGTCAACTGTTTGCTGTGGGAGAGCACTATCTGCCCACAAGGAGGATCCGGTCAACTGTTTGCTGTGGGAGAGCACTATCTGCCCACAAGGAGGATCCGGTCAACTGTTTGCTGTGGGAGAGCACTATCTGCCCACAAGGAGGATCCGGTCAACTGTTTGCTGTGGAAGAGCACTATCTGCCCACAAGGAGGATCCGGTCAACTGTTTGCAGTGGAAGAGCACTATCTGCCCACAAGGAGGATCCGGTCAACTGTTTGCTGTGGAAGAGCACTATCTGCCCACAAGGAGGATCCAGTCAACTGTTTGCTGTGGAAGAGCACTATCTGCCCACAAGGAGGATCCAGTCAACTGTTTGCTGTGGGAGAGCACTATCTGCCCACAAGGAGGATCCGGTCAACTGTTTGCTGTGGGAGAGCACTATCTGCCCACAAGGAGGATCCGGTCAACTGTTAGCTGTGGGAGAGCACTATCTGCCCACAAGGAGGATCCGGTCAACTGTTTGCTGTGGAAGAGCACTATCTGCCCACAAGGAGGATCCGGTCAACTGTTTGCAGTGGAAGAGCACTATCTGCCCACAAGGAGGATCCGGTCAACTGTTTGCAGTGGAAGAGCACTATCTGCCCACAAGGAGGATCCGGTCAACTGTTTGCAGTGGAAGAGCACTATCTGCCCACAAGGAGGATCCGGTCAACTGTTTGCAGTGGAAGAGCACTATCTGCCCACAAGGAGGATCCGGTCAACTGTTTGCTGTGGAAGAGCACTATCTGCCCACAAGGAGGATCCGGTCAACTGTTTGCAGTGGAAGAGCACTATCTGCCCACAAGGAGGATCCGGTCAACTGTTTGCAGTGGAAGAGCACTATCTGCCCACAAGGAGGATCCGGTCAACTGTTTACAGTGGAAGAGCACTATCTGCCCACAAGGAGGATCCGGTCAACTGTTTGCAGTGGAAGAGCACTATCTGCCCACAAGGAGGATCCGGTCAACTGTTTGCAGTGGAAGAGCACTATCTGCCCACAAGGAGGATCCGGTCAACTGTTTGCTGTGGAAGAGCACTATCTGCCCACAAGGAGGATCCGGTCAACTGTTTGCTGTGGAAGAGCACTATCTGCCCACAAGGAGGATCCGGTCAACTGTTTGCAGTGGAAGAGCACTATCTGCCCACAAGGAGGATCCGGTCAACTGTTTGCTGTGGAAGAGCACTATCTGCCCACAAGGAGGATCCAGTCAACTGTTTGCTGTGGAAGAGCACTATCTGCCCACAAGGAGGATCCAGTCAACTGTTTGCTGTGGGAGAGCACTATCTGCCCACAAGGAGGATCCGGTCAACTGTTTGCTGTGGGAGAGCACTATCTGCCCACAAGGAGGATCCGGTCAACTGTTTGCTGTGGGAGAGCACTATCTGCCCACAAGGAGGATCCGGTCAACTGTTTGCTGTGGGAGAGCACTATCTGCCCACAAGGAGGATCCGGTCAACTGTTTGCTGTGGGAGAGCACTATCTGCCCACAAGGAGGATCCGGTCAACTGTTTGCTGTGGGAGAGCACTATCTGCCCACAAGGAGGATCCGGTCAACTGTTTGCTGTGGAAGAGCACTATCTGCCCACAAGGAGGATCCGGTCAACTGTTTGCAGTGGAAGAGCACTATCTGCCCACAAGGAGGATCCGGTCAACTGTTTGCTGTGGAAGAGCACTATCTGCCCACAAGGAGGATCCGGTCAACTGTTTGCTGTGGAAGAGCACTATCTGCCCACAAGGAGGATCCGGTCAACTGTTTGCAGTGGAAGAGCACTATCTGCCCACAAGGAGGATCCGGTCAACTGTTTGCTGTGGAAGAGCACTATCTGCCCACAAGGAGGATCCAGTCAACTGTTTGCTGTGGAAGAGCACTATCTGCCCACAAGGAGGATCCAGTCAACTGTTTGCTGTGGGAGAGCACTATCTGCCCACAAGGAGGATCCGGTCAACTGTTTGCTGTGGGAGAGCACTATCTGCCCACAAGGAGGATCCGGTCAACTGTTTGCTGTGGGAGAGCACTATCTGCCCACAAGGAGGATCCGGTCAACTGTTTGCTGTGGAAGAGCACTATCTGCCCACAAGGAGGATCCAGTCAACTGTTTGCTGTGGGAGAGCACTATCTGCCCACAAGGAGGATCCGGTCAACTGTTTGCTGTGGGAGAGCACTATCTGCCCACAAGGAGGATCCGGTCAACTGTTTGCTGTGGAAGAGCACTATCTGCCCACAAGGAGGATCCGGTCAACTGTTTGCAGTGGAAGAGCACTATCTGCCCACAAGGAGGATCCGGTCAACTGTTTGCTGTGGAAGAGCACTATCTGCCCACAAGGAGGATCCAGTCAACTGTTTGCTGTGGAAGAGCACTATCTGCCCACAAGGAGGATCCAGTCAACTGTTTGCTGTGGGAGAGCACTATCTGCCCACAAGGAGGATCCGGTCAACTGTTTGCTGTGGGAGAGCACTATCTGCCCACAAGGAGGATCCGGTCAACTGTTTGCTGTGGGAGAGCACTATCTGCCCACAAGGAGGATCCGGTCAACTGTTTGCAGTGGAAGAGCACTATCTGCCCACAAGGAGGATCCGGTCAACTGTTTGCTGTGGAAGAGCACTATCTGCCCACAAGGAGGATCCGGTCAACTGTTTGCAGTGGAAGAGCACTATCTGCCCACAAGGAGGATCCGGTCAACTGTTTGCAGTGGAAGAGCACTATCTGCCCACAAGGAGGATCCGGTCAACTGTTTACAGTGGAAGAGCACTATCTGCCCACAAGGAGGATCCGGTCAACTGTTTGCAGTGGAAGAGCACTATCTGCCCACAAGGAGGATCCGGTCAACTGTTTGCTGTGGAAGAGCACTATCTGCCCACAAGGAGGATCCAGTCAACTGTTTGCTGTGGAAGAGCACTATCTGCCCACAAGGAGGATCCAGTCAACTGTTTGCTGTGGGAGAGCACTATCTGCCCACAAGGAGGATCCGGTCAACTGTTTGCTGTGGAAGAGCACTATCTGCCCACAAGGAGGATCCAGTCAACTGTTTGCTGTGGAAGAGCACTATCTGCCCACAAGGAGGATCCAGTCAACTGTTTGCTGTGGGAGAGCACTATCTGCCCACAAGGAGGATCCGGTCAACTGTTTGCTGTGGGAGAGCACTATCTGCCCACAAGGAGGATCCGGTCAACTGTTTGCTGTGGGAGAGCACTATCTGCCCACAAGGAGGATCCGGTCAACTGTTTGCTGTGGGAGAGCACTATCTGCCCACAAGGAGGATCCGGTCAACTGTTTGCTGTGGGAGAGCACTATCTGCCCACAAGGAGGATCCGGTCAACTGTTTGCTGTGGGAGAGCACTATCTGCCCACAAGGAGGATCCGGTCAACTGTTTGCTGTGGAAGAGCACTATCTGCCCACAAGGAGGATCCGGTCAACTGTTTGCTGTGGAAGAGCACTATCTGCCCACAAGGAGGATCCGGTCAACTGTTTGCTGTGGAAGAGCACTATCTGCCCACAAGGAGGATCCGGTCAACTGTTTGCTGTGGAAGAGCACTATCTGCCCACAAGGAGGATCCGGTCAACTGTTTGCAGTGGAAGAGCACTATCTGCCCACAAGGAGGATCCGGTCAACTGTTTGCTGTGGAAGAGCACTATCTGCCCACAAGGAGGATCCAGTCAACTGTTTGCTGTGGAAGAGCACTATCTGCCCACAAGGAGGATCCAGTCAACTGTTTGCTGTGGGAGAGCACTATCTGCCCACAAGGAGGATCCGGTCAACTGTTTGCTGTGGGAGAGCACTATCTGCCCACAAGGAGGATCCGGTCAACTGTTTGCTGTGGGAGAGCACTATCTGCCCACAAGGAGGATCCGGTCAACTGTTTGCTGTGGGAGAGCACTATCTGCCCACAAGGAGGATCCGGTCAACTGTTTGCTGTGGAAGAGCACTATCTGCCCACAAGGAGGATCCGGTCAACTGTTTGCAGTGGAAGAGCACTATCTGCCCACAAGGAGGATCCGGTCAACTGTTTGCTGTGGAAGAGCACTATCTGCCCACAAGGAGGATCCAGTCAACTGTTTGCTGTGGAAGAGCACTATCTGCCCACAAGGAGGATCCAGTCAACTGTTTGCTGTGGGAGAGCACTATCTGCCCACAAGGAGGATCCGGTCAACTGTTTGCTGTGGGAGAGCACTATCTGCCCACAAGGAGGATCCGGTCAACTGTTTGCTGTGGGAGAGCACTATCTGCCCACAAGGAGGATCCGGTCAACTGTTTGCTGTGGGAGAGCACTATCTGCCCACAAGGAGGATCCGGTCAACTGTTTGCTGTGGAAGAGCACTATCTGCCCACAAGGAGGATCCGGTCAACTGTTTGCAGTGGAAGAGCACTATCTGCCCACAAGGAGGATCCGGTCAACTGTTTGCTGTGGAAGAGCACTATCTGCCCACAAGGAGGATCCAGTCAACTGTTTGCTGTGGAAGAGCACTATCTGCCCACAAGGAGGATCCAGTCAACTGTTTGCTGTGGGAGAGCACTATCTGCCCACAAGGAGGATCCGGTCAACTGTTTGCTGTGGGAGAGCACTATCTGCCCACAAGGAGGATCCGGTCAACTGTTTGCTGTGGGAGAGCACTATCTGCCCACAAGGAGGATCCGGTCAACTGTTTGCAGTGGGAGAGCACTATCTGCCCACAAGGAGGATCCGGTCAACTGTTTGCAGTGGGAGAGCACTATCTGCCCACAAGGAGGATCCGGTCAACTGTTTGCAGTGGGAGAGCACTATCTGCCCACAAGGAGGATCCGGTCAACTGTTTGCAGTGGGAGAGCACTATCTGCCCACAAGGAGGATCCGGTCAACTGTTTGCAGTGGGAGAGCACTATCTGCCCACAAGGAGGATCCGGTCAACTGTTTGCAGTGGGAGAGCACTATCTGCCCACAAGGAGGATCCGGTCAACTGTTTGCAGTGGGAGAGCACTATCTGCCCACAAGGAGGATCCGGTCAACTGTTTGGTTTATACCTATACTTGCTTTACCAATAAACTATTTTTATTTTTATTTATTTATTCAGCAGATGTTCCGCGGCGCGAGACCATGGCCGCGCATGTTGCACAGCGGATTGTGACGTCACACCCCATCCATTCGCCTCCCATCCCCCAACCGAGACGATGGATGACGCTTCTGCTCTAGACAGGCTATGGGAGTTACTATTATGTCGAGTATTAGAACCTTTTCGATTATAATGTCAGTGTGTAAGTCATTATGCGGACAGCTATCGGTGTCCTATTGTTTTTAGATAATAAGCATTTATATTTAAACGTAACAACCTTTCATATGTTGTAAACGAACATAGTTATTTATTTATAACTGTTATTTAATATTGAATCTAGTCATTCATAAAAGATTTCAGCTATAAAACTTTCTGCCAAAGCATATTCTAGCACTCCGACGTGCTGCTGCATCTTTCATGTATCGGCATGGGAACAAGAACATTCGAGGCACCGTATCCTAGCGCATATACATGTGTGTATGTATTCCTATACAAAGTGGGCAAGTGTGAGTGCACTGCAGTCAATCTATGTTTCAAAGTGAACACTTATGAGATCAAGGTCAACGACCGGCAAATTGCTTCTAAAAGGATCGCTACGACGCTCGTAGCGCATACATCTACGTCGTAGCACCGTCTACGAATTTGCTACGATATTTATGAGCGAACGATTTATTTAGGTTGTTATGTTTTTAATAGTATGTACATACATATATATATATATATGTAGGTATTATTAAGATTAATGAGGTTTTGTGATTAGGTTTTGCACCCCACCAAGTTTAACCTTAAGTTTGATCCAATTTAAGGAAACATTTTCAGTATTTGTAAATTGTAGCCGCCCTGTGTCTAGTAATGTACGTCATCTATTTGATCCGGTAAGACCCCTTTTAGAGTAAACAAATATAATTTATTCGAGTGCCGATCTTCATCGCAAAGCCTTCACCCTCTATAAGCCCATGTCAAAGTTAAGTTAGCTCTGTGAGCGAGGTGCGGCTTTCAGTACCGGGAACAAGATATGTAGTGCAGAATGTGGGCTTAGGAATAACAAAACTACTCAACATTCAAAATAATTTGTTTCACATCAGCCGACATGAGCACTTATGCCCTGTTCTTGATCTTGAGGTTTTAAGTATTATTAGAGAGTCTTTGCTATAATTAATGAGACAACTTTAATTAGTAATTAAATGTTTTTGTTTGACACAGTTAGAATGACTAGTTATTGTGTTTTACTAACTATTGGTTGTGTTTCAGTGTCAGTCCACAGTTCCGTCCGAGCATTCACTAATTAGTTAGTATCTCACTAATTAGTATCAGAAGTTAGTATTTCACAACTGTCGAAAACAGTTTCGAAACAACTCGTCAAAAGGTACCTTTTGACGAGTTGTTTCGAGTTGCTGTTGTGGAATATTAGAGGTATATATGTTTGTAGCGAGATTAAAGTTGGCAGACAGTTGGCAGACAGTTGGCAGACAGTTGGCAGGTAGTTGGCAGACAGTTGGCAGGCAGTTGGCAGACAGTTGGCAGACAGTTGGCAGACAGTTGGCAGGCAGTTGGCAGACAGTTGGCAGGCAGTTGGCAGGCAGTTGGCAGACAGTTGGCAGGCAGTTGGCAGACAGTTAGCAGGCAGTTGGCAGACAGTTGGCAGACAGTTGGCAGGCAGTTGGCAGACAGTTGGCAGGCAGTTGGCAGACAGTTGGCAGGCAGTTGGCAGACAGTTGGCAGGCAGTTGGCAGACAGTTGGCAGACAGTTGGCAGACAGTTGGCAGGCAGTTGGCAGACAGTTGGCAGACAGTTGGCAGACAGTTGGCAGACAGTTGGCAGACAGTTGACAGACAGTTGGCAGGCAGTTGGCAGGCAGTTGGCAGACAGTTGGCAGGCAGTTGGCAGACAGTTGGCAGGCAGTTGGCAGACAGTTGGCAGACAGTTGGCAGACAGTTGGCAGGCAGTTGGCAGGCAGTTGGCAGACAGTTGGCAGGCAGTTGGCAGGCAGTTGGCAGACAGTTGGCAGACAGTTGGCAGACAGTTGGCAGGCAGTTGGCAGACAGTTGGCAGGCAGTTGGCAGACAGTTGGCAGACAGTTGGCAGGCAGTTGGCAGACAGTTGGCAGGCAGTTGGCAGGCAGTTGGCAGACAGTTGGCAGGCAGTTGGCAGACAGTTAGCAGGCAGTTGGCAGACAGTTGGCAGACAGTTGGCAGGCAGTTGGCAGACAGTTGGCAGGCAGTTGGCAGACAGTTGGCAGGCAGTTGGCAGACAGTTGGCAGACAGTTGGCAGACAGTTGGCAGACAGTTGGCAGACAGTTGACAGACAGTTGGCAGGCAGTTGGCAGGCAGTTGGCAGACAGTTGGCAGGCAGTTGGCAGACAGTTGGCAGGCAGTTGGCAGACAGTTGGCAGACAGTTGGCAGACAGTTGGCAGGCAGTTGGCAGGCAGTTGGCAGACAGTTGGCAGGCAGTTGGCAGGCAGTTGGCAGACAGTTGGCAGACAGTTGGCAGACAGTTGGCAGGCAGTTGGCAGGCAGTTGGCAGACAGTTGGCAGGCAGTTGGCAGACAGTTGGCAGACAGTTGGCAGGCAGTTGGCAGGCAGTTGGCAGACAGTTGGCAGGCAGTTGGCAGACAGTTGGCAGACAGTTTGGCAATATTTTTGGGGACCTATATAACTAAGGGTCATTCTGATATTTACTACAGAGGCTCGTACTATTTCCTTCGAACAATTAAGCAGAATGTATTCGAGCAGAATGAACCGACTACAATCACCAACACTTGCGACAGCCCCCGGGCGCTGTGCGCGCTTCATTGACTAGGCATGTATTTATGTTGTCACAGAATTACTGACGTCACGACAACAGTGCGCTGTGTACACTATGTTCTCGTCGTTTTGTTTCTGTCGGAATATCGAAAACATATTGTTATAATGTGTAGTCAATATGGTATCTTTCACTGAGACAATCAAATTTTAACTCAAATTGGTATTGATTGGAATAAATTGACCGTTTCGTTCATAGAGTTTTTAGCGCTAAAACTCGAATTTAATACCTAAAAATTGTGATTAATTTGACTATAAAGTGTATGTTACTGTATAAAGTGTATGTTACTGTATAAAGTGTATGTTACTGTATAACTGACTAGCATCCAGTACATATTAGCATGTTGTAACTGCGCCGGAATGTGTCTGCACTGAATTTTATAATGTAACCGCTTTTATTTACTCTCATATCGTAAAATTTGAATTATAAACTTCAAAACGAGTTTATGTTGACATAATTAAACACAATACCGAAATTTAAAAATAGAATCATATTTTATAACAATTTTTCTCGAACAAAATAATGTTATAATACATTTTTTACCAATACGATACAGGGCAAATCCAAAAAGTTAATATCATCAAGGAGTTTCCATCAATTATTTTTTTCTAATAGAACGCATATGCGGGGCGCACCATTTTCATAGCATTACAAAAAAGTTTTGATTCCAATTTTTACTTGTCTGTGGCAGCGCCCGCTTTAGCGCATGCGCGGTGATATGCTGGGTTTTGGCGCCATTCATAAGTTGTGTTGTATTGAATTTCGTGGGAAAGTTTTTATTCTTGCTTAAAAATGTCTATTATCAGTGAATTTGAATCCGCCCGATATTTTGGATGAGGCGACAAAAATGACTCTTAATCTGTAACCAGTAAATGTCTCTATTACGAGAAAATTATTCAAAGATAAATGCTATCACGACTTTATGGCATGGAAAATGCAAAACAAGGCTATGATCTTGTATTTAATAGGTTCAATCCAAATGTATGAGAGTAGATAGTGTATGAAACGGCACTTAACTAGGTATTAAAACACTCGTGTGATATTATTAAAAACCTAGCCTAAAATAAATAAATAAAATAAAAAATAAAAATAAAAATAAAAATAAAAATATTTTATTTCAGACAAAAAAGTCCATCTGCAAGGCAAGGTTGTTAGTAACAAGAATTTTGCTTATATCTAATGTTAGTAATTAAAAATTAACACAAACACCTAAACCTACGGCTCGGTTTTTAAACACACACTCGTGTTATATAATACCCCTCATTATGCAACAGTTTCATAAACTACTATTGTACCCACCACTTTTTATGCAAATAAACTATTTTCAATCCTTGTTAAGATTTAGTCAGTTTTAATAAAGACGTAAACAGTCTTTACTTTCGAAGAAATATTAAGTAAGTACTTACTGCTACCCGTCGTAGATATCTACAACCACATGTTTTCCGACTTAGTAATCACACAAGAACAAGTCATTGTTAGTCACAGTAAGAGTGAACGAAAACAGCACAAACGCTTATTCACCATTCCAGACTGTCTTTAGTAACCAAATAATAGAAGTGAAGAATCAGTCGTTTATTCAGCTTCACTCGCTTCCTTTCGCAGACATTTTATTATAACCATGTCAACCCCCCCCCCCGCTCCCCCTTCCGACCGTGACGTCATTCACCAAAGAGCTGACTTGAATAGAACTTGACTGAATGACAAAGAGTTGTGTCATTTATTTAATACCCACGTATCATCTTAACAAGGATGAAACTCATTTATGAGACCCGTACGTAACACGTGTCGCGCCAAACATGCAACAAGAGCGCGACACTAGATGGTCGAGCTCGCTGGAGCAGCATGACATGTTACTGAATGTCTGACGAGTTCTAGAAACGCGTTTTATACACGTATCGAGTGAAGTGGGTTAATCTGACAATTTCATTTAGTACTCGAGCTCTCTGAACAACTGAAGGGCGCTGGTATTCCAGGGCAAAGAAGATTCAACAAAGATTTTATTTGATTGTCTTTTATTTGGAACAGATTAAAACCTGGCTCAACGACTAATGGGACTGCTGTCCAGTACGTGTCGGTACGTGTCAGTACGTGTCAGTGCGTGTACGTGTCAAGTAGATTGCACCAAAAAATACGAAATTTGTGTAATATAGTACCTACTGATGAAGATTCCAAAGATAAAAAAATAAAAATAAAAATAGTTTATTTTACACCTTCAAGTAAAAATAAGGTTTACAATAAAAATAGGCCTAAAGGTACATAAAGTTGTATATTATAGTTGCAGCCAATACCTAAGCTGAGATAACTTAATATCTTGTAATTATAGGTGTCAGCGCCCACCCTCGGTACTCGTTATAGCCGATGTTATTGTGCCTCGCTTATAGGATTTGTGACTGTTTAGGTGCAAAACAAGAGTTAAAATTAACAAAAAAAGAATAAAATAAAATAAAAACAAGTCAATGAAGTGTGTAGGAGAGTGTAATTGTGTATGTGAGTGTATGAATACGGGGGTGTGTTAGTGTGTGGGGGTGTGTGTAGGGGTGTGCGTGTATGTGGGAGTGTGTGTGTGGATGAGTGTGTGTGTGAGTGTGTGTGAGGATGTGTGAGCACACCAGAGGGAAACTTATGATATTGAATTTAACAAATACAATAAAATGCAATACTTGCATGAAAAATAAAATATCGCCTATTCATTCTTTTTTTTTTATTATTTGAGATAGGTTCGCTCTTGACTCTAGTCTAGGTCAGTGGTCTAGTCTAGGTTAGGTTCTTTACATTATAAACAAGAAAAAAAATATTAGATCGATTTTAGTACTTTACAATGAAGTTACGCAAGTACGCTAAGCAGCTTTTCTGTTTCCTCGTAGGTTAGGGATAGAAGCCAGGTAGTCACATTTTGTTTACACTCTTTTTTTGTCATGGAGAAAATTAGGAACTGTTTATTTGCAATATTGAATAGCCTCGGTCCAAGGAACTTGTTGAATTTTTGAGCAAAGGATGTTCTACAGGGTACTGATTTTAATAGATCGAAACGTCTTCTCTTTGAAATTTCCTTGTCAGTCAGGACACTCAGCTTAACACAGGAATGCTGTCTCATAATTAAGGCTAGTACAAATAGTTTACGGACAGTCAGTACCTCGCATTCCCTGTACAGCTCAGTGGTAGAAAAGTACCTGGGCTTAAAGTAACTAACCTTTAATAAGGCTCTTTGTGCTCTTTCAGCAATTAAATTATGCGTTTTAGCGACACCGCCCCAACAAGAAATACAATAGGTTATGACCGCCTGACACAAGGAATAATAAATCATTTTCATAATATTAGCATTGGCTGAGTTTCTTATTTGTTTAATAAACACATATATAAGTTTTCTTATTCTATTTGATAGATTAATTAAATGATTTTTAAAATTAAGATTTTTGTCAAATATAAGTCCTAAATATTTAATATATTCAACAGAAGATAGGGAGGGACAAGAGCAATGGTTAGATTCATTATGGCAGGTGTGAGAGGTTAAACCATGTACCAATTGAAGTGGTTCATCAGGGTTGCGAATAGAGAATGACATGTATTTGGTTTTATCGGTATTAAGAGAAAGGTAATTTTGAGCAAGCCATTTTGTGACCATATTAAAACCATGTTGAGCTTTTTGGAAGGTTTCACTCCAATTATCACCATGGAATGTAAGTGTAGTATCATCTGCATATGAAATTATTTTGCAGTTTTCGATATTAAGTAGTGTAAGATCATTAATATAAACTAGGAACAACGTTGGGCCTAGGATACTACCCTGTGGAACTCCATGGGTGACAGGTAAGCTATCACTTGTGTAATTTCCAATGTTCACTCTTTGAGTCCTTCCAGATAAATAATTAGATATTAACTTGAGTTGATTTCCACGGATACCAAGTTGGTATAGCTTATTAACTAGGGTGGGAATGGAAACCGTGTCAAAAGCCTTCGCCAGGTCGAGAAATATAGTAAGGCATTTCTTTTTGTTATCTATGGCTTTAACAATGTGTTCAGTAAAGTCATTTAAAGCATCATCTGTGGACTTGCCAGCACGGAAACCAAATTGATTTTTCGAAAGTAGGTTATATTTTTCTAAATAATTTGTAAGCCTTTTATTGATTATTCTCTCAAAGATTTTTGATAGAGAGGTCAGAATTGAAATAGGGCGATAGTTAATGACACGATTTCCATCTCCACCCTTAAAAATAGGTCTTACTATAGAAAGATATAAATATTATAACGCTAGCTTTAGTAGCTATAGCTCTGACCATATTTACCTCTTAGATTAATAATCTTCTACCTAACCTTTCAGGGAATATAGACGTAATGTTATTTCATGTTACAGAAAATATCACAATCTCATCAAAGCTTTACCGAATTTATTAGTAAATACTTCCTCAATAGCGCTTCTATTTGTAAACAATACCATCCAGAAACAAACATAAGCTTCTTCACGAAACACATATATCTTTCGCAGATTCGCAGAGGAGAGTATACATGTACCGACATCACGGGCCTCGGCGAGCAGCCGGCCATGAAAAGTAACCGTTAAGAATAACTTTAGAAAGTACTTTCAATTCAATTATTCAAATTTTTAATAGCATCTTAGAAGAACTTTGACAAGGTCTATTCGAGGTCTTTCAAAAGAGTTCCAAGTACTCGTTCCGTCCATCTCCACAATGTAAAGGTCGTCGCCCCTAATCGTACCTTTTCCACTAATCTCCTAGTCGTCTCTAACTTCATTACACCTTTTTGGGCCACTGCTCGGAATCGACGAACTTAATCTTTAAACTGCCAGTCTGTGGCGCAGCAGCTAGACGTTAAGCGAGACCGAGCACTCGCGCGACTAGCGACATGTTTGAACAGCAAATGAATAGCTATTGCTTAGGGGCCGACGGTAATGGATCACTCGCAGGAGATACTACCGAACAAAATTATGGTGTGCTGTATATTGCTGCTTTACTTCCTTTAAAGATAGAGTTGTAGTGCACAAATGTAGCAATGGAAGTTATATTGATGGCCAAAATTGTTTGAAAAGGGGGTGTTTGAAACGTAAAGATCAGTATTGCATCTGTGTCTGCTCATATAATAGCTAGACCTCGAATGCAAAACTGAAACTGAAACTTGAGAAGCTTCGAGTCTGTTAACTCCTCATTAACTAATCGACAACCTTTCTGGTTCTGCAGTTTGTTCCGTTTCACGGTCAACATGTTTTCTGTTGGAACTTTTTTATAGATTTATTTACCGTGGGAACTTTATTCCGAAAGCGATTCGTCATAGTACAGTGTTACGTGTAATGGATCGAAACGGGAAACTTTCTGAAGGTCAAGCCGACGCCTGAAGGTCAAGCCGACCCCTGAAGCAGCTTTATTGAAACTTAGTACTTACACTGCTAAAATATTTTCTTTTTCTTTCTTAGTTTCAAATAAAATCCGTTTTTAGCGCTAGATTAGAGGGTATTTAGAACATAGATTTTCAGTATTTATTTTTGGTATTTCTCAATTCTCATCTTTAAAAACTTCGCTACGACTCGATTAGACGCGTCATCTATCACCAATCTATCGTTGGCACGACCGATGTAAAATACCTCATTTTTTACCCTCTGTTCATCGTTTATTTTTCTTTATTTCGGGGCGGGTCTGGTGCGGGTCAGGCCGACCCGCGTATTGAGCGGACCTACATCCCCCACGCCACCGACGCCGATAATATGTTAAACATAACAAATGACAGCAAACAGTACGCGGACTCGATACTAACTATAATATAATACCACGCTATTTATTTAGGAAGGAAAGAGGTTCTGTAAGCGGATGATCATACGAGATGAGAAGGCGTCTCGATAATGGATCCTTTTTACTGTTCGAAATGTAGTGACGACGTCATTCAGTTTATTTTGTTTGTTTTTGCTGAAATAAGAGCCGCAACACACAAAACTAAGTATCTGTTTGAAAACACTCTAACGTTAGCCATGGAAAACTGATTCCTAACTTTTGATACCTACCTAACTTATCTGAAGGAAACAATAGTATTGTTTTGCCATAGCAACTACAGAAACCTCCACAATTTCTAATTTCATAACACCATTATGTCCATCATCACACGCCGGCAGGTCGGCACGCCTCTAATGTACACGTTGTAAACATATTTATTTGTGTTGCGAAGGTTTACAAAACAAATGAGAGTGTCTCCCCTGTCCCCCTGTCTATCTATCTGTCTGTCTATCTATCTGTCTGTCTGTTTATCTGCTATTTAATTAGTTCCGCGGCATGTTGTAGCTAGTCTCGCAGTTGCGCACTTTTCTACCCGACTGCGAAGAAGGGGTTCTGTTTTCTTCACGGAGCTTGTATGCGTCGCGCGCCGTGGCGCAAGCTTGACTTCGCGACAGTTTTGTTGTGCACTGGGGAAAATATAAATTAGCATTATTTATTAATTTCCAATTAGTGGTTCACTTGGGTTTTGCTAGATTTGACTTCCTGCAACTATGCGCCCTCCTGCAACTATGCGCCCTCCTGCAACTATGCGCCCTCCTGCAACTATTCAGGATTACTGGTTCACTTCTACTTAAGTCTTGACTTGAATCCCAATCAGACAAAAATAGAAAAACCTTTTAAGTTATAGGTTACTTTTATTAACTTAGCAATTTCGCATAACGTGTTCAGAGCTTACAGAATTAGTTCTCGGCGAAGAGAAATGGCGGTGACATGACATGTTGCTACAATCTGCGGTGAATCTGTTCATTTGCCTGAGATTAGCTCGTAAGTGCCGCACTTAGACCCGCCCTTACTGGCCGATGACGTCGTACGCTAAGAAAACAGGTCGTTTGGGAGACTTGTCAGGGAGCACTAGGTATTCTACTGAATTAAGCTGAGTTTGTTTCATGATTATTTAATTCATAAGAAAGTGTGCTGGAACATTGATAAGTCAGAGCGTCACTGTACGTAGGCTACTGAAGTCTCACGCGTACTGGTCTAATGTTTGGTCACACCGCGCGTCGCGTCGTGTCCTTCTGGAGAGTTGTGCACTTGTAACTAAGTACCCATGGGACCAATCCCTATCTGGAGGAAGTGGAGGTGAGGACTTAGAACCTCTCGCCATCTTCAGTAAACAAGTTGTCCACATCAGACACTTTTAAATAAGACTTAGTTTAATCGTTAGCCTCGACAAGTTGTGACAAGCTTGTGGCGATGGATCGCTCGGCGTGAAATAAGTCAAGTTTTATACATCTCATTATTTGAAACGCTCGTAAACTTTAGTTCCTACGGAGTTACAAGTACAGCTTTAGTTCATTTTGTTAAGAGGGATTCGTAACAAGCATGCTTTCTCTACAGATAAAAAATAATAGGAATACCTACATTATTACTACTTTCCATTAACATTTTAATTTATTACATGCATGATATCTGCCATCTGGAACACTCAGGACAAAGTAATCTATTACAGGCACCACATGAGTTGTGCAGGTCCATGAGCCGGCGACTTGGAAGCTTGTGTCGCCTAGTCTCGTATCGCTACTACTGTAACTAGAAGACCGCCATTTAATGTTGAGAAGGTAAATGGTTGGTGCCACATGTTATGTTACCCTACAAGTTCACTGAACCCTGCGGGTTCCCTGGAGCACGCATGACACGTGGCAGCGTGGCGAATGCGGGACTTACAGCATGGAGTACGCACTGTGACACAGTTCAAGGTGAATTATGCATGTATTTCTTCTCATAAAAGGGTAGGCGAAAACCAAACGATGGCTACACAGTGGCTACCGCACACAGTGGCTACACAGTGGCTACCGCACACAGTGGCTACCGCACACAGTGGCTACACAGTGGCTACCGCACACAGTGGCTACCGCACACAGTGGCTACACAGTGGCTACCGCACACAGTGGCTACCGCACACAGTGGCTACCGCACACAGTGGCTACCGCACACAGTGGCTACACAGTGGCTACCGCACACAGTGGCTACCGCACACAGTGGCTACACAGTGGCTACCGCACACAGTGGCTACCGCACACAGTGGCTACACAGTGGCTACCGCACACAGTGGCTACCGCACACAGTGGCTACACAGTGGCTACCGCACACAGTGGCTACCGCACACAGTGGCTACACAGTGGCTACCGCACACAGTGGCTACACAGTGGCTACCGCACACAGTGGCTACCGCACACAGTGGCTACACAGTGGCTACCGCACACAGTGGCTACACAGTGGCTACCGCACACAGTGGCTACCGCACACAGTGGCTACACAGTGGCTACCGCACACAGTGGCTACACAGTGGCTACCGCACACAGTGGCTACACAGTGGCTACCGCACACAGTGGCTACCGCACACAGTGGCTACACAGTGGCTACCGCACACAGTGGCTACACAGTGGCTACCGCACACAGTGGCTACCGCACACAGTGGCTACCGCACACAGTGGCTACACAGTGGCTACCGCACACAGTGGCTACCGCACACAGTGGCTACCGCACACAGTGGCTACACAGTGGCTACCGCACACAGTGGCTACCGCACACAGTGGCTACCGCACACAGTGGCTACACAGTGGCTACCGCACACAGTGGCTACCGCACACAGTGGCTACACAGTGGCTACCGCACACAGTGGCTACCGCACACAGTGGCTACCGCACACAGTGGCTACACAGTGGCTACCGCACACAGTGGCTACCGCACACAGTGGCTACCGCACACAGTGGCTACACAGTGGCTACCGCACACAGTGGCTACCATTACACGTTTTGGATTTCTTTTCGAATGTCGAATCGCGTACCTTCCAATAAGGACCAGAATAATTGTAGAGCATCGATTTTATATCACGCCGTGACAGGTTCGCTTCGCGATAGTCTAGGCATGATGGCAGCTATTGTTGCAGCTGCGTCACGTGTGCACACATGCGTCACGTGTGCACACATGCGTCACGTGTGCACACATCAGAACAACATCCTGTCAGTGGCGACTGTTTGTTTGTCGGTCACCGGTCTGTCGCCACTCGGCACACTCATCGTGTTAATTGATTTCATGGGAAATTCATCGTACACCTTCGTGTTTATTCCAGTAATAGCTATCACGTATGTTTAACCTAAGTATATAGAACGCGCCGGAAACACATTCCAGCGATAGAGTTACGGTTACGGTTACGGTTATTTTGCATCGAGAGTGTAAACATAGCAACGAACATAAATCAATTTCTCTGGAGACAGGTGTCGTCGTCACACTTCGCCATCATTGCGACGCATTTTTCACTCAATTGTACCTCTCATGTACCTCTGGCGGTAATGGATTTATAATATACCGGCACTCCTCCCCCCCGCAACCCCGCAAGTATTCCCGAAGACTCCCCTAATGGAGTGCGTCTTATTCTGCGGGACACAGGCGGGGCAGGTGAGGAAGCTGTACCTTCGTAGCTACACAGCGTGAGGAGACACAGGCGGGGCAGGTGAGGAAGCTGTACCTTCGTAGCTACACAGCGTGAGGAGACACAGGCGGGGCAGGTGAGGAAGCTGTACCTTCGTAGCTACACAGCGTGAGGAGACACAGACGGGGCAGGTGAGGAAGCTGTACCTTCGTAGCTACACAGCGTGAGGAGACACAGACGGGGCAGGTGAGGAAGCTGTACCTTCGTAGCTACACAGCGTGAGGAGACACAGACGGGATGCCGAGCACACGTTTGGCGAGCACATAGCTATCAGTTAATAAAAGACATTGTCGCTCTTTATTGAAACATATTGAAATAGTCAGGAGCAACTCCCGTACAGTACGGGAGCTGGTCCTGACTGCGGGCCGCCTGCTTGTTGTTCCGAATGTCCGCTGCACCTCCCGTACAGTACGGGAGCTGGTCCTGACTGCGGGCCCGCCTGCTTGTTGTTCCGAATGTCCGCTGCACCTCCCGTACAGTACGGGAGCTGGTCCTGACTGCGGGCCCGCCTGCTTGTTGTTCCGAATGTCCGCTGCACCTCCCGTACAGTACGGGAGCTGGTCCTGACTGCGGGCCCGCCTGCTTGTTGTTCCGAATGTCCGCTGCACCTCCCGTACAGTACGGGAGCTGGTCCTGACTGCGGGCCCGCCTGCTTGTTGTTCCGAATGTCCGCTGCACCTCCCGTACAGTACGGGAGCTGGTCCTGACTGCGGGCCCGCCTGCTTGTTGTTCCGAATGTCCGCTGCACCTCCCGTACAGTACGGGAGCTGGTCCTGACTGCGCCCGCCTGCTTGTTGTTCCGAATGTCCGCTGCACCTCCCGTACAGTACGGGAGCTGGTCCTGACTGCGCCCGCCTGCTTGTTGTTCCGAATGTCCGCTGCACCTCCCGTACAGTACGGGAGCTGGTCCTGACTGCGCCCGCCTGCTTGTTGTTCCGAATGTCCGCTGCACCTCCCGTACAGTACGGGAGCTGGTCCTGACTGCGCCCGCCTGCTTGTTGTTCCGAATGTCCGCTGCACCTCCCGTACAGTACGGGAGCTGGTCCTGACTGCGCCCGCCTGCTTGTTGTTCCGAATGTCCGCTGCACCTCCCGTACAGTACGGGAGCTGGTCCTGACTGCGCCCGCCTGCTTGTTGTTCCGAATGTCCGCTGCACCTCCCGTACAGTACGGGAGCTGGTCCTGACTGCGCCCGCCTGCTTGTTGTTCCGAATGTCCGCTGCACCTCCCGTACAGTACGGGAGCTGGTCCTGACTGCGCCCGCCTGCTTGTTGTTCCGAATGTCCGCTGCACCTCCCGTACAGTACGGGAGCTGGTCCTGACTGCGCCCGCCTGCTTGTTGTTCCGAATGTCCGCTGCACCTCCCGTACAGTACGGGAGCTGGTCCTGACTGCGCCCGCCTGCTTGTTGTTCCGAATGTCCGCTGCACCTCCCGTACAGTACGGGAGCTGGTCCTGACTGCGCCCGCCTGCTTGTTGTTCCGAATGTCCGCTGCACCTCCCGTACAGTACGGGAGCTGGTCCTGACTGCGCCCGCCTGCTTGTTGTTCCGAATGTCCGCTGCACCTCCCGTACAGTACGGGAGCTGGTCCTGACTGCGCCCGCCTGCTTGTTGTTCCGAATGTCCGCTGCACCTCCCGTACAGTACGGGAGCTGGTCCTGACTGCGGGCCCGCCTGCTTGTTGTTCCGAATGTCCGCTGCACCTCCCGTACAGTACGGGAGCTGGTCCTGACTGCGCCCGCCTGCTTGTTGTTCCGAATGTCCGCTGCACCTCCCGTACAGTACGGGAGCTGGTCCTGACTGCGCCCGCCTGCTTGTTGTTCCGAATGTCCGCTGCACCTCCCGTACAGTACGGGAGCTGGTCCTGACTGCGCCCGCCTGCTTGTTGTTCCGAATGTCCGCTGCACCTCCCGTACAGTACGGGAGCTGGTCCTGACTGCGCCCGCCTGCTTGTTGTTCCGAATGTCCGCTGCACCTCCCGTACAGTACGGGAGCTGGTCCTGACTGCGCCCGCCTGCTTGTTGTTCCGAATGTCCGCTGCACCTCCCGTACAGTACGGGAGCTGGTCCTGACTGCGCCCGCCTGCTTGTTGTTCCGAATGTCCGCTGCACCTCCCGTACAGTACGGGAGCTGGTCCTGACTGCGCCCGCCTGCTTGTTGTTCCGAATGTCCGCTGCACCTCCCGTACAGTACGGGAGCTGGTCCTGACTGCGCCCGCCTGCTTGTTGTTCCGAATGTCCGCTGCACCTCCCGTACAGTACGGGAGCTGGTCCTGACTGCGCCCGCCTGCTTGTTGTTCCGAATGTCCGCTGCACCTCCCGTACAGTACGGGAGCTGGTCCTGACTGCGGGCCCGCCTGCTTGTTGTTCCGAATGTCCGCTGCACCTCCCGTACAGTACGGGAGCTGGTCCTGACTGCGCCCGCCTGCTTGTTGTTCCGAATGTCCGCTGCACCTCCCGTACAGTACGGGAGCTGGTCCTGACTGCGCCCGCCTGCTTGTTGTTCCGAATGTCCGCTGCACCTCCCGTACAGTACGGGAGCTGGTCCTGACTGCGGGCCCGCCTGCTTGTTGTTCCGAATGTTTATTTTCCTCATATTCCGCTTTTCGTTTTCTTTTATTGTCCACGAGAAGTAACCGAATAAGTGATTTGAGATGTGTTCGTGTTATTCAACGCAATATATAATCTATAATTGTTTAGTATCTTTGTATTGTTCTTGGTCTGCGTCACGGGCTCACGGGCTCACGGGCTCACGGGCTCACGGGCTCACGGGCTCACGGGCTCACGGGCTCACGGCGCGAGGTTAAACTCGCTGGTACAAATACAACTTTAATACACACAAAACCACATAAAACCAACGAAACTTTGGTTAAATTGTACGAGAGTTGGATTTATATAAAAGAAAAACTCTTTTCCTTTTACGCCATTGTATAAAAGGTTTGGGTAAAAAGTGACAGAAAAAAATACTTTGTAATGCCAATGACTTAAATATTGTGTTAACTAAAATATCTTTGTAAAATTTTATACGTTTCAAAAATTGATTAACGCTTTTGTAACTGTTATCTTTGACCTCGGCAGTCGGCAAGGATCCCTTCACCTCATTTAACCTCAGAAAATAAAAAATCTTTTACACTTTATATTTAATACTAGCTTTTCCCCACGGCGTCGCCCGCGTGGATGTCGGAAAATATCCCACGAGAACATACTACCGGGATCTTCATAGTGTACTCTATTGGTTCACGCGGCGGAAGCCAGAAAGCAAGTCGGCATAAGTTTTTCCGACATCTTCTACAATCATATTATTTCAGTCAATTTATACAAAACCTTAATGAATTATACACCTTAACCTTTCTCATGAAGCACTCTGGTCATTCAAGAAAACCGGATGAAAATCGTTCGGAAGTTTTTGAGTTTATCGCGCTCAGACAGACAGACGCGGCGGGAGGACTTTGTTTAGTTAAAATTATGCCGGTCACGCTCTAATAACAAATAAGAAATAACTTTTGACCGAGTGGACCGATGTTAATAAAAACTTATTTATAAAAAAAAACAACCGACTTCCAAAACAAAACACTACAAAGTGAAAAATAACTTTATTTTCGGAAGTCGGTGTCTTTGGTTTAGTATTTTCATTTTTTGCCGCCGACTTCCGAAATTAAAGTTATTTTTCACTGATTGTTATATTATTTGGAAGTCGGTTGTTTTTCTTTTTATAAATAAGTTTTCATTTTCCACTTTTGTGCCTACCTTCCGGCTTTATCATCAGATCAGTTCGATGGTACCATTTTCATCGGAACCATGTATTTAAATTTACTTCGTCATAGTCGCTTGACTATCTTAATCGAGATAGCTTACCGCCACCCGTGAAATACTTATCACTGAGGAGTTCCCGTGGCCATCTGTGGTCTTCTTCATCAGTTCCACTTCACCAAATGATGCTTGAACAAATGCTTGACTTGTTGATTAAAATACCAAAATCACTATATATATGCCTATAATATTTGAGGAGTTCCCTCATTTCCTCATGGATCCTCTCATCAGAACTGGATTTTAATAAAAATGGGATCAATTTGGAAGTATATCCTTTCAAATAAAAAAAAACCAAATTGGTTTATGAATGACGGAGTACTGAGGTAACAAACATTAAAAAAAAACATACAACTGAATTGAGAACCTCCTCCGTTTTTTGAAGTCGGTTAAAAATAAAGACTAAAAACCTCAAGAAGTCAAATACGAACTATGACTACATTTCCAATCCCTTAAATATCTTAAAAACAGGTACACAAAACATAATATTATTTGGAATTTTTAAAAATCACCCCTATTTTACTCCCCTTAGGGGATGATTTTCCGAAAACACTGAACCATTATAATTCTTTATTTCCTACCAAAAGCATAAATTTGAAATTTCATATCCCTAACTTAAGAAATGCTGAGTTTGCCATACAAACTTTCATCCCCTATATCACCCCCTGAAGGATTATTTTTGAGACAAAAAGTAGCCTCTATCCTTCCCGACGATGCCATTTGTCTCCTTGCCAAATTTTATCAAAATCCGTTTAGTGGTTTAGGCGTAAAAAGGTAGCATACAGACAGACAGACAGACAGAGTTACTTTCGAATTTAAACAACTTAGGGAGCTACAATAAGTACTTGTATTATTTGATTAACTTTGATTGGTTTTCTTATACTTTTGACTTTTGAAATATTTTAACAAATTATAAGTTTCACGAGTTTACCAGGCTATTAAGTTAATAAACCTTTTTTAAATGTGAACTTTGATCTCCAAATTAATATCGTTTTGATTTAAGTGGCTCTAATGCTTAGGTACCCACCTACAGGTAGAACATTTGTAGGATCTCGATGAAACCAAACAAAGGAAATATACTGCAGCAGCAAAATGCTAAATCTAAACAAAGGTTAAGTACTAGCAAACAGACATTACTTGTAACGTACAGTCGAGCAGCAGTGTGTTCTAAATCTAAACAAAGGTTAAGTACTAGCAAACAGACATTACTTGTAACGTACAGTCGAGCAGCAGTGTGTTCTAAATCTAAACAAAGGTTAAGTACTAGCAAACAGACATTACTTGTAACGTACAGTCGAGCAGCAGTGTGTTCTAAATCTAAACAAAGGTTAAGTACTAGCAAACAGACATTACTTGTAACGTACAGTCGAGCAGCAGTGTGTTCTAAATCTAAACAAAGGTTAAGTACTAGCAAACAGACATTACTTGTAACGTACAGTCGAGCAGCAGTGTGTTCTAAATCTAAACAAAGGTTAAGTACTAGCAAACAGACATTACTTGTAACGTACAGTCGAGCAGCAGTGGGTTCTCGCTAGCGCCGATTTTCGTCATAAATTAAATACTGATGCGATACCTATCTCCCGTTGAAGGAACTGGATGCTGCGTCTTAATTAAGGTGCACAACGAGACAGTTGCAATAATTCACTACACTGCCCTGTAGAGATTCATACTCACCGTCCCGACCAACAGAGGGCGTATGCAGCCGTCTCACATACTCGCAGATATACGTACAAATTATTCAGATTCGCTCAGAGCCGATGCATACGTCTCACAGACGTGTGCTACGTGTATGGAATGCACGCTTTACTCACACTATACGCTACACGATACAGGCCGGAGCCGGAGCCGGAGTCGGAGCCGGGCACCGGGCGCCTCCACCAGTCGTAGGGGAAACGGAAGAGCTTAGCGGAACTCACGCAGCGTTCCTTTGCGTGAAAAATAATTTAATTCCTTGTTATTCACTACACAACACAACGGTGTGCCGTTCTATGCAAATAAATGAATGATAGTCATCAGAAGTTTTCCCATATGTTTGTTGACAAATATAAAAATATATATACATACTAGCTTTTGCCCGCGGCTTTGCCCGCTTGAATCTCGGAAAATATCTCACGGGAACGTACTACCGGGATTAAAAGCATCGGAAATAATAATTAAATTTTTATCAAATTCTGAAAGATAAAAACTGGTAACTGTGGGCCCTCCTTAGAAGATAGCCGTATAATATGCGGATTTTTTGTTGATTTTTTTTAAGTTACTACAATCTTTTAGAATATTAATTTTAATGTATCTCTTACGGTTTACGCGGCGCACGCCCGTAAAGCTCCCCAGTCGGCATGATTTTTACCGACATCTTCTACAATAATCGTCATATTTCAGCCAATTTACACAAAACTTTAATGAATTATACACCTAAATCTTCCGCATGAACCACTTCGTCCATTGGTGAAAACCTTTTGGAAATCCGTTTGGTAATTTTTGAGTTTATCGCATTCACGCAGACAGACAGACGCGGCGGGGGACTTTGTTTTATAATACGTAAGAATTTATTGATTAATTTATAGACTTATTTTTTAATTATTGATCAAAGCAAAAATTAAATTTTCATACCAACTGTTCCTCCCTATTCACCCCGAAAGATGTTGATTTAAAAAACATCTTCAATCATGTTTTTCGTCATTTAATGTTTAGATTACTATTGACCGGCTATCCGTGCTTTTGACTTAATCCAGATACGCAGTGAAATCCTCCTCAAAAAATAAATGACCCCCTCTTGCTGGTCGATATTCGAAAAAACCAAAAAGTATGTCTTTGGCAAAATTATTAGTATCGTTATTCGAGGTAACCGGACAGCGCGTTAAAATTCTTCCATACAAACTTTAGCGCCCCTTAAAATCCCTTTGGCGGATAGTTTTGAAAGTCTAAATAATGACAAACTTTATTATTCATTTAAAGAATGTATTCGTGCTAAGTCTCAAGTTTGATAAGATTTTTCATATAATAGAAATCCCCCGTTTTCCCTTCCTTCAAAGGTTGAATTTCCAAAAACCCCTTCATAGAGCTCGCCTACAAAGCCTCGCCTAAAAGGAACCCTTGTGCACAAAATCTGATATGTCAGTCATTCAGCACTTCGCCCATTATTTCGTTCGCGTGATTTTCTGGCTTCCCCTACACATTTTCTTGCTTCCCCTACACATTTCACAACCCCGTCTACAAGCGAGTGGAGTGCCACTCGCTTTAAATTGTAATATTATATATTAAGATATTTATTATTTATTTATGTAGTAGTATAAGTAGACATGTTGCACCGACCCCTAATAAATTGGGATTAGGGCAGGAGAATGATGATGAAGTATTCGGGCAAAGTTTCAAGTTAAAATATTAACGAAATATGATTTTTTTCACCCACAATTTTTTTCACCCACAATTTTTTTCACCCACAATTTTCATTATTTGACTTAGGTATAGGTTATTTATACCAATTTTTGAGTTGATCAAGCCACGAAGTAAAATCCTCCCCTGTAAAAGTGACTACCCCTTTTCACCCCGTTAGTGATTTTCGAAAAACCCTGATACACGTTATTTTTTATTTATAGTTTTAAGTATAAATACTGAGTGTCGAGTTAATCAAAGGGCGCGTTAAAATTCTTCCATACAAACTTTAACACCCTTAAACTCCCCTTTGAGGGGGAGCACCTATTGAAAAAGTAATAGTGAGACACTTTATCGCTTACTTAGGCGAATATTCTTGCCAAGTTCCAAGTTTATTAACAAAATGAATAAGATATTTCATATAAACTGTATCCCCGTTTTTCACCCCCACAGGGGTGGAATTAAAAAAAAAATGTTTAAGATACTTCCAAACTTGACTCAAAGATTATGCAAACCAATTTTCGAGTTAATTAAGCCACGCAGTAAAATCCTCCCCTGTAACCCTGTAAAATTGACTACCCCCTTTCACCACCACCGGCGCCTTTTCGGCGCCGCGCGTCGATCAACCGTCAAGCCCCACCGGCGCCTTTTCGGCACCGGTGACTCGCGCGTTTCACGCGCGGATAAAATTACTATAATTAAGTCTTATATCGGCTGTGGGTAGTTTTACTCTATGGTATGGAAGATATTCTCATCAAATAAATAATTCTAAACCAAAAATAATCATATGGCAATTTTTGTGAGCGCAGTCACAAACGTACCGCACCATCGGAATTCGCCCGGGGCTCGAGCGTCGTTGACGTCATCGCGTATTGGGCTTACCCGGTTCGGACTGCGCGTTAAAATTATTTCTAATTTCAAATAACAAAGCTGGGGCCACATCTGGAAACGATACGTTAAGTTCAGACAAACCGAATAGACTCTTAAAAGCAATTAAGAAATTACCAAAAACTGTTTGGGTCGATGTTACAAAAACGGCCAAAAAACTGTCCGACAAAAGAGTTGGAAGATGAGCTGGGGGTGCGTGGTGGATTTTATGACATGTGTATTGATAGGACAGTTGGTTTAGAACGGCTATAGGGTACAGTCGTGATATTCCAAGCTTGTAACCGGAAAAGATAGTTGGTTTCTGCAGTGATAGGCTACAGACGTCCATAGTCCGTAGTCCAGGCAAGCTTAGTAAGGAGACTAGTCGTAATGGACCGAATAGGATTTATTGAGTTGAAGTTGGTAGTGGGCTTAAGACCACTTTAAATAGCAGTAGACGAAGTCTAAGCTAGATTACGCCCGAAGTGAACTGGTGATGCATGCAGTATTTTGTGAGTTGTAATCTTATGCTCTCTATAGAGATATTTGTGAGTGTCAACCTTATAACTAAATAACCTAATTTATATTCGATCACTCGTCAAAATGTTGGGAACCGCTGTTTTTTTTTAGCGATTTCAGGTTTGGTCCCATAGTAAAAGTTGTTCATAATGATGAGTACAATGATCCCTTAAGAGGTTGTGCGTTGTTTACGTTACATCTTGTATATAGATATAGTGTAGGTACGGAATGCTATTTCTGAAAAGAGTTCTCCGCTGAGCCGCTAGCCGCCACGTCGCGGTCGACTGGTCGCCTGGCAGTCACGTCGCGGTCGACTGGTCGCCTGGCAGTCACGTCGCGGTCGACTGGTCGCCTGGCAGTCACGTCGCAGTCGACTGGTCGCCTGGCAGTCACATCGCGGTCGACTGGTCGCCTGGCAGTCACATCGCGGTCGACTGGTCGCCTGGCAGTCACGTCGCGGTCGACTGGTCGCCTGGCAGTCACGTCGCGGTCGACTGGTCGCCTGGCAGTCACGTCGCGGTCGACTGGTCGCCTGGCAGTCACGTCGCGGTCGACTGGTCGCCTGGCAGTCACGTCGCGGTCGACTGGTCGCCTGGCACTCACATGAGTGACTCGCCTGGCAGTCACATGAGTGACTCGCCTGGCAGTCACATGAGTGACTCGCCTGGCAGTCACGCGAGTGACTCGCCTGGCACTCACGCGAGTGACTCGCCTGGCACTCACGTGAGAGACTCGCCTGGCACTCACGTGAGTGACTCGCCTGGCACTCACGTGAGTGACTCGCCTGGCACTCACATGAGTGACTCGCCTGGCACTCACATGAGTGACTCGCCTGGCACTCACATGTGTGACTCGCCTGGCACTCACATGTGTGACTCGCCTGGCACTCACGTGACCGCATGCATACAAAACTCAAAAAGTCGGAAGATAACCAAATATTAAAAATCACGTATACCCGATATCGCAATTTCTGTAATTCCTTGCTGAGTAAACTTAAACGCTCGTATGAAAAAGAACAGTTTAGAAATGCAAAACATAATGTTAAGGCTACCTGGAATGTCATTAGGAATGTCTCAGATCTTCAAACTCGTTGTTCTCCCTCTTTTGACCTGTTGGAATTATCTAATAACCCAATATCCTCAGTTAACCACGTCAACAACTTTTTTGCTAGTGTTGGCAGTAGCTTGGCATCAAAATTTAAATCACCCTCAATGCAGCCCAACTTAGTGACAAATTCTAATCTGTGTAACTCAATGGTACTCCTTGAGGTAACCGAAGAGGATATTGATTCCATTATTTTGGGACTCAGGTCTGATTGTGCTACTGGCGCGGATCTTATACCCGCCAAATTAATAAAAGCCGCGAGGTGTGTTTTAGTTCCGATTATTACGCATGTCTGTAATGTGTCTATAAGTGCTGGTGTTTTTCCGACGGCGCTTAAAAAAGCTGTAGTTCACCCCATTCACAAGTCTGGGCGCAGAGATGATGTAAATAATTACCGTCCAATTTCAATTTTAACAGCAATGTCTAAGATCTTTGAACGCGTACTGAATAAAAATCTCACCAGTTTTCTTGAAGCAAACAGTATCTTAGCCAATAACCAATACGGTTTCAGAAATGGAGTAAGTACCGAGGACGCAGTTATGGCTTTATCTAGTCACGTAGCTAGGACATTAGACAGGAAACATAAGTGCCTGGGAATTTTCCTTGATCTGTCAAAGGCATTTGACACCGTTTCTGCCCCAGCCTTATTGAATAAAATGGAAAGAATTGGAATACGAGGTCACCCTTTGAAAATCTTCGCAGACTACCTCAGTGGTCGTACCCAAAAAGTGAAAATCGGCCAACACGTAAGTGACGAGCTTCCTATGACATATGGCGTTCCACAGGGCAGCATCCTGGGGCCTACTCTCTTTCTCATTTATATAAATGACCTTTGCAAACTGCCTCTCGAAAATTGTCAGATATTTACTTATGCGGATGATACTGCCCTTGTAATAGATGGTCATGATTGGCGCCAGACATACCAAAATGCTGAGTCTGCACTTTCCTGCGTGATGAAATTTTTGGCTGATAATTTACTCACTTTAAATGCCAATAAAACGGTATACGTTCCATTTGCCATTAGGTCAAATCTGTGCCCGGAAAACTCTCTTCACCTTAAAGCACACTCTTGTATCTCCTCAACGCAGTGTAGCTGCCTCTTTCTCACTAAATCCTTTTCTGTTAGGTATCTGGGAGTACTTATTGATCAGCATCTCAACTGGCACCCACAAATAGACAAAGTCGCGTCTCGAATCCGTAAGCTAATCTATATATTTAAGAAACTACGAAGTTCTGCTGATCATGATACGCTCAGATTAGTATATTTTGCCCTTTGTCAGTCTATCCTAACGTACTGTTTGCCCGTGTGGGGTGGCGCCACCCAAAATGTATTTATCCGCCTTGAGAGAGCTCAGAGAGCTGTTCTGAAGGTAATGTTCTTTCGTCCACGAAGGTATCCCACTGCGCAGCTCTATGCTGATTGTGGGGTACTCACAGTTAGGCAACTTTATGTGCTCTTGTCGACGCTACGTAAACACTCTGTGCGTCCCCCTAAGGAACCGACTGGTAGACTTAAGCATGATGTTTTTCCTCTGGAACGCCATAGAACTGCCTTTGCCAAACGCCAATTCTACGTTAATAGCATTAATATGTACAACCTCTTAAATAAAAAGTTTAAAATTTATTCGTGCCCTAAATATAAATGCAAAAATTTACTTAAAGATTATCTCCAAACACTAAGTTATGATGACACTGAGGATCTTCTGCTGGGTAATTTGCGATGATAAGGTACTATAAATATGAATTTAAGTCTAAATCTAACCTTAGACGTATGTGTACTGGTTACACCCCTTTCTTGTTCACTACACGCATCCTACACCTACACACCACATACGCACTCACAGACATCCTTCACTTACTCACTACATACACACACACACACACACAAACACACACACATACACTTTTGGACCCTACATTTTTTTTTTTTTTTTTCTCTCACCTCACCACACTGATTAAACGTTTTTCATCTTGTGTTTTCTTTACTTAAATTATTTCCTGTTTTCTTTTACGCCATTTGCCTATTGTTGTAACGTCCCGATTTATGGCTATGTCTTGTTTTTTGCGGAGAATCACTGCCTCCTAAGACACAGGCACATACGCCTAGTTTAGGAGTCAGGGAATTAAAATGATTGTGACCTAGTTGTAAGCCTTATATGCTCTTAGTTTTTAGTTCCTGTACTGTGATGGCTTTTGGTGAAATAAATTTATTTATTTATTTATTTATTTACATGAGTGACTCGCCTGGCACTCACGTGAGTGACTCGCCTGGCACTCACGTGAGTGACTCGCCTGGCACTCACGTGAGTGACTCGCCTGGCACTCACGTGAGTGACTCGCCTGGCACTCACGTGAGTGACTCGCCTGGCACTCACGCGAGTGACTCGCCTGGCACTCACGCGAGAGACTCGCCTGGCACTCACGTGAGTGACTCGCCTGGCACTCACGTGAGTGACTCGCCTGGCACTCACTTGAGTGACTCGCCTGGCACTCACGTGAGTGACTCGCCTGGCACTCACGTGAGTGACTCGCCTGGCACTCACGTGAGTGACTCGCCTGGCACTCACGCGAGTGACTCGCCTGGCACTCACGCGAGAGACTCGCCTGGCACTCACGCGAGAGACTCGCCTGGCACTCACGTGAGTGACTCGCCTGGCACTCACGTGAGTGACTCGCCTGGCACTCACGTGAGTGACTCGCCTGGCACTCACGTGAGTGACTCGCCTGGCACTCACGTGAGTGACTCGCCTGGCACTCACGTGAGTGACTCGCCTGGCACTCACGTGAGTGACTCGCCTGGCACTCACGCGAGTGACTCGCCTGGCACTCACGCGAGTGACTCGCCTGGCACTCACGCGAGAGACTCGCCTGGCACTCACGCGAGAGACTCGCCTGGCACTCACGTGAGTGACTCGCCTGGCACTCACGTGAGTGACTCGCCTGGCACTCACGTGAGTGACTCGCCTGGCACTCACGTGAGTGACTCGCCTGGCACTCACGCGAGAGACTCGCCTGGCACTCACGTGAGTGACTCGCCTGGCACTCACGTGAGTGACTCGCCTGGCACTCACGTGAGTGACTCGCCTGGCACTCACGTGAGTGACTCGCCTGGCACTCACGTGAGTGACTCGCCTGGCACTCACGTGAGTGACTCGCCTGGCACTCACGTGAGTGACTCGCCTGGCACTCACGTGAGTGACTCGCCTGGCACTCACGTGAGTGACTCGCCTGGCACTCACATGAGTGACTCGCCTGGCACTCACATGAGTGACTCGCCTGGCACTCACGTGAGTGACTCGCCTGGCAGTCACGTCGCGGTCGACTGGTCGCCTGGCAGTCACGTCGCGGTCGACTGGTCGCCTGGCACTCACGTGAGTGACTCGCCTGGCACTCACATGAGTGAGTCGCCTGGCACTCACGTGAGTGACTCGCCTGGCACTCACGCGAGTGACTCGCCTGGCACTCACGCGAGAGACTCGCCTGGCACTCACGTGAGTGACTCGCCTGGCACTCACGTGAGTGACTCGCCTGGCACTCACATGAGTGACTCGCCTGGCACTCACATGAGTGACTCGCCTGGCACTCACATGAGTGACTCGCCTGGCACTCACATGAGTGACTCGCCTGGCACTCACATGAGTGACTCGCCTGGCACTCACATGAGTGACTCGCCTGGCACTCACATGAGTGACTCGCCTGGCACTCACATGAGTGACTCGCCTGGCACTCACATGAGTGACTCGCCTGGCACTCACGTGAGTGACTCGCCTAGAGCAATGAACATTCGTTTATTTTACTACTTACGAGTGGTTAATTATGGGCCATTATGGTTATGGTTATTGGTTATGGTTATTAGCAGTAGGAACGTTATAGGCTGATTATCGTGAACGAATCAAAACAATATTAATAAAATAATATTAATAATGAACCTCCGAACCACTAACCTAATTAACATATCCATAGCCTCGTTCTCATAAGCTTCCTAAGTGTGTAAATATGTATGAACATACGATATGTATGAAACTCAAACTCAAAGCATTTATTTCAATTAAACCAATTACAGGCACTTTTGAATTGTCAAAGAGTCGGTCAGTTAGAAAATTGAAGCTAGTCGCCCATTCCAAAACGTAGATCTCTATGGAGAAGAATGGGCAAGAAACTCCATGGACACTCTTTTAAATCAAAATTGTTACAAAATCCTGGGTACATTGTTCTTGTTCTTGTTGCTTCTATATGTGAGAACAATGTAAAAAATAGATAATTAAAACAATTTAAAATATAAGATTAAAAATAAGCCCTAACTATCCACCGAACCGAACTATCCACGGTTGCTACAGAAGACAATGCTGGTAGTCGAGATGGTTATGTTCATGTACGAAAATAATTTTAATTCGTAAAGTGCACATAATCATCTCCTTTATATCTAAATATATAAAATTCTAAGTCCTGACTGACTGACTGACTCACTGACTGATATATCAACGCACAACCTAAACCGCTGGTCTTAAAGACATGAAATTTGGAAGGTGTGTTCTTTGTAAAGCGTAGATATCCACGAAGAAAGGGTTTTTTGAAATTCCACCCCAAAGAGGGTGAAAAGGGGGATTGAATTTTCTTTGAAACTTTTTATTCTCTGGGTCGATTGACTTGAACATTGGTACGCATACTATTCAATTAAAATTATAAGACAGCTGTATCACAGTTTTCCCATAATCATCCCCCAAGAGAGTCAAATAGGGCTTCAAAAATCCTACTGGCTGATATATCGACACACAGCCCAAACCGTTGGACCTAGAGACCCGAAGTTTTGCTAATAGATACCTTGTACGGTGCAAGCATCCACGAAGGAGGGATTTTTGGAAATTCTACCCCTTAGAGGAAAAAAGCGGTGATTTCGTTTGTTAGAAAAATCGTATTTCTTAAGGTAATAAACTTGAAACTTGGCACGAATGCTTATCTAAGTAAAGAATAAAGTTTCTCATTTTCGGTTTTTTTCAACTACCCCCTAAAGGAGGATTGGGGAGTATCAAAGTTTGTATGGAAACATTCGCGGACGATAAACGAGACACAATAGAAGTTTTATTGTTAAGACGTCTATAGACGTCAAGCGTCCGCAAAAGTGTGAAGATTGCAAATAAAGTAAAACGTATATCAGAGTTTTCCAAAAATCTACCCAAACGGGGTGGAAATGGGGATTTTGTTTGTTAGAAAAATCTTATTTCTTGAGTTAATAAACTTGAAACTTGGCACGAATGCTAAGTAAAAAATAAAGTTTGTAATTTTCAGTTTTTTTTTTTCAACTACCCTTAGAAGGGGATTGGGGTTATCAAAAATTGTATGGAAACATTTTAATTCACGGTTCGATAGACTTGAAACTCGGTATTTATACATAAGTTCGGAAATAAAGTAAAACGTATTAGGTTTTCAAAATAATCAACCCCTAACGGGTTGTAAAGGGGTAATCAATTTTAGAGGCTATGGTTTTATTGCGAGCTTTGATTAACTCGAAAATTGGTATAAATACCTACAAGTCAAATAATGGAAACGTTACAAGCGATTTTTCAATAATTAACTTCTTTGGGAGGTGGAAAGGAGCGATAAAGTTTATATGAAAAGAATCTTATTCAGTTGGTTAATAAACTTGAAACTTGGCGCGAATATTTGCCTAAGTAAGCAATAATGTTTCTCACTATTAGTTTCTCCAAACTACTCCTCAAAGGAGAGTTAAGGGGTATTCAATTTTATATGGAAGGATTTTAACGCGCGTCCGGTTAACTCAAAACTCAGTATTTATACTTAAAACCAAAAATAATTTATATCAGTGTTAAGGTTTAAACATCATAGGTTTCATTTTTTTTTTTTTGAGATAGGTTTGCTCAAGATTCTAGTCTAGGTCAGAGATGACAGAGACAAAGTCGACGATGGAGCGAGCTTACCCAAAGGAAGCCTGTTCACTCTCACTTTGAAGCGATCGGGGTTATATGCGTTCGGAAACACAGACGCAGGCAGAGAGTTCCACTCCTTTGCTGTGCGCATCACAAAAGACATTTGGAAACGTTTAGGGCGAATTGGTGGAATAGCAACTAGGTAGGAATGGTGACCTGAAGTGCGCCTAGATGTTCGATGGTAGAAGGGGGCCGACGGAATGAGGTCGTAGAGTTCATGAGCACACTCACCGAAGAAGAAGACCGACAAGCAGGCAACCTTGCGGCGATAAGCCAAGCTGTGAAGCTTGGCATCCACCAGTTTTATATCGCCAATGAGCCTCTTAGCTCTGCATTCCACCGAATCAAGCGCGGCAAGTTGGTATTTAGCTGAGCCATCCCACAGGTGGCTGCATTACTCCATGCAGGATCAGACTTACGCTTTGTAAAGGGTTAAAAGCCGTCCAGGCGTAAAGTATCGCTTCACCCTATTTAGGATGCCCAGCTTCTTGGCTGCAGTTTGGGCTTTGTACTCGATGGTGGCACCGAAGTTGAGACATGATGTCAACTCCATGCCTAGGAGCTCGAGCCGATCAGTTACAGGAACAGATGCACCCCGAAAAGTAGGAGTTTGGTCGAAACGACTCCTTTTAGCGGTAAAAAGACATGCCTGTGTTTTGGCGGCGTTAAAAAAGACCAGATTATCATCACCCCACTGGGAGACAAGGCTTAAGGTCAGATCTGTCCGCTCTACCATGGCCTCTTTAAAGGAACGAACTTCGGCCCCGCTGGTTTTTGCGCTGGACAAGTATCTCTCTGAAACTGTACTGTCATCTGCGTACCCAACAATAAAGTAGTGGCTGAAGTAGGTCATTGATGTGTAGCAGGAAAAGAGTTGCAGAGAGAACAGGCCCCTGAGGAACTCCGGCATCAATAGCCATTAAGTCGGAAGAGCAGCCGTCAACGACTATTCTGATCGCCCGTTCACTAAGGAAGTCTGATATCCAGCTACAAAAATCTGCTGGAATGCCATAAGCAGGGAGCTTGCTGAGTAGACCAGCGTGCCAGACCCTGTCAAAGGCCTTCGAGATATCAAGCAATACAGCAAGTGCTTCGCCGTGTTACTCGATGTCCTCACCCCAGCAGTGCGTGACATACACAAGAAGATCGCCAGTTGACCGTCCCCGGCGAAAGCAATATTGACGGCCACTGAGGAGACCATTGTTTTCAAGGTAGGTCAGCAACTCACTGTTATATACTCTTTCCATAACCTCACCTGCAGAGTGAGCTAGCGACAGCATCAGGTTTCATCATTGTAGGTAAAGTGGGTCGACAGAAATTTGCTTCAGCCGCTTTAGACAGGGACCAGAACTGTTTACTACCCAGAGGGTGCGAAGCCAGCTTGGTCAAAACATGCCCCGCGTAAAATCCGCTTGCAGAACTTGGCGGCAGAATTAAAAGCTCTTTTCCTCGCGCGAACCCTACGCGCTCTAACTTTGCGGTCGCGAGCCTTGACCCAGGCTTGGTAGGCAGACTCTTTCCGGGCCTCAGCATGGGCGCATTCTGCATTATACCAAGGCTGAGATTTGTGACCGAGTGGGATGTCGGAGAATCGAATAAAATACTCTATCCCCTGCCGAATCACGTCTGCAACCACGTCAGCACAGCACGAGAGGTCACCCGAGGAGAAGCACACTTGCCGCCAAGGATAAGACGCAAAAAAGTGCCGCATCTCATCCCAGTCTGCTGACTTGCATCGCCATACTCTCCTCGTGCCTCTAGGACTCTCATCTGGAGGAGAGCAGGTCGATATGGATTTCACCAGACAGTGGTCAGACGTTCTCAGCGGGGCTGAGACCGATACTGAATGACTGTCCGGATGAGATGCCAGCAGAAAGTCCAAGCAAGGGTATATGGCCGTCAATAACCGGTACCCGCGTTGCCACATTCACTACTTGGGTTAGATCTAGCGTTAAAGCAAACTTGCGCGCCTCTAACTCGGCATGGTCAGTTTTCTGGTACGGAAAATAACCACTCTTTATGATGGGCGTTGAAGTCCCCCAGAAAGATGAGCTTCGCTGTTGGGTACCGCTGCTGGGCTACGTCAGTCCACTCCAAAAGGAAATTAAAGAGCGCTGTGGTCTCCTGGTCACCGATGTGCGATCGGTAGATGCCGAAGTAAAGAGATTGCTCCACACCAGTGTCCATAAGTAGCCATATGGCAGAAAAACCCGATTTCTCAAAGCAACGGAGACGACGACAACAAATGTCATTGCTGACGAACGCACAGACCCCAGCTTGAAAAATTGTGAACTGGGTGAAATGGGTTAGGTTAGGTTAGAACTGTGACGACCCGCGCGCGAGGCGAGCGAGCGTAGCAAGCGGTGCCGTGGCAGCGGCCGGCGAGCGCTGCTTGCATCCAAGTTGCGCGCGTGAAATGGGTTAGGTTAGGTTAGAACTGTGACGACCCGCGCGCGAGGCGAGCGAGCGTAGCAAGCGATGCCGTGGCAGCGGCCGGCGAGCGCTGCTTGCATCCAAGTTGCGCGCGTGAAATGGGTTAGGTTAGGTTAGAACTGTGACGACCCGCGCGCGAGGCGAGCGAGCGTAGCAAGCGATGCCGTGGCAGCGGCCGGCGAGCGCTGCTTGCATCCAAGTTGCGCGTAGCAAGCGGTGCCGTGGCAGCGGCCGGCGAGCGCTGCTTGCATCCAAGTTGCGCGTAGCAAGCGGTGCCGTGGCAGCGGCCGGCGAGCGCTGCTTGCATCCAAGTTGCGCGTAGCAAGCGGTGCCGTGGCAGCGGCCGGCGAGCGCTGCTTGCATCCAAGTTGCGCGCAGCTAGGTGTGCTATTTAGTATTAGCGCAAGGTGCGTTACGTCGCAAGCAAGTTTGAGACAATTTGTCGGTTTCCCGGGGCTAGATTATAAACCATCGAAAAATAATGTGTTAAAGTAAATGGTTTGTTGCAGTTCACAATTTTTCGACAGTTTATAATCTATGTAACTATAATAATACCGATCTACAAATAAATATAAATAAAAAGAATAGTCCTGACTGACTGACTGACTGACTGACTGACTCATCAACGCCCAGCCCAAATCCTTGGCCTTAGAAAGCAGAACTTTTGCACAGAGGTTCCCTTTATAATGTAGATAAGGAATAAGGAATGATTTTTTTAAATTCAACCCCTAAGGGAGTAAAATAGGGGATGAAAGTTTGTATGGAAAATCGTCATTTTTGTAGTTTAAACCATGAAAATTGGTATTTAGCATTCTGGTTAAAAATTAAAAACCACTATTTCAGCGTTTTTGGAAGATCATCTCCTAAGGGGTGAAAATAGGGGATGAAAGTTTGTAAGGACGAAATTGGTATTAAGCTCAATACTCAATACTCAATCATTTATTGCATTCCACAATGTATATGCTTAGGTGGTAAGTAAATATTTGCCGAAACAATCGTGGACCCTGTCGGGCACAGCAAAAGAAAAGTTTGAAGGAAGAGGACTTATTTAGGTATTCATGCAACTAACTTATTCTAAGTATAATCTACTAAGGTATCATTTTATTACTTAATTATTATTTTATTATTTTTTATTTTTTTATATTTATTTATATATTTTTTATATTTTTTTTTATTAAGCTTTTTGTTTAGACATTACGAATGACGTGTTTTGGCGTTTTTGGAAAACCATCCCCTAGGGGGTTAAAAATACTTACTTAATCAGCCCGTTTTATGCCATCGCCAAAGACTTTTTAGTAATTCAGAGAACAATAACTTTACTAAGTTCCGTACCTGTCATTATTTAGGTTACTATTTATTTCGAAATTCTCTCGGGATAGGGATTAAAGAGGATTTATATTTTCGCTTTAAAGTTGCCTTCAAATTTGGCTGCAAGTAGGTAATGTTCCATTCCGTTATACAGTGTGAGTCTTTATAATGTGCACATATCGAAATGAGGGAATCTATGCTTAATTTTATCGACGGAAAAAATGTTAAAAAAAATCTAAATATTTATTTATATTTTTTATGGATTTTTAAAAAAAATTGTTTGCTTTTGTGACCCCAGTGTATACAAAACTGTGTAACTTTTAAACTAAACGATTTATCACGATGAAACAAACTCTATAATGTTTGGAAGTAATTAGGTGTCGTCATAAAATAAAAATTATGGAAAAAAAATAGCCACATTTAAAAATAAACATTTTTGTTTGGCAAAAATCTGATTTTTTTTCATTAATTTTTACAAAAATTGTAAAATTTCTCAATAACATGCCTCCATCACCTTCTTTTTTTATAACTTTAAGTTATTCTTCATTGTATTAGGAACCTAACGGTAAAAATTGCATGTTTTTAACTCAACCCCAACATTTTTTATCAACTTTGTATTTAATAATAAATGGGTTTCAATTGAACTCTTTTGCATTAATTATCATCCCAAACAAACCACCCTTATGAGAACAATACGATTCCGCGTTCGGAGTGCCATCTTTGAAACGACCCGCGCGCATTCACAACAAAGTTAACAAAAAAAAGTTTATCTACCTGCTAAACAATGTGCGTAGCTATGCGTTGGGCCTTTCTTTAACATTTGATAAAAAATGTTGGGGTTGAGTTAAAAACATGCAATTTTTACCGTTAGGTTCCTAATACAATGAAGAATAACTTAAAGTTATAAAAAAAGAAGGTGATGGGGGCATGTTATTGAGAAATTTTACAATTTTAAAATCTTTCACCAGTCAACGTTCTCGGCAAATTGACTGGTCCAATCAACATGTTATCGATAAGACCAGCCCAAACATTTATCGAAAATCTTACTTGGAAAGTAGATGACCGTTTCAGTTTCGGGTTTTCACCTGCGCGGCACCATCTGTGTAAATTTCGACAGTTAGTAATACCGTCTCTAGTGAATGTCGCTTCGTCCATCCATAGTATTTTTCTTGGAAAGTTTGGGTTTGCTCTGGTTTTTCTTTGAATCCATATGGACATCACACACCTTGGACGCCAGTCTACGTCTTCATGTAGATGTTGCACCCTTTGATAGTGATAAGGATGCAATCCTTCTTTCTTTAAAATACGCCACACTGATTTTTGGGATATTCCGTGACGAAGAGCCAGTCGTCTAGTACTTATGGATGGATCAGCAAACAAATCACTTAATACTGCTTGTTCAGTAGCCGCATCAATAATTACTTGAGGTGGCTCGCGACGATCTCTACTTGATCCAAGTCCAGTGATCGACAACCTTCTGTGAACTTCCTGGAAGTTTCGGGCAGATGGCACTGGTTGCCTGTTAGGATACGCAGCTATGTAAGCCGCGCGCGCAGCTCTGGCACTTCCTTGTCCCACTCCATAATAAAAATGTATGTCGGCGATGTGTGCCGGGGAAAATTCACTTAAACGCGGCATCATGTAGCAGCGAACGAAAGTTATGAAAGTCCAGCGAACGAAAGTACCGAAACACATGTAGCAGCGGCGAATAATTCGGAGCGACTGCCAGTCTGACATCTGTCATAATTCAAGTTCCTTTGGCTGGCCCTACCTCCCCGACCTGCGCACATTCAAAAGAAAGTTTATCTACCTGCTAAACAATAGCTATGCGTTGGGCCTTTCTTTGACAGTTGATAAAAAATGTTGGGGTTGAGTTAAAAACATGCAATTTTTACCGTTAGGTTCCTAATATAATGAAGAATAACTTAAAGTTATAAAAAAAGAAGGTGATGGGGGCATGTTATTGAGAAATTTTACAATTTTTGTAAAAATTAATGAAAAAAAATCAGATTTTTGCCAAACAAAAATGTTTATTTTTAAATGTGGCTATTTTTTTTCCATAATTTTTATTTTATGACGACACCTAATTACTTCCAAACATTATAGAGTTTGTTTCATCGTGATAAATCGTTTAGTTTAAAAGTTACACAGTTTTGTATACACTGGGGTCACAAAAGCAAACAATTTTTTTTAAAAATCCATAAAAAATATAAATAAATATTTAGATTTTTTTTAACATTTTTTCCGTCGATAAAATTAAGCATAGATTCCCTCATTTCGATATGTGCACATTATAAAGACTCACACTGTATATTGCGTTACTATTATTAGGTTTTAGGATTTTTGCAATGAGGTTCTTTTTCGCGGCTTGCGGTAGGAGTAAACTGGCAGAAATCGTCACAAACGAAATAGCGTTCACACTTGTATGCCCCCTCCAAGCGACATTATTCTTTCGAATTCTTCGAATTTTTTTACGGATTTCTGTCAAAACGAAAATCTAAGTGGCGGCAACGATATTTTGAAAATTTTCGTCATGGGTGTCGGTCGTATTCATAGTTTTTGATGGTGCTAAAGCCAGTAGTGAGATCAAAATGAAAATCCAAGATGGCGGCTGCGAAAATTTTGGTTTTGTTTTACCTAAATCATATTATTTTGTGAGAAGAAACTTCGTTCCTGACGGGGGTACCCCGACCGCACACGTTTTTTATTCTTCACCAATCATTATTAATCTGCGCGCCGCACCTCGGATATTATAAGCAATGCGAGAATACATTGTTTACCTGGATTAACACACAGGGTACTTTTAATCCCGGTAATACGTTTCCGTGGGATATTTTCCGACATCCACGCGGGCGAAGCCGCAGGCAAATGCTAGTTTATTAATAATAGTAAACTAGTAAGTAGTAGTATTAGTAAAATAATAGTAAACTAGTAAGTAGTAGTCTTAGTAAAATAATAGTAAACTAGTAAGTAGTAGTATTAGTAAAATAATAGTAAACTAGTAAGTAGTAGTATTAGTAAAATAATAGTAAACTAGTAAGTAGTAGTATTAGTAAAATAATAGTAAACTAGTAAGTAGTAGTATTAGTAAAATAATAGTAAACTAGTAAGTAGTAGTATTAGTAAAATAATAGTAAACTAGTAAGTAGTAGTATTAGTAAAATAATAGTAAACTAGTAAGTAGTAGTCTTAGTAAAATAATAGTAAACTAGTAAGTAGTAGTATTAGTAAAATAATAGTAAACTAGTAAGTAGTAGTATTAGTAAAATAATAGTAAACTAGTAAGTAGTAGTCTTAGTAAAATAATAGTAAACTAGTAAGTAGTAGTATTAGTAAAATAATAGTAAACTAGTAAGTAGTAGTCTTAGTAAAATAATAGTAAACTAGTAAGTAGTAGTATTAGTAAAATAATAGTAAACTAGTAAGTAGTAGTATTAGTAAAATAATAGTAAACTAGTAAGTAGTAGTCTTAGTAAAATAATAGTAAACTAGTAAGTAGTAGTATTAGTAAAATAATAGTAAACTAGTAAGTAGTAGTATTAGTAAAATAATAGTAAACTAGTAAGTAGTAGTCTTAGTAAAATAATAGTAAACTAGTAAGTAGTAGTATTAGTAAAATAATAGTAAACTAGTAAGTAGTAGTCTTAGTAAAATAATAGTAAACTAGTAAGTAGTAGTCTTAGTAAAATAATAGTAAACTAGTAAGTAGTAGTATTAGTAAAATAATAGTAAACTAGTAAGTAGTAGTCTTAGTAAAATAATAGTAAACTAGTAAGTAGTAGTATTAGTAAAATAATAGTAAACTAGTAAGTAGTAGTATTAGTAAAATAATAGTAAACTAGTAAGTAGTAGTCTTAGTAAAATAATAGTAAACTAGTAAGTAGTAGTATTAGTAAAATAATAGTAAACTAGTAAGTAGTAGTATTAGTAAAATAATAGTAAACTAGTAAGTAGTAGAATTAGTAAAATAATAGTAAACTAGTAAGTAGTAGTATTAGTAAAATAATAGTAAACTAGTAAGTAGTAGTATTAGTAAAATAATAGTAAACTAGTAAGTAGTAGTCTTAGTAAAATAATAGTAAACTAGTAAGTAGTAGTCTTAGTAAAATAATAGTAAACTAGTAAGTAGTAGTATTAGTAAAATAATAGTAAACTAGTAAGTAGTAGTATTAGTAAAATAATAGTAAACTAGTAAGTAGTAGTATTAGTAAAATAATAGTAAACTAGTAAGTAGTAGTCTTAGTAAAATAATAGTAAACTAGTAAGTAGTAGTATTAGTAAAATAATAGTAAACTAGTAAGTAGTAGTCTTAGTAAAATAATAGTAAACTAGTAAGTAGTAGTCTTAGTAAAATAATAGTAAACTAGTAAGTAGTAGTATTAGTAAAATAATAGTAAACTAGTAAGTAGTAGTCTTAGTAAAATAATAGTAAACTAGTAAGTAGTAGTATTAGTAAAATAATAGTAAACTAGTAAGTAGTAGTATTAGTAAAATAATAGTAAACTAGTAAGTAGTAGTCTTAGTAAAATAATAGTAAACTAGTAAGTAGTAGTCTTAGTAAAATAATAGTAAACTAGTAAGTAGTAGTATTAGTAAAATAATAGTAAACTAGTAAGTAGTAGTCTTAGTAAAATAATAGTAAACTAGTAAGTAGTAGTCTTAGTAAAATAATAGTAAACTAGTAAGTAGTAGTCTTAGTACAATAATAGTAAACTAGTAAGTAGTAGTATTAGTAAAATAATAGTAAACTAGTAAGTAGTAGTATTAGTAAAATAATAGTAAACTAGTAAGTAGTAGTATTAGTAAAATAATAGTAAACTAGTAAGTAGTAGTCTTAGTAAAATAATAGTAAACTAGTAAGTAGTAGTATTAGTAAAATAATAGTAAACTAGTAAGTAGTAGTCTTAGTAAAATAATAGTAAACTAGTAAGTAGTAGTATTAGTAAAATAATAGTAAACTAGTAAGTAGTAGTCTTAGTAAAATAATAGTAAACTAGTAAGTAGTAGTATTAGTAAAATAATAGTAAACTAGTAAGTAGTAGTATTAGTAAAATAATAGTAAACTAGTAAGTAGTAGTCTTAGTAAAATAATAGTAAACTAGTAAGTAGTAGTATTAGTAAAATAATAGTAAACTAGTAAGTAGTAGTCTTAGTAAAATAATAGTAAACTAGTAAGTAGTAGTATTAGTAAAATAATAGTAAACTAGTAAGTAGTAGTCTTAGTAAAATAATAGTAAACTAGTAAGTAGTAGTCTTAGTAAAATAATAGTAAACTAGTAAGTAGTAGTATTAGTAAAATAATAGTAAACTAGTAAGTAGTAGTCTTAGTAAAATAATAGTAAACTAGTAAGTAGTAGTATTAGTACAATAATAGTAAACTAGTAAGTAGTAGTATTAGTAAAATAATAGTAAACTAGTAAGTAGTAGTATTAGTAAAATAATAGTAAACTAGTAAGTAGTAGTATTAGTAAAATAATAGTAAACTAGTAAGTAGTAGTCTTAGTAAAATAATAGTAAACTAGTAAGTAGTAGTCTTAGTAAAATAATAGTAAACTAGTAAGTAGTAGTATTAGTAAAATAATAGTAAACTAGTAAGTAGTAGTCTTAGTAAAATAATAGTAAACTAGTAAGTAGTAGTCTTAGTAAAATAATAGTAAACTAGTAAGTAGTAGTATTAGTAAAATAATAGTAAACTAGTAAGTAGTAGTATTAGTAAAATAATAGTAAACTAGTAAGTAGTAGTCTTAGTAAAATAATAGTAAACTAGTAAGTAGTAGTCTTAGTAAAATAATAGTAAACTAGTAAGTAGTAGTATTAGTAAAATAATAGTAAACTAGTAAGTAGTAGTATTAGTAAAATAATAGTAAACTAGTAAGTAGTAGTCTTAGTAAAATAATAGTAAACTAGTAAGTAGTAGTCTTAGTAAAATAATAGTAAACTAGTAAGTAGTAGTATTAGTAAAATAATAGTAAACTAGTAAGTAGTAGTCTTAGTAAAATAATAGTAAACTAGTAAGTAGTAGTCTTAGTAAAATAATAGTAAACTAGTAAGTAGTAGTCTTAGTAAAATAATAGTAAACTAGTAAGTAGTAGTCTTAGTAAAATAATAGTAAACTAGTAAGTAGTAGTATTAGTAAAATAATAGTAAACTAGTAAGATTTTACTAATAGTAAAATAATAGTGGCTCTGACTGGACAGGTTCACTCGTGTGGTTCTTTCCTCAAAATACCATTTCAGACACTAATCTAAATGGTCCTCACATGATCTGACATATGTAATTTTTTTTTTTTTTCATTAATTAATATGACGTATAAAAGTGAATCGGATATCCTATTAACAGAATAAAAAAAAACTTTTTTGGAAAAAAAACAACCGACTACCAAAAAAAAACACTACAAAGTGAAAAATAACTTTAATTTCGGAAGCTGGTGTCTTCGGATCTGTATTTTAGGTATTTGCCACCGACTTCCAAAATTGTTATTTTTCACAGAGTAGTGTTTTTTTTGGAAGTCAGTTCTTTTTTTTTATAAATAAGTTTTCATTTTCCACTTTTTAGTTGTAGTACCTACCCCACCCAAATTCGTATACCACTACTGGAAGTCGGTTGTTTTTTTTTGCATAAAAGTTTTTTACTTTTCACTTTTTAGTGGGTCGGTTTGTAATTTAGCTTACACCTAATGACAACTGCTCATCGCCTTGTACAAAACATTGCTTATCCCGACGCAGGGACGTTCGTTTTACAAAACATTGCTTATCCCGACGCAGGGACGTTCGTTTTACAAAACATTGCTTATCCCGACGCAGGGACGTTCGTTTTACAAAACATTGCTTATCCCGACGCAGGGACGTTCGTTTTACAAAACATTGCTTATCCCGACGCAGGGACGTTCGTTTTACAAAACATTGCTTATCCCGACGCAGGGACGTTCGTTTTTGAAGAGTTCTCCTGGTACGTCACCATCAGCATAATAACAAATACGCGTCAACATAATATGCGTTGTGACGAGCTTCTATTGCTTAGCAATCATTTTAAAGTAATCGAATCGCAACCCGAGAAATATTTATTATTGAGTTGTTCCGGTGGCCATCTGTGGTCTTCATCATCAGTTCCACTTCACCAAATGGTACTATTCGAGGGCAAATGCACAAGTTACTATAAAAAATCCCCAAATCGCTATAGTTGTAGAGTTCCCTCGATTTCTCCAGGATCCCATCATCGAATCTTGACCTAATGACAATGGGACCATGAGTTTGTCCCTTTCAAACAAAAAAAAAAGAATTTTTAACTCGGTTCTCAAGTAATCGGGGAACACACATAAAAAAACCATTCCAACGAATTGGGAACCTCCTCCTTTTTTTGAAGTCGGTTAAACAAATAAAAATAATTGCAAGCTCCAGTAGGTACCTAAACCTTATTTGTATATTTATAATGTATCTTGACTTTAATATAGAAGCAATATGTTATCGGTAAGACCGTGTGTTATACACAAGACACGTGGGTCGCCTCTACAAGATGTAGAAAGTGAAATGGGTACAATATATTATGTTAATATCCTGCCTGGCTGTACAGTAATATTATGTTAATATCCTGCCTGGCTGTACAGTAATATTATGTTAATATCCTGCCTGGCTGTACAGTAATATTATGTTAATATCCTGCCTGGCTGTACAGTAATATTATGTTAATATCCTGCCTGGCTGTACAGTAATATTATGTTAATATTCTGCCTGGCTGTACAGTAATATTATGTTAATATCCTGCCTGGCTGTACAGTAATCTCGTGATAAGAAATGGGAATTTGTCAGTGTAGTAATTGCCTAGACCGGTCTCAGAAGGCTAGTTCTCGTTCTTACAAAACGTAACATTTCAAGTCGCAATCTAATCTCAGTGATAAAAACTTGTTTAGTAGAAAAATTAGAGATATTTTTGATAGATTGAGACTGAGTTTTAACGTATTTAAAAATACGGGAATGGCCCCTCAGTTATCGGCTTGGAATGATGTTACACTACCAGTGCCAGCACTCTCTGGAGTGGCCTTACACTGCGAGTGCCAGCACTCTCTGAAGTGGCCTTACACTGCCAGTGCCAGCACTCTCTGGAGTGGCCTTACACTGCGAGTGCCAGCACTCTCTGGAGTGGCCTTACACTGCCAGTGCCAGCACTCTCTGGAGTGGCCTTACACTGCGAGTGCCAGCACTCTCTGGAGTGGCCTTACACTGCCAGTGCCAGCACTCTCTGGAGTGACCTTACACTGCCAGTGCCAGCACTCTCTGGAGTGACCTTACACTGCGAGTGCCAGCACTTTCTGGAGTGGCCTTACACTGCGAGTGCCAGCACTCTCTGGAGTGGCCTTACACTGCGAGTGCCAGCACTCTCTGGAGTGGCCTTACACTGCGAGTGCCAGCACTCTCTGGTGTGGCCTTACACTGCCGGTGCCAGCACTCTCTGGAGTGGCCTTACACTGCGAGTGCCAGCACTCTCTGGAGTGGCCTTACACTGCGAGTGCCAGCACTCTCTGGAGTGGCCTTACACTGCGAGTGCCAGCACTCTCTGGAGTGGCCTTACACTGCCAGTGCCAGCACTCTCTGGAGTGGCCTTACACTGCGAGTGCCAGCACTGTCTGGAGTGGCCTTACACTGCCAGTGCCAGCACTCTCTGGAGTGGCCTTACACTGCCAGTGCCAGCTTTCTCTGAGTGAGTCACCTCGGGACAATTCCCGACACTACTCGCTTTTAAGCTTTCGCTCCATTTCCTACAACACGCCGACACCGACCCGCGCGCGGTGCTCTTATCTAACGCTCGTATATTATGTTACTGTATACTTGTGCAGTGCAAGAAATTAAAGTAAGCGCTACCTTTTAATATTCAATGAACTAGATAGAAACGCTATCGTGAAAAAATGTGTGTGTCAGCTCTAACGCACGACTGGAGTTTACTCCGTAAAAGGTGCGCAAGAAAAACGTAACGCTTTTGAGTTAACGCTCGTATTAATTTCACTCCTCATACATTTCCGTACCGGGGGCCTTGTATGAAAATCGATTCGTAAGGAGTTAACTCCAATAAAATATCAACATTCATCCAACTTAGTAATTTATTAAAATGTTCAAGAAAAATAAATATTCAAGTGAATACGTTTCGGTGCACTTCAGCGCCGGGATTTAATTAATTACCTCCATTATCTTGCCAACTTAGATACCAGACCGTTGTGTTTTTTAATCAAAGTTCAGAAGACAGATATCTTAAACGAATGAGACACGAACTCTCGGTCGAACAATAGTAATTAACACGAAAATATCAAATTAATGTGAACACGAAATAATTTATATGATGGCGGCGTAGGGGATCATAAAAAGTTGGGTAATTAATATATTTTATAGTGGCCGATAAAAATTTGTGACCGGCCGCAGCGGGCGCCGCGCGGGCTTAGCGCGGCTTGCAGGTCGGTCCGGCTTACCCGCGGCGCAGCGCTTATGCTTACGGGTCGCTCCGGCTTACCCGCGGCGCAGCGCTTATGCTTACGAGTCGGTCCGGCTTACCCGCGGCGCAGCGCTTATGCTTACGAGTCGGTCCGGCTTACCCGCGGCGCAGCGCTTATGCTTACGGGTCGGTCCGGCTTACCCGCGGCGCAGCGCTTATGCTTACGGGTCGCTCCGGCTTACCCGCGGCGCAGCGCTTATGCTTACGGGTCGGTCCGGCTTACCCGCGGCGCAGCGCTTATGCTTACGGGTCGGTCCGGCTTACCCGCGGCGCAGCGCTTATGCTTACGGGTCGGTCCGGCTTACCCGCGGCGCAGCGCTTATGCTTACGGGTCGGTCCGGCTTACCCGCGGCGCAGCGCTTATGCTTACGGGTCGCTCCGGCTTACCCGCGGCGCAGCGCTTATGCTTACGGGTCGGTCCGGCTTACCCGCGGCGCAGCGCTTATGCTTACGGGTCGGTCCGGCTTACCCGCGGCGCAGCGCTTATGCTTACGGGTCGCTCCGGCTTACCCGCGGCGCAGCGCTTATGCTTTAAAACGCGTTCAATATGGAAAGTTTCCTACTTTGTTAATATTGTTAAAATCTCTGCCAGTTAACACGAAATGAGTGTGTGTCTATGAGTGTTCGCAACAGGACTGAGAAGGCGATCCTAACGCGTGCAAATGATATGAATATCTCTCTTTACGGTTCAGGTAAAGAGAAATAGAATAGAATAGTTTCAAATCAACTTCTGAGGCATACTGAACGCGCTGCGATTGTTGTCGCATGCGCAACTTTGTATGAAGTGGCCCTCTGTGCATGTATGTACGTCTATATTGTGAGGTGCAAACCGGCAAGGTGTCGCTTCAGAACTGCAGTTTACTTCGTAATTAGTTAAGTTAGTAATGTGTCGGAGAAGTGTCAGTTAAACGGTAGCAGATACTGGCGTCAAGTTAGTAATGTGTCGGAGAAGTGTCAGTTAAACGGTAGCAGATACTGGCGTCAAGTTAGTAATGTGTCGGAGAAGTGTCAGTTAAACGGTAGCAGATACTGGCGTCAAGTTAGTAATGTGTCGGAGAAGTGTCAGTTAAACGGTAGCAGATACTGGCGTCAAGTTAGTAATGTGTCGGAGAAGTGTCAGTTAAACGGTAGCAGACACTGGCGTCAAGTTAGTAATGTGTCGGAGAAGTGTCAGTTAAACGGTAGCAGATACTGGCGTCAAGTTAGTAATGTGTCGGAGAAGTGTCAGTTAAACGGTAGCAGATACTGGCGTCAAGTTAGTAATGTGTCGGAGAAGTGTCAGTTAAACGGTAGCAGACACTGGCGTCAAGTTAGTAATGTGTCGGAGAAGTGTCAGTTAAACGGTAGCAGATACTGGCGTCAAGTTAGTAATGTGTCGGAGAAGTGTCAGTTAAACGGTAGCAGATACTGGCGTCAAGTTAGTAATGTGTCGGAGAAGTGTCAGTTAAACGGTAGCAGACACTGGCGTCAAGTTAGTAATGTGTCGGAGAAGTGTCAGTTAAACGGTAGCAGACACTGGCGTCAAGTTAGTAATGTGTCGGAGAAGTGTCAGTTAAACGGTAGCAGACACTGGCGTCAAGTTAGTAATGTGTCGGAGAAGTGTCAGTTAAACGGTAGCAGATACTGGCGTCAAGTTAGTAATGTGTCGGAGAAGTGTCAGTTAAACGGTAGCAGATACTGGCGTCAAGTTAGTAATGTGTCGGAGAAGTGTCAGTTAAACGGTAGCAGACACTGGCGTCAAGTTAGTAATGTGTCGGAGAAGTGTCAGTTAAACGGTAGCAGACACTGGCGTCAAGTTAGTAATGTGTCGGAGAAGTGTCAGTTAAACGGTAGCAGATACTGGCGTCAAGTTAGTAATGTGTCGGAGAAGTGTCAGTTAAACGGTAGCAGACACTGGCGTCAAGTTAGTAATGTGTCGGAGAAGTGTCAGTTAAACGGTAGCAGACACTGGCGTCAAGTTAGTAATGTGTCGGAGAAGTGTCAGTTAAACGGTAGCAGATACTGGCGTCAAGTTAGTAATGTGTCGGAGAAGTGTCAGTTAAACGGTAGCAGACACTGGCGTCAAGTTAGTAATGTGTCGGAGAAGTGTCAGTTAAACGGTAGCAGACACTGGCGTCAAGTTAGTAATGTGTCGGAGAAGTGTCAGTTAAACGGTAGCAGACACTGGCGTCAAGTTAGTAATGTGTCGGAGAAGTGTCAGTTAAACGGTAGCAGACACTGGCGTCAAGTTAGTAATGTGTCGGAGAAGTGTCAGTTAAACGGTAGCAGATACTGGCGTCAAGTTAGTAATGTGTCGGAGAAGTGTCAGTTAAACGGTAGCAGACACTGGCGTCAAGTTAGTAATGTGTCGGAGAAGTGTCAGTTAAACGGTAGCAGACACTGGCGTCAAGTTAGTAATGTGTCGGAGAAGTGTCAGTTAAACGGTAGCAGATACTGGCGTCAAGTTACCGGCGCTGTACTTACTGTAAGTTAGGGTGTTAGGTGGTGTGTCACTTCGTAATGAGGGCAGGTGACGCGGCTAACTCGAGTGACGCCGTGACGGTGGTGTGGCGAGCTGATGGCGCAGTCACTGAGGGGCCCTCCTTTCATCACTCCTCCTTGGTGAAACGTCGTGAGGTCTACCCTTCGTCCTCGTCCAGCAGCACGTGTATTTTTCATTATTGAAATGATTAGATATTTTAATAAAAAAATGTCAAAAAATTAGATTCAGAAAAACTAAAAGTAAAAAAATAAAACTGAGAATTTCGTTGGTTTTTACTGCACTTGAAGCTTTAAGCACTGTGGTATAAAAGGTGTCCAGGCTGACTATGTGGGTTGCAAGTTTGCAAACTGAAAGACACTGAGGTACAATTTGTGTGTTTTGCATAAATATACAATTGGTGACATAATATTATATGTTACACGGCACAAACCGGTCAAGCGCGAGAAACTTTTGACGTAAGCAGCACCACGGCCGGGCGCGGGAAACGCGCGACATGACCTTATGACCCAGCAAGACCCCGCTCACCAAAAAATGTTCCATTAATGATTTTATCAACTGCACTCACTTAATGATAATTGTTTTGTGTTCTTGAATAAACAGACCATCCTGTAAAATGTAAACAATACTCGTGCTACGAGAGATGTGTTTATAAACAAAATATGATGACAACAGAGTATGGCCAAAAGTGTCGTTTGTTTACATAATATTATTTGCTCAAATAAAATGTATCTTTGATGTTATTTTGTTTGTTATTAGTGCAAATATTATCTAAAGCGATGTAATAACTACTTATAAATGAATATTCATCCACTTATCGTCGATTAGACACGAAAACACTTTATTTTCAATAGAAAACATACATAGAAATCACTCGCGCCTAACGTCATTGCAGAAACGTCAGTTTTAACTTTTTTTTTCAAGTTTCCAAACGAAATTTTAGGTTCAGAATTTGTTGACAAGAATATCCATCGGAGCATAGAGTGAAACATCCGCCACAGGATATTAACCCTTATTTGGAAATTATAATAGAGGCTTAACTGTCCTGAAGAGTGTGTCATCTGTTTAAGTTGATAGATGCCTTATTTGCATGTAGTGAGCTCGTCTCTGTGTTTCAGTATTGTAGGGGATGTTCAGTACTATTACAGGTTGGCCTTTTATTTCGTCTTAAGTGTTTATGAAGGTAATTTCGTTCATGTGTTTCGAACAGTGCAATGGAAGGGTAGGTAGCTTCTTTTCAGCGTGTCGTGAGCGTCGCTTCCACACTTCACCTGGCCTCTGGTCGCTTGAGGGGATGATATAACGTAGTGTCTGCTGTCTAATTCTCCTACAGCCGGTTTCGATAGATGTGCGGTCGTCAGGTGACATGACTTTTCTTGAGTTTTGCTTGATATGAAGGTTTCCTCGCTGGCTGCGTGGGTATGGATGTAGCGGTTTGTCTTGTGTTCACAGAGGTACCGATTATTATCTAACTTCGGGCATTCTGCCTCCATGTACATGAACGTTTTCCTTTGTTGCTACGAAAGGAAGGGGGTATGAGGAGGTGGTTGTTTCTATTCGGAACTATGGAGAGACTTGTAAAGTGTATGTGTCTTCTGAAACTATGGGAAATCGAAATGCTATAACGATTTTCTTATTGTCATAATAATTCCCGGCTCTAATGACACGATGGATGATGCTGTCATAGAGCTGTCGCAACTCTAACTCTATTACGTGATTCTTACCATAAATCTCCCCGAGTCTATTTACTACATTACCTAAAATGTCTATTCGTAACATGCTATGATGGGTGATCACAACACGGGTAAATGATAAAATATTCTCCTTCTATACTTCTATACTACCTAATATTATAAAATATTCTCCTTCTATACTTCTATACTAATATTATAAAGTATTCTCCTTCTATACTTCTATACTAATATTATAAAGTATTCTCCTTCTATACTTCTATACTAATATTATAAAGTATTCTCCTTCTATACTTCTATACTAATATTATAAAGTATTCTCCTTCTATACTTCTATACTAATATAATAAAGTATTCTCCTTCTATACTTCTATACTAATATTATAAAGTATTCTCCTTCTATACTTCTATACTAATATTATAAAGTATTCTCCTTCTATACTTCTGTACTAATATTATAAAATATTCTCCTTCTATACTTCTATACTAATATTATAAAGCTGAAGAGTTTGTGTTTGTTTGGTTGAACGCGCTAGTCTCAGGAACGGTTCGAATTGAAAAATTATTTTATTGTTGGATAGTCCATTTATCGAGGAATTCTATAGGCTATATAACATCACGCTTTGACCAATAGGAGCGGAGCATCAATGAAACTTGTTGCAAAAACGGGAAAATTGATTCCTTTAGAGAGCTTCCGTTGCGTGCGCTGCGTAAACGGTTAAAGTTACGCAAAAATCATATATTACGGGATTGTTCCTCTTAAAAAGTTCTAAAAAAAAGTCTGCGATAGCATATGTCTATCTTTTAAGGATGGCTACTATAACTTTTTTAATCGTAATCAAATTTGAAAAATAATGCATTATTTGCGAAGATGTTTTCATAAACATGCTATTAATCCCTAACCAAATAAATACCACATAACCCGATAGATTGCGAGTTACAGTCGTGTCCACATCATAACCCGATAGATTGCGAGTTACTGTCGTGTCCACATCATAACCCGATAGATTGCGAGTTACTGTCGTGTCCACATCATAACCCGATAGATTGCGAGTTACTGTCGTGTCCACATCATAACCCGATAGATTGCGAGTTACTGTCGTGTCCACATCATAACCCGATAGATTGCGAGTTACTGTCGTGTCCACATCATAACCCGATAGATTGCGAGTTACTGTCGTGTCCACATCATAACCCGATAGATTGCGAGTTACTGTCGTGTCCACATCATAACCCGATAGATTGCGAGTTACTGTCGTGTCCACATCATAACCCGATAGATTGCGAGTTACTGTCGTGTCCACATCATAACCCGATAGATTGCGAGTTACTGTCGTGTCCACATCATAACCCGATAGATTGCGAGTTACTGTCGTGTCCACATCATAACCCGATAGATTGCGAGTTACTGTCGTGTCCACATCATAACCCGATAGATTGCGAGTTACTGTCGTGTCCACATCATAACCCGATAGATTGCGAGTTACTGTCGTGTCCACATCATAACCCGATAGATTGCGAGTTACTGTCGTGTCCACATCATAACCCGATAGATTGCGAGTTACTGTCGTGTCCACATCATAACCCGATAGATTGCGAGTTACTGTCGTGTCCACATCATAACCCGATAGATTGCGAGTTACTGTCGTGTCCACATCATAACCCGATAGATTGCGAGTTACTGTCGTGTCCACATCATAACCCGATAGATTGCGAGTTACTGTCGTGTCCACATCATAACTCGATAGATTGCGAGTTACTGTCGTGTCCACATCATAACCCGATAGATTGCGAGTTACTGTCGTGTCCACATCATAACCCGATAGATTGCGAGTTATTGTCGTGTCCACATCATAACCCGATAGATTGCGAGTTACTGTCGTGTCCACATCATAACCCGATAGATTGCGAGTTACTCTCGTGTCCACATCATAACTCGATAGATTGCGAGTTACAGTCGTGTCCACATCATAACCCGATAGATTGCGAGTTACTGTCGTGTCCACATCATAACCCGATAGATTGCGAGTTACTGTCGTGTCCACATCATAACCCGATAGATTGCGAGTTACTGTCGTGTCCACATCATAACCCGATAGATTGCGAGTTACAGTCGTGTCCACATCATAACCCGATAGATTGCGAGTTACTGTCGTGTCCACATCATAACTCGATAGATTGCGAGTTACTGTCGTGTCCACATCATAACCCGATAGATTGCGAGTTACAGTCGTGTCCACATCATAACCCGATAGATTGCGAGTTACTGTCGTGTCCACATCATAACCCGATAGATTGCGAGTTACTGTCGTGTCCACATCATAACCCGATAGATTGCGAGTTACTGTCGTGTCCACATCATAACCCGATAGATTGCGAGTTACTGTCGTGTCCACATCATAACCCGATAGATTGCGAGTTACTGTCGTGTCCACATCATAACCCGATAGATTGCGAGTTACTGTCGTGTCCACATCATAACCCGATAGATTGCGAGTTACTGTCGTGTCCACATCATAACCCGATAGATTGCGAGTTACTGTCGTGTCCACATCATAACCCGATAGATTGCGAGTTACTGTCGTGTCCACATCATAACCCGATAGATTGCGAGTTACTGTCGTGTCCACATCATAACCCGATAGATTGCGAGTTACTGTCGTGTCCACATCATAACCCGATAGATTGCGAGTTACTGTCGTGTCCACATCATAACCCGATAGATTGCGAGTTACTGTCGTGTCCACATCATAACCCGATAGATTGCGAGTTACTGTCGTGTTCACATCATAACCCGATAGATTGCGAGTTACTGTCGTGTCCACATCATAACCCGATAGATTGCGAGTTACTGTCGTGTCCACATCATAACCCGATAGATTGCGAGTTACTGTCGTGTCCACATCATAACCCGATAGATTGCGAGTTACTGTCGTGTCCACATCATAACCCGATAGATTGCGAGTTACTGTCGTGTCCACATCATAACTCGATAGATTGCGAGTTACTGTCGTGTCCACATCATAACCCGATAGATTGCGAGTTACTGTCGTGTCCACATCATAACCCGATAGATTGCGAGTTATTGTCGTGTCCACATCATAACCCGATAGATTGCGAGTTACTGTCGTGTCCACATCATAACCCGATAGATTGCGAGTTACTCTCGTGTCCACATCATAACTCGATAGATTGCGAGTTACAGTCGTGTCCACATCATAACCCGATAGATTGCGAGTTACTGTCGTGTCCACATCATAACCCGATAGATTGCGAGTTACTGTCGTGTCCACATCATAACCCGATAGATTGCGAGTTACTGTCGTGTCCACATCATAACCCGATAGATTGCGAGTTACAGTCGTGTCCACATCATAACCCGATAGATTGCGAGTTACTGTCGTGTCCACATCATAACTCGATAGATTGCGAGTTACTGTCGTGTCCACATCATAACCCGATAGATTGCGAGTTACAGTCGTGTCCACATCATAACCCGATAGATTGCGAGTTACTGTCGTGTCCACATCATAACCCGATAGATTGCGAGTTACTGTCGTGTCCACATCATAACCCGATAGATTGCGAGTTACTGTCGTGTCCACATCATAACCCGATAGATTGCGAGTTACTGTCGTGTCCACATCATAACCCGATAGATTGCGAGTTACTGTCGTGTCAACATCATAACCCGATAGATTGCGAGTTACTGTCGTGTCCACATCATAACTCGATAGATTGCGAGTTACTGTCGTGTCCACATCATAACCCGATAGATTGCGAGTTATTGTCGTGTCCACATCATAACCCGATAGATTGCGAGTTACTGTCGTGTCCACATCATAACTCGATAGATTGCGAGTTACTGTCGTGTCCACATCATAACTCGATAGATTGCGAGTTACTGTCGTGTCCACATCATAACAACATTAAGTAAGAAAAAAAATAACAGACAACTAAAAAATGTAGCAGTAGGAACAAATAAGGAACTGAAGGCTATTCAAGCAACAGAACGAAAAAAACACCTGCATGTATGGCGACTGCATCCTGACACTACCGTTGAAGCTATAACAGATCATGTAAAAAGTGTATGTGGCACAGATGTGCAAATAAAAGTTGATAAAATCAATCATAAAACGAAACGAGACTACTCGTCGTTTATAATAGGAGTGCCTGAAAACTGGTTCCAGAAACTGCATCAGCCAGAAATCTGGCCTATGAATGCTGAATTTAACGAGTGGATTTGGTTTCGAAACTCCACCAAAAACAGATCAAATTAATACCATTGATTTATATTACCAAAATGTTAGGGGTCTTCGAACAAAGCTGAACGACTTCAGAAATAACTTAGAATTAATGGATGCAGATTTATACGCAATCACGGAATTGGGTTGCAATCCTTCCATACATGACCCGGAATTAATCCCGCCGGGATATCAAATACTGCGCTGCGACCGAGCGGACGGTCGGAAACAGGGAGGAGCGCTTCTAGTGGCCACACATCGGTTGGAGCTGCGACAAGTGTACGTGAGTGACGTATCTATAGACACCTCCGTTTTTGAATTAGTCAATGCAACGGTTTACTTAAATAAAAGATTTTTATTTTTGTGCTCAGTGATGTTATTCCGCCTGGTAGTTCCGAGAATGACTATATGGTTCTGTTTGGTATAATAGAGAAATTGTGTACTAAATATAAAGAATTAATTGTGTTAGGTGATTTTAATCTTTATTCGTGTCCCATAAATGTGAGGAATTATTATGAATTTTTTTTGTCCTATTGCGGATTCATTCAAAACAATAATGTACCTAACTGTTTAAATCGACAACTAGATTTGATATTAAGTTCGGGTCTTCGTGAGGTGTCAGTGGTGTTGGCGGATGGGTCGCTCGTGCCTGTGGACGCACATCACCCGCCGCTCGCGGCGAGCGTGCAGCTCGCAGGTGCGAGCGCCCCGCGCCCCGCGCCCCGCGCCCGCCTGCGCCGTCGGCGCACGCACTGCTACTAGACCCCGTTGGAACTTTTATAGGGCGGATTATGAATTGCTATATTCTATGTTAGCATCTGCTGATTGGATCGATATGTTTCAGCAGAGCGATGTGGAAGATATTTTAAATTTATTTTACGATAAACTTAATAGTATTTTAGATGCAAGTGTTCCTAGGAAAACATTTACTGTCAAACAGCGATATATGTACCCCAAATGGTACACGAGCGATATAATAAAAAACTTAAAAATTAAAGCAAGACTATATAAAGTATATAAAACAACGAAATTAAACAGTGATTACGACGAATATTCGAAATATAGAGCACATATTAAAAAAATAATAGAAATTACACGCAAACAGCATCAAAATAAGATTCAATGTCAGTTCGCGAAAGATCCTAAGTCATTTTGGCAATACATACGATCGCAGAAAAGTACAACGAATAGACAGAATATTATAAAGGACGGTCAGTACCTATCAGACCAGGAGTGTGCTGAGCAGTTCGCGACTTATTTTGAGTCGGTATATAGTAGTGCACCGCCACGACTAGACTCAGAAGCGGCAGCAGCGGAAGCTGGGAACACTGGTAGTGCATGCGTGCGAATTAATAATCTAAGTCTTAGGGACGTTAAAAGTGCACTCGACCGTCTCAAGCATAAGCGATCTTCGGGCCCGGATGGTATACCAGCGTTTCTTTTTAAAGATTGTGGTAGGGTACTCGCGGAACCTTTACTTTATATATTGCATGCGCATAATGGGTAGGGTGACGCTTAGCTCTCTTCCTCCTCTCATTTTCAATGGTACCGTCATACCCATTACCCCTACTGTGAAAGATCTCGGTTTGCATCTTGACTCGACGCTTAGCTGGCAGCGCCAGGTCTCTAATGTTAGTCAAAGGGTCAACGGTACTCTACGATCTCTGTATCGTCTGAGAAACTTTTTGCCCGCTAAGACGAAAACTATGCTTGTGCAGACTTTGATTTTCCCTATCATTGACTATGGTGACGTGTGCTACTTTGACTTGAATGCGGTGTTGCTGGATAAGCTTGACAGACTGCTTAACAATTGTATCCGGTTCATATTCAACCTCAGAAAATATGACCATGTGTCGAGCTACAGGTCTGAGCTCAAATGGATGCCCATTCGCCAGAGAAGAAATTTGCGTGCTTTGACCACGCTTTTCTCCCTTCTTAACTCTCCCACTCCTCCTTCTTATCTAGTGTCTCACTTCCAATATCTATGTTCTTCACACGCTAAGAATCTTCGTTCTTCTAACAATCTTCTCCTACTCTGTCCTTCTCATACTTCTGACTTTGTTCATTCTTCCTTTCATATTCAGTCCATTCTTCTTTGGAATGCGCTACCTCTTGACATCAGGATGGCCACCAGTCGGTATGCATTTAAGCGGAGATTGCGGAGTTATTTTCAAAATAAATAGCGTAGAGTCATCTCAAAACCTCTCTCTCTTGAATTTGTATATAATATATATATATAATATAGGTATATATTATAGTAAATATGTATGTATGTGTATTATAAGTTTATGACTTATTTATGTACAAATTGTTCCATTTCTAACAGAGCACCTGCCATCTAATCTCTTCACCACCCTTGGTTGACTGGTAGAGAATGCCTAAGGCATTAAGTCCGCCTTTGTACTTTTTTAAGTGTGAAAAGTTTAAATAAATAAATAAATAATATATTTAACGCATGTCTTCATTCTGCGAAGTTCCCAGCTCGGTGGAAGATTACGCGAGTCATTCCAGTGCCCAAAGACAGGGTGGGAGCTGACATCAGTGGGTACAGGCCGGTGGCGGTGTTGTCAACGCCGGCAAAGGTATTCGAGTCTGCCATTCAGCGCTGTATGCAAGAGCAAGTGCGCGGACAGTTATCGGATGCGCAGCACGGATTCCGGCCGGGGCGCAGCACTGCTACCAATCTCCTTGATTTCATGGGACGCGTGGTGCCGGCGGTGGATGCTGGGGTGCAGGTGGACGCAGCTTATTTTGACTTCAGAAAAGCTTTTGACACCGTCGACAATGACATCTTACTGCGGAAGCTAGCAGAGGTCGGATGCACCCGGCATCTATTGAGGTTTTTCGCCAGTTACATGCAAGGCAGACAGCAGTATGTGGACTGCAACGGATGTGAATCCGATTTATATTACACTTGGTCGGGTGTAAGTCAGGGCACCAACTTGGGGCCTCTAGAATTCATAATTATGATAAACAATTTGCCGGAAGTCGTAAGACATGGCTCTTGTTTATTGTTTGCTGATGACCTCAAGTTGCTGCTAGAGATTAGGTCCGAGTCTGATTGCAGGCGCCTACAGGAAGACATCGATCGAATAGTACAATGGAGCCATGAAAACAAACTGTACTTCAACGTATCCAAGTGCTCGTTGATGAGTTTCACCCGTGCTCGTGCACCTCTGCTCTATGAGTACGGGGTGGACGCGGCGCCAATGCAACGAGTCACGGAGGTGCGAGACTTGGGTGTTTTCATGACTCCCGATCTGACATTCCGTGAGCATGTAACCAGGATCTGTAAGAAGGCTTACAGAAACTTGGGATTTGTTCTGAGACAGACACAAAGCTTCACAAACATCACAGCAGTTAGGGTCCTGTATGACGCACTAGTCAGGAGTCATCTGGAACATGGTGCGGTCATATGGGCTCCACATGAAGCTAAGTACTCTGCAATGTTGGAGCGTGTCCAGAACAAGTTTACGCGCCATTTGTACAGGAAATTATATGGGGTATATCCGTTTTACCCACTGATGTATCCCACTCTGTTTGTCCTGGGCATGGTTGGCTATAATCAATTGCATGTCCGACGGTAGTTTACGCTGGTCGCCTACTTGGTGAAGGTGCTTCGTGGAGTGGAGAGTAACCCGGGAGTATTGCAGCGCTTGAGTCTGTGTGTGCCGGACCGCTACGTGTGGAGGCGGCGCAGCCCGCCACTGCTACTGGTACCGACAGCGAGAACTAACCTGCTTGCCAAGGCACCCCTCACCAGAGCTATCCGTACCATCAACGACCTTCAAACTCAGATTGATGTATTTACATGTTGTGTGAGTGAATTCGCAAGGGTATTACTATTTATATTATGCTACAAGCAAAATAATACATAATTTTTTCATAATGTAAGTAAAGTATGTTTGTGTTTATGTTGTACTATGTGATGTTTGTACTATGTGATGTTGTACTGTGTTATGTTTGTACTGTGTGATGTTGTACTGTGTTATGTTTGTACTGTGTGATGTTGTACTGTGTTATGTTTGTACTGTGTGATGTTGTACTGTGTTATGTTTGTACTGTGTGATGTAAGTATTATGTTATACTATGTTTTATGCTTTTAATGGTGTAATAATGTAATAATGTTGTTAGTTTTAATTTTTTCTAATTTGGTTATTGTAAGTATATAGCTTAGGTTATTAGTTGTAAGTTCTTAACTGTCGCATTAGGGTAAACCCTGTAATGGTAGTTTAAGCTGTGCCAAATAAATAAATAAATAAATAACCCTATAGATTGCGAGTTACTGTCGTGTCCACATCATAACCCGATAGATTGCGAGTTACTGTCGTGTCCACATCATAACCCGATAGATTGCGAGTTACTGTCGTGTCCACATCATAACCCGATAGATTGCGAGTTACTGTCGTGTCCACATCATAACCCGATAGATTGCGAGTTACTGTCGTGTCCACATCATAACCCGATAGATTGCGAGTTACTGTCGTGTCCACATCATAACCCGATAGATTGCGAGTTACTGTCGTGTCCACATCATAACCCGATAGATTGCGAGTTACTGTCGTGTCCACATCATAACCCGATAGATTGCGAGTTACTGTCGTGTCCACATCATAACTCGATAGATTGCGAGTTACTGTCGTGTCCACATCATAGCACGAGCACGAGCACGAGTTCAGAGCACGAGCCATACTTCTCGTACTCGTAGACGGAATTTGCTGAACATCTTCCAACACCGTTTCTCTGCGATTCGGGTCAGCTGTAGAGATTCCGTCATGACTGCCGCGTCGACCAGGAATGCGGCCTGGTATTAAGGTGTTTTGCTTGTTAATAAAACACGATGATTGGGATATCGCTCTGGTTGCGGCCCACCACGACGTTGAAGTTGTTCGCGATACAGTCGCGCTGCTTCACGGCCGTTTCCTCGTACAACTCCATAAAAATAATGCATTTCTGCATATTCACTTAACGAGTAACTCATATCTTACACTTCCAAGTAAACAAAGTCCAAATCAGTATGCAAAACACAGTCCAATAAACGAGCAAAGTAGTGAAACAAGTAGGCAGCAGGTACCGTGGGCAAAGCGAGTGTGGTAAAGACAAAATGGCGAGCTCTCTTATCCTCTCGGCCCATTGTATTACAGGGAAAAGAGTTGCGCCTACGTTTACAACCCATGATCCGCGAGAACGGATCGCGCAAAATTCTTTAAACTATCAACTCCACCCCCCCCCCCCCCCCCCTCGGCCCCCTCTGCCTAATCCGTCGGGGATTACAGGCATGATGTTATGTTATGTGTTAAAAAAGTCTTGTTTCTTTAACAAAAAAAAAACCTCCAATTGTTTAAATCATAGCTTTCCTGTAGTCATTTTTGGTTAGTTAACAAACCAATTAACCTTACGTACAAGAAAATGGCCCAAAATTTTTTATAAATCAGATGTCGATGTAGGCAAAGTTGCCCATTAAGTGCTACTATTTTGAATGATTATAAAGTTGAGAGTCGCGCGTTCTTGAGACCTACTTAGGAATCATAAAATTGCCGTTTTAGATTTTATATTTAAATTTGTAAATTTATGTTATAATTCACCGAACGTACATTTTTTATTTCGACCAACATTTTCATAACTTTCATCACAGTTACGAAGCTGAATTTTTTACACATAAAAGTACATACTCCTCACGAAGATTCAGTTGCAAAAGAAAAATTCTCTTCTAGGTACTTTTTTTTAGAATTTTTATAAGTTCGTCAGGTCGAAAATTCTCTTAAATTCAGGAAAAAAATAATAACTCGAAAACTATGTAAACTCGCGGAGCATACATAGGGGAGATTCGAATACCCCACGATACGAGGAACCTACATTTATTTTGGACTTCAATGTTCCGGCCCCCCGTACATTGTCCGGGTGCGTACTCAGCGGAATGCGGCGTCGACCGGCGCGGCGGCGGCGGCTGCGAGACGCGTCGCTATTTTAACATTTAAGTGCTGAGCGTTTTATACAGACAGTTTTGCTTTTATTAAGTTCTCAAGACATTAAGAATATTGTTTATTTTCAAATAAATCTGCAAAAAAACAGATGGCATTCTTGACACTCGTTCTTGTTCTGTCATTCGGAAATATGTCTAATAAAACTAGCTGGTACTGATTTATTTATTTATTTGAAAGACACCAACAGCTACACATGTTTGTGTCCATCCAATCCATTGCTTCTTTTTGAAAAAATCGCTGCTCTCCAACAAATACATGGATTGTCACTCCGAGTGGGACACGCAAACGAGTGCAAGTCTGGAATGGCGGCAAGATTTCCATTTATATGAATGTTCGTAAAGCTCCGTGACGAGACGGCGTGTATGCATGTGTGGTGATGCGGCATCTAATGCTGGGAGCGGTGACGCGTGACGCGTGACACGTGACGCGCACCACGTTACGGCGGGCCAACAATATTACACGCTACGTCGCAAGGAATGACGTATGGCTTATAATGCATTCTATGATCACGTCCGGATCCGGATAGTGTAGACTTGTAGACTTCACGATAGTAAAGCTGTGTAGTCTTTAATATTTGATCCAGCATCACAGTTGATATGGGAAAGTGCCTCGAACTAAATGTGCCCAGCTGTGCGCTCCTCGCGCAGGCCGTGTTGTTCTCGCGGCGCGGTTCCGAACTTCCACGCCGTGCACTACATATGGGTCGAGCTCGTTCTCAGCACGCCGCGCACGTGTCGCACGCACCGTGCTCATATTCGAGCGACAGCACTATGCGTGGCCGGAGAGGTAACATCTTTGTTTAACGCAAAAGTTAGAGAGCGGAGGTATTGCCTCAGTTCAGTGTAAACGGAAGCCAAGCCAGAGGTCGGCTCAGTTACGAGGTAACGCAGGTAACTCGAATAATAATAGGTCACGTCTTGAAAACAAGCAAGTTAAATTGTTTTAATATATAGCTCGAGGTAAATTACTTTACACAATACGAAAACATTAATTAATTACTTATTACAAATAAACATGGCTGACGTCGATTCTGACGTTTACTTATTATTCTATTTAGTTTAATATGTAACAACATGGAAAAGTCAAAAATAATAGGAAGCTGAAATGTTATCTCAGTAAAGTGCTTGTGACACACTACAGTATATACAAACTACAGCCTAATGAGACTTTTCAACTTCGTGTCTATGCTTTGCCTTCTAGGTATTTGTGTAGCAGCACACACCTGCGAGGCAAACTATTTGTGTAGCAGCACACACCTGCGAGGCAAACTATTTGTGTAGCAGCACACACCTGCGAGGCAAACTATTTGTGTAGCAGCACACACCTGCGAGGCAAACTATTTGTGTAGCAGCACACACCTGCGAGGCAAACTATTTGTGTAGCAGCACACACCTGCGAGGCAAACTATTTGTGTAGCAGCACACACCTGCGAGGCAAACTATTTGTGTAGCAGCACACACCTGCGAGGCAAACTATTTGTGTAGCAGCACACACCTGCGAGGCAAACTATTTGTGTAGCAGCACACACCTGCGAGGCAAACTATTTGTGTAGCAGCACACACCTGCGAGGCAAACTATTTGTGTAGCAGCACACACCTGCGAGGCAAACTATTTCCGATCTACATAAAAACACATTTCATGGATAGCATATAAAAATCAATATCATGTTTTCATAAGTCATGATTGAATAACCGACATAATCTCCGGCCGTAACATTAATACATCAGATCAGAAAACATTAACTTTAGGATGTTTCCAAGATGAAAGCTCACTTCGCGCTTAGATCCGCACTTCCTTTAAACCACTCACTTAGATTGTAACGAGATGATATACCTATGTTTGAGTACAGTCAGCCTCAAAAAGATGTATATGTAAAGAATTAATTTGATTGTCTACAATTTGTGTTCTATGAATACTGTATCAATGTGTTTGTGCAGCTACAATTAAGCACCCAATGCGTACTGTGTGTAATGTGTGTCTCTGTGGCTCCACATTGATACAATGTTGTGAAAAAAGATTGTAGACAATTAAATTATTTTTTGTCGATGTATACAAATTTTTGAGGCTGACTGTACATCACCCAAATGGCACACAGAGGGGCGGATGTTTCAGGAGTACCTAGTTCACGGAGCGGCCGGCAGGTGGCGTGACGCGTGACCACGACACTATGCTTAACGGTGAAGCCACGACTTCGCGCTGAGCGCCCAGTTTATATTAGTGAACGCTTTAGATTACCAGATTAACACCAGAATGGCTTTAACATGTTCAGCCGTGGTGGGCTCACTCGAGTCGCGTAGGAGATGCCAGAGCCCTCGCGGAGGGTTCATGTTAAATGTAATATGTTAAATGTAATATGTTAAATGTTATATGTTAAATGTATGGTTTTCTTAGCGAATACAGTAATATAAACTGTGGCAATCAAATCAGTTATATATTACAACAAGATTTATATATATATATATGTAGTTTACTGGTTGGTTTTCAAATACAAGCATTTTAATTTTTTTTTTTAATTTGGGGATAGCTATACATCTATATACATATACAAATAAATTAAATTGAACTGTTTGTTTGTAATGCCAAAATAACAACTTTTTACTAAATGCATGGGAAAGTTTAAACGGTTCTTATAACAAAAAAACAAATTTTTAACATTTTTGTCTGTCTGTCTGTTTGTTGCGGCTAATCTCCAAAACGGCTGGACCGATTTTGACAGGACTTTCACTGACAGATAGCTGATGTAACGGCGGGTAACTAAGGCTACTTTTATTTTTGAAAAATAATTAGGAATCCGCGCAAAACAACTAAAACCCATGAAATTATGAACAAAAAGTCGGATTCTTTTTGCATTTGGTGGCCCAATTCCCGAAGATAGTTATAGGCTATTTAACTTCACGCTACGACCATTAGGAGCTGATCAGAAAGAAAAAAGTCAGAATTATGAACAAAAAGTCGGATTTGAAAAATTCTTTTTGCATTTGGTAGCCCAATTCTCGAAGATAGTTATAGGATATTTAATACCACGCTGTGACCCTTAGAAGCCGAGCAATAAGAAAAAAGTCAGAAAGAACACTAAGCGAAAATGAAGCCCTACTAGCGCCCTACTAGCCTTACTCCTAATAGCGCGGGCGCGATTCAACGCGACGGTTGGCAACGGGTCGGGGGACGAGGGAGCTTTATTGAAATGTGACTGTTACTTTAGTACTTATCTATTGTGTATCTTAAGACATCCACGCAAACGATTCGCGGGGCACAGCTGGTAAATAAATAAGTCTACATTAATTTGTCATTCAGAAATTCATCAGTCGTTTGATAACATTACATGACAAATTATGACTAAATTTAATTTTCTTTGACATTCTTAATAATTAATAATATAATTCAATTACTGTATTTTATGCGGCTCATGACATTTTTCAATTGCTTCATTTCTTTTATCCTAGACTTTATTAATTATGAAAGTAAAAGTAACCTGCTTACTAACATTATATTTGTATGCCGATTATTGGCCGAACATACAGATCAGCTAAAATGTATAAATAACATCTTTTTGTACTTATGTTCACAAATAAAGTTGATTTGATTTGACATTTTTCAATTAATAACAGTTTTATTTTTTTTATTTTTATTGTGTAACATTCAAATTTTTTATGACATCTTGTAATTTATTGAAATGCGCGGCGCCACGCCTGAAACGCTCTTTCTCACTACGGCAGTCTTAGAACGCTGCTTGCTTAAAGAGTTTGCGTATTGGCCACGAATGTAACATCTCGTAACGTTGATAATTTTTCGAACAACATCATGTTTGCTTTGACGAAAACATTAATTTCAAAATATATAATGAAGGTAAGGTAAGTATTTTCAGCGATTTAAAGAACGGTACACAGCTATCATCAATGTTTAGAACACACATTAATCTTGTGCACCTTTTTTGTGCCTTAAAAACGATATCTTTATCAGTAGAATTGCCCCGAAAAATAATACCATATCGCAAAATTGATATTTATTTTTCGTATGATGATTTATTTATTTCCTTACTTAGGTCCTCTATGTGGGCCTTCCAGTTAAGTCGGTTATCAAGGAATAAACCATATTGCGATCAACACGTTTCACTATGGCAGTACTGTCGTCCTCACACATCACCTTCGGCAGATCATCTATATAGATTAAGAAAAGAGGTGGCCCAAGGACACTGCCCTGTGGGACACCAAACTTTATTAATCTAGAATGATTGATTATGAGGCTTTTGGATACTTTATATGTGTGTACTTTATCGTTTTTTTTTTTGTAATGTGCGTTTTGTTTGTGCAGAATAAACAATTTTTCTTTCTTTCTTTCAAAAATTAGATAAAAAACTCTTTCAATTTTTTATTTTTTCACATACTTTTACAATCTTGTACATTGCATTCTGTTGGAGAGATAGGATTCGAGTAGTTTTAATTAAATTATAAAATTAATACTTTGCATGAAAATTTCACAAAGGGTTGGATACCCTGTCTCAGGATCTCGGCACAAACGCGATGCCGGTGCCCAGCCTGCAGCCACTTGCAGTATGTATGGACGCATGGCGTATGTGCTCTACGAAAAGTGGGTGCAGTCGAACGTGTTAAGTGAAGTTCAGTGTTTTACAGTATTTTGTGATACAGGTACGCAGTTAGATTTGTGACACACACGTACCTAATAATTAATTAAGTAAATCTGATGTTGTATTTCCTCCTCGTATACTTATTGTCTTCCTATAGTACAGTAGCTCATATCTATCTTACATTGTAACAGTGAATAAGTTAGTTTATTTTAAATCATTTTTTAAATAATTCTTTTCATTTGTATATATTTTTTGTTTATGTCTAAGCTGTGTACTTTAAGTGACAAATTCACTATACTAATAGATATATAAGTTCTTTTATGTAATATGTTATTAGTGAACAAGTCGTTGGAGTACCTATAAATAAATAAATAAATAGGGCTCCCACACAAAACTGCGAATTCGCATCGCATCGCATCGCAAAAATCTGCGGGCTGCGCATTGAATTCTAGCTACAATTCAATGCGCAGATTTTTGCGATGCGACGTCGCGTCGCAGTTTTGTGTGGGCTCCCATAGTCAGAAAGGACACAGAATTCAGATAGACATAACACAACTATCACACGAGTTCCAAACAAAAGTTACAAGTAACCAACTTATACATAAACATCATTTATCTCAGAAAGAGGCAACTGACTGGCTTCCGTGCTGTAAGTACAGTATGTGAATAGCTTGGTACAGCTGTACAGGTGCTCGTCTTCGCGCTGATCACTTTATAATCACTCGCTGAAAATGGCCGTTTTGTGAACAAGCAATGAATAAATGAATTTAATAAATCCTTTAATTTGACAATCAATGCTATGGCACGACTAGAAATCCTGTTCAGCATAAATATAGAAGACTAGCTGAGCCCGCGGCTCCGTCTGACGCCATAGTTAGAATGTTCTGGGGAAGCCGAGACTAGTCTAGCTGAGCCCGCGGCTCCGTCTGACGCCATAGTTAGAATGTTCTGGGGAAGCCGAGACTAGCTGAGCCCGCGGCTCCGTCTGACGCCATAGTTAGAATGTTCTGGGGAAGCCGAGACTAGCTGAGCCCGCGGCTCCGTCTGACGCCATAGTTAGAATGTTCTGGGGAAGCCGATACTAGCTGAGCCCGCGGCTCCGTCTGACGCCATAGTTAGAATGTTCTGGGGAAGCCGAGACTAGCTGAGCCCGCGGCTCCGTCTGACGCCATAGTTAGAATGTTCTGGGGAAGCCGAGACTAGATGAGCCCGCGGCTCCGTCTGACACCATAGTAACAATGTTCTGGGGAAGCCGAGACTAGCTGAGCCCGCGGCTCCGTCTGACGCCATAGTTAGAATGTTCTGGGGAAGCCGAGACTAGCTGAGCCCGCGGCTCCGTCTGACACCATAGTTAGAATGTTCTGGGGAAGCCGAGACTAGCTGAGCCCGCGGCTCCGTCTGACGCCATAGTTAGAATGTTCTGGGGAAGCCGAGACTAGCTGAGCCCGCGGCTCCGTCTGGCGCCATAGTTACAATGTTCTGGGGAAGCCGAGACTAACTGAGCCCGCGGCTCCGTCTGACGCCATAGTTAGAATGTTCTGGAGAAGCCGAGACTAGCTGAGCCTGCGGCTCCGTCTGACACCATAGTTAGAATGTTCTGGGGAAGCCGAGACTAGCTGAGCCCGCGGCTCCGTCTGACACCATAGTAACAATGTTCTGGGGAAGCCGAGACTAGCTGAGCCCGTGGCTCCGTCTGACACCATAGTAACAATGTTCTGGGGAAGCCGAGACTAGCTGAGCCAGCGGCTCCGTCTGACACCATAGTTACAATGTTCTGGGGAAGCCGAGACTAGCTGAGCCCGCGGCTCCGTCTGACGCCATAGTTACAATGTTCTGGGGAAGCCGAGACTAGCTGAGCCCGCGGCTCCGTCTGACGCCATAGTTAGAATGTTCTGGGGAAGCCGAGACTAGCTGAGCCCGCGGCTCCGTCTGACGCCATAGTTAGATTGTTCTGCGGAAGCCGAGACTAGCTGAACCCGCGGCTCCGTCTGACGCCATAGTTAGAATGTTCTGGGAAAGCCGAGACTAGCTGAGCCCGCGGCTCCGTCTGACACCATAGTAACAATGTTCTAGGGAAGCCGAGACTAGCTGAGCCCGCGCCTCCGTCTGACACCAAAGTTACAACGTTCTGGGGAAGCCGAGACTAGCTGAGCCCGCGGTTCCGTCTGACGCCATAGTTACAATGTTCTGGGGAAGCCGAGACTAGCTCAGCCCGCGGCTCCGTCTGACACCATAGTTACAATGTTCTGGGGAAGCCGAGACTAGCTGAGCCCGCGGCTCCGTCTGACACCATAGTTACAATGTTCTGGGGAAGCCGAGACTAGCTCAGCCCGCGGCTCCGTCTGACACCATAGTTACAATGTTCTGGGGAAGCCGAGACTAGCTGAGCCCGCGGCTCCGTCTGACACCATAGTTACAATGTTCTGGGGAAGCCGATACTAGCTGAGCCCGCGGCTCCGTCTGACGCCATAGTTAGAATGTGCTGGGGAAGCCGAGACTAGCTGAGCCCGCGGCTCCATCTGACGCCATAGTTAGAATGTTCTGGGGAAACCGAGACTAGCTGAGCCCGCGGCTCCGTCTGACACCATAGTTAGAATGTTCTGGGGAAGCCGAGACTAGCTGAGCCCGCGGCTCCGTCTGACGCCATAGTAAGAATGTTCTGGGGAAGCCGAGACTAGCTGAGCCCGCGCCTCCGTCTGATGCCATAGTTAGAATGTTCTGGGAAAGCCGAGACTAGCTGAGCCCGCGCCTCCGTCTGACACCATAGTTAGAATGTTCTGGGGAAGCAGAGACTAGCTGAGCCCGCGGCTCCGTCTGACACCATAGTTACAATGTTCTGGGGAAGCCAAGACTAGCTGAGCCCGCGGCTCCGTCTGACGCCATAGTTACAATGTTCTGGGGAAGCCGAGACTAGCTGAGCCCGCGGCTCCGTCTGACACCATAGTTAGAATGTTCTGGGGAAGCCGAGACTAGCTGAGCCCGCGGCTCCGTCTGACGCCATAGTTAGAATGTTCTGGGGAAGCCGAGACTAGCTGAACCCGCGGCTCCGTCTGTCACCATAATTAGAATGTTCTGGGGAAGCCGAGACTAGCTGAGCCCGCGGCTCCGTCTGACGCCATAGTAAGAATGTTCTGGGGAAGCCGAGACTAGCTGAGCCCGCGCCTCCGTCTGATGCCATAGTTACAATGTTCTGGGGAAGCCGAGACTAGCTGAGCCCGCGGCTCCGTCTGACGCCATAGTTACAATGTTCTGGGGAAGCCGAGACTAGCTGAGCCCGCGGCTCCGTCTGACGCCATAGTTAGAATGTTCTGGGGAAGCCGAGACTAGCTGAGCCCGCGGCTCCGTCTGACGCCATAGTTAGAATGTTCTGGGGAAGCCGAGACTAGCTGAGCCCGCGGCTCCGTCTGACACCATAGTTAGAATGTTCTGGGAAAGCCTAGACTAGCTGAGCCCGCGCCTCCGTCTGACACCATAGTTAGAATGTTCTGGGGAAGCAGAGACTAGCTGAGCCCGCGGCTCCGTCTGACACCATAGTTACAATGTTCTGGGGAAGCCAAGACTAGCTGAGCCCGCGGCTCCGTCTGACGCCATAGTTAGAATGTTCTGGGGAAGCCGAGACTAGCTGAGCCCGCGGCTCCGTCTGACGCCATAGTTAGAATGTTCTGGGGAAGCCGAGACTAGCTGAGCCCGCGGCTCCGTCTGACACCATAGTTAGAATGTTCTGGGGAAGCCGAGACTAGCTGAGCCCGCGGCTCCGTCTGACGCCATAGTTAGAATGTTCTGGGGAAGCCGAGACTAGCTGAACCCGCGGCTCCGTCTGACGCCATAGTTAGAATGTTCTGGGGAAGCCGAGACTAGCTGAGCCCGCGGCTCCGTCTGACACTATAGTTACAATGTTCTGGGGAAGCCGAGACTAGCTGAGCCCGCGGCTCCGTCTGACACTATAGTTACAATGTTCTGGGGAAGCCGAGACTAGCTGAGCCCGCGGCTCCGTCTGACACCATAGTTAGAAGGTTCTGGGGAAGCCGAGACTAGCTGAGCCCGCGGCTCCGTCTGACGCCATAGTTACAATGTTCTGGGGAAGCCGAGACTAGCTGAGCCCGCGGCTCCGTCTGACACCATAGTTAGAATGTTCTGGGGAAGCCGAGACTAGCTGAGCCCGCGGCTCCATCTGACGCCATAGTTAGAATTTTCTGGGGAAACCGAGACTAGCTGAGCCCGCGGCTCCGTCTGACACCATAGTTAGAATGTTCTGGGGAAGCCGAGACTAGCTGAGCCCGCGGCTCCGTCTGACACCGTAGTTACAATGTTCTGGGGAAGCCGAGACTATCTGAGCCCGCGGTTCCGTCTGATGCCATAGTTAGAATGTTCTGGGGAAGCCGAGACTAGCTGAGCCCGCGGCTCCGTCTGACGCCATAGTTAGAATGTTCTGGGGAAGCCGAGACTAGCTGAGCCTGCGGCTCCGTCTGACGCCATAGTTAGAATGTTCTGGGGAAGCCGAGACTAGCTGAGCCCGCGGCTCCGTCTGACACCATAGTTACAATGTTCTGGGGAAGCCGAGACTACCTGAGCCCGCGGCTCCGTCTGACGCCATAGTTACTATGTTCTGGGGAAGCCGAGACTAGCTGAACCCGCGGCTCCGTCTGACGCAATAGTTACAATGTTCTGGGGAAGCCGAGACTAGCTGAGCCTGCGGCTCCGTCTGACGCCATAGTTACAATGTTCTGGGGAAGCCGAGACTAGCTGAGCCCGCGGCTCCGTCTGACACCATAGTTAGAATGTTTTGGGGAAGCCGAGACTAGCTGAGCCCGCGGCTCCGTCTGACGCCATAGTTACAATGTTCTGGGGAAGCCGAGACTAGCTGAGCCCGCGGCTCCGTCTGACACCATAGTTACAATGTTCTGGGGAAGCCGAGACTAGCTGAGCCTGCGGCTCCGTCTAACGCCATAGTTACAATGTTCTGGGGAAGCCGAGACTAGCTGAGCCCGTGGCTCCGTCTGACACCATAGTTAGAATGTTCTGCGGATACCGAGACTAGCTGAGCCCGTGGCTCCGTCTGACACCATAGTTACAATGTTCTGGGGAAGCCGAGACTAGCTGAGCCTGCGGCTCCGTCTGACGCCATAGTTACAATGTTCTGGGGAAGCCGAGACTAGCTGAGCCTGCGGCTCCGTCTGATGCCATAGTTACAATGTTCTGGGGAAGCCGAGACTAGCTGAGCCCGCGGCTCCGTCTGACACCACAGTTACAATGTTCTGGGGAAGCCGAGACTAGCTGAGCCTGCGGCTCCGTCTAACGCCATAGTTACAATGTTCTGGGGAAGCCGAGACTAGCTGAGCCCGTGGCTCCGTCTGACACCATAGTTAGAATGTTCTGCGGAAACCGAGACTAGCTGAGCCCGTGGCTCCGTCTGACACTATAGTTAGAATGTTCTGAGGAAGCCGAGACTAGCTGAGCCCGCGGCTCCGTCTGACGCCATAGTTACAATGTACTGGGGAAGCCGAGACTAGCTGAGCCTGCGGCTCCGTCTGACGCCATAGTTACAATGTTCTGGGGAAGCCGAGACTAGCTGAGCCCGCGGCTCCGTCTGACACCATAGTTACAATGTTCTGGGGAAGCCGAGACTAGCTGAGCCTGCGGCTCCGTCTAACGCCATAGTTACAATGTTCTGGGGAAGCCGAGACTAGCTGAGCCCGTGGCTCCGTCTGACACCATAGTTAGAATGTTCTGCGGAAACCGAGACTAGCTGAGCCCGTGGCTCCGTCTGACACTATAGTTAGAATGTTCTGCGGAAACCGAGACTAGCTGAGCCCGCGGCTCCGTCTGACACCATAGTTACAATGTTCTGGGGAAGCCGAGACTAGCTGAGCCTGCGGCTCCGTCTGACGCCATAGTTACAATGTTCTGGGGAAGCCGAGACTAGCTGAGCCCGCGGCTCCGTCTGACACCATAGTTACAATGTTCTGGGGAAGCCGAGACTAGCTGAGCCTGCGGCTCCGTCTAACGCCATAGTTACAATGTTCTGGGGAAGCCGAGACTAGCTGAGCCCGTGGCTCCGTCTGACACCATAGTTAGAATGTTCTGCGGAAACCGAGACTAGCTGAGCCCGTGGCTCCGTCTGACACTATAGTTAGAATGTTCTGAGGAAGCCGAGACTAGCTGAGCCCGCGGCTCCGTCTGACGCCATAGTTACAATGTTCTGGGGAAGCCGAGACTAGCTGAACCCGCGGCTCCGTCTGACGCAATGGTTACAATGTTCTGGGGAAGCCGAGACTAGCTGAGCCCGCGGCTCCGTATGACGCCATAGTTAGAATGTTCTGGGGAAGCCGAGACTAGCTGAGCCCGCGGCTCCGTCTGACACCATAGTTAGAATGTTCTGGGGAAGCCGAGACTAGCTGAGCCCGCGGCTCCGTCTGACACCATAGTTACAATGTTCTGGGGAAGCCGAGACTAGCTGAGCCTGCGGCTCCGTCTAACGCCATAGTTACAATGTTCTGGGGAAGCCGAGACTAGCTGAGCCCGTGGCTCCGTCTGACACCATAGTTAGAATGTTCTGGGGAAGCTGAGACTAGCTGAGCCCGCGGCTCCGTCTGACACCATAGTTACAATGTTCTGGGGAAGCCGAGACTAGCTGAGCCTGCGGCTCCGTCTAACGCCATAGTTACAATGTTCTGGGGAAGCCGAGACTAGCTGAGCCCGTGGCTCCGTCTGACACCATAGTTAGAATGTTCTGCGGAAACCGAGACTAGCTGAGCCCGTGGCTCCGTCTGACACTATAGTTAGAATGTTCTGAGGAAGCCGAGACTAGCTGAGCCCGCGGCTCCGTCTGACGCCATAGTTACAATGTTCTGGGGAAGCCGAGACTAGCTGAGCCTGCGGCTCCGTCTGACGCCATAGTTACAATGTTCTGGGGAAGCCGAGACTAGCTGAGCCCGCGGCTCCGTCTGACACCATAGTTACAATGTTCTGGGGAAGCCGAGACTAGCTGAGCCCGCGGCTCCGTCTGACACCATAGTTAGAATGTTCTGTGGAAGCCGAGACTAGCTGAGGCCGCGGCTCCGTCTGACGCCATAGTTACAATGTTCTGGGGAAGCCGAGACTAGCTGAGCACGTGGCTCCGTCTGACACCATAGTAACAATGTTCTGGGGAAGCCGAGACTAGCTGAGCACGCGGCTCCGTCTGTCACCATAGTTAGAATGTTCTGGGGAAGCCGAGACTAACTGAGCCCGCGGCTCCGTCTGACGCCATAGTTAGAATGTTCTGGGGAAGCCGAGACTAGCTGAGCCCGTGGCTCCGTCTGACACCATAGTAACAATGTTCTGGGGAAGCCGAGACTAGCTGAGCCCGTGGCTCCGTCTGACACCATAGTAACAATGTTCTGGGGAAGCCGAGACTAGCTGAGCCCGTGGCTCCGTCTGACACCATAGTAACAATGTTCTGGGGAAGCCGAGACTAGCTGAGCCCGCGGCTCCGTCTGACACCATAGTTAGAATGTTCTGGGGAAGCCGAGACTAGCTGAGGCCGCGGCTCCGTCTGACGCCATAGTTACAATGTTCTGGGGAAGCCGAGACTAGCTGAGCCCGTGGCTCCGTCTGACACCATAGTAACAATGTTCTGGGGAAGCCGAGACTAGCTGAGCCCGTGGCTCCGTCTGACACCATAGTTACAATGTTCTAGGATTCCAAAATGTGACTGATGAGTTTTACTCCTGCATCAGTCGTCGACCTACCTTTCGTGTCACTTTAGTGAACCCCCGAGGAGGGTCACCGGAATTAGGTTTGAAACCGTCTTACAAAACACTGTAAAACATTGTAGAATAATTTATAGTGTTTTCAGGGGGTATCGTCACTAAACTTAGTATCTCTAGGGGTACTTTCATGTTGGTACTAGTGTGGTGAAGTAAAAAGTATAAGCCCTTCTTCCTTCTTTCTTTTCTTCTTTTTTTCTTTCTTTTTGTTTTCTTCCTTTCTTTTCTTTTCGTTTCTTATAATCACTCCTTTTGATCCCGAGACAGCGTTTGAAACACTCTGTCTCGGGATCAAAGGGAAGGTCCCTTTGATCCTGTGAAATTCTCTTGCAAAGTAATAATTTTAATTTTCGATTTATTTAAATGAATGGCAAAATCATGAATTTTTTTTAAATTTAATGACGCGGAATTATTTTGTAGCTGCTGAACGTTTAGTGTCCTGTTATTTACTTGATCGTTGCTCATGAATTCAAAAAACCGGCAAAGAGCGAGTCGGATGTGCACACTCATGTCCCAGATTTGGGGCAAAATATTAACAAAATTTTATTTGTTTGAGATCGCAATTAGTTTGTAAAGTATTTTTGCTGATTTTTTCAAAAACTGCGCAAGTTAGAAACATAGTTTAATTTTTCGTGTAATATTTATACAAAAACCTCCAACAAAAGATTTATTTCAGAATTTTCAGTTTGCAAAGAACAGTGGCCACTTTGGACTAGAAAAAACAGGATTTGTTACCGAGATGAGACTATTATCAAAATGAAGAACATTAATAATGTAGCCATTGGATATTATTAATATTAATTCACCAATTAATTATTGGAAGTGGGCCATAATAGGTGTACACAAAGTGCCCATGGTATTGTTATGAAATCGAACCTAAGACGCGAGAGCAAACTCTGACCCGTGCGTGCCGCTACTGAACTGTCAAGTGGCTGACGACGAGTACTTTAATAGGTTTTGTAAGATGACGTCGTCAAATACAAATGACTAAACTTGACTCTCTTCAAGTTTTACTAGCGAGTGAATTGAATTCATTTAAACTGCCTAGTTTGAACTACCATGCTTCAGAGGAAAATATGAAAATCTCTTGACGATTTATGTTTCCATCTATATAACAGTTTATCGGAATGCAACAAGTTATGGCTAGCTATGAATCACTGCGCTGTAGCAGCACTGTGCAGTGTGCAGGGTGAGTGAACCTGTAAATGAATTCAATGCGATGGAAACCTCTCCGGGGCACATTAAAACTTTAGTGCGCGAATGTTTGCACATTAACGTGCACAATCTGCTCGATGTAAACACCCTCTATTTAGCTACAGCACACAATATGTACCTGAGGTATGTCGACGTCACGAGTTCTATTTAGCTACAGCACACAATATGTACCTGAAGTATGTCGACGTCATGAGTTCTATTTAGCTACAGCACACAATATGTACCTGTGGTATGTCGACGTCACGAGTTCTATTTAGCTACAGCACACAATATGTACCTGACGTATGTCGACGTCATGAGTTCTATTTAGCTACAGCACACAATATGTACCTGACGTATGTCGACGTCATGAGTTCTATTTAGCTACAGCACACAATATGTACCTGAGGTATGTCGACGTCATGAGTTCTATTTAGCTACAGCACACAATATGTACCTGAGGTATGTCGACGTCACGAGTTCTATTTAGCTACAGCACACAATATGTACCTGACGTATGTCGACGTCATGAGTTCTATTTAGCTACAGCACACAATATGTACCTGACGTATGTCGACGTCATGAGTTCTATTTAGCTACAGCACACAATATGTACCTGAGGTATGTCGACGTCATGAGTTCTATTTAGCTACAGCACACAATATGTACCTGACGTATGTCGACGTCATGAGTTCTATTTAGCTACAGCACACAATATGTACCTGAGGTATGTCGACGTCATGAGTTCTATTTAGCTACAGCACACAATATGTACCTGAGGTATGTCGACGTCACGAGTTCTATTTAGCTACAGCACACAATATGTACCTGAAGTATGTCGACGTCATGAGTTCTATTTAGCTACAGCACACAATATGTACCTGTGGTATGTCGACGTCACGAGTTCTATTTAGCTACAGCACACAATATGTACCTGAGGTATGTCGACGTCACGAGTTCTATTTAGCTACAGCACACAATATGTACCTGACGTATGTCGACGTCACGAGTTCTATTTAGCTACAGCACACAATATGTACCTTTTTTTTTTTTTTTTGTGGATGGTTAATCATCAAATGACTTCTCCCGCTCTGGGCGGAGTGGGAGGGCGTGTCAGACTTTTACTGACTAAAACCCACCCGTGTTCCTTCTGTTGCCTGTGCCGGGGCCACGGTAACTCTTTCGAACATCCCGCAACCCTAGCTGGCATCGGCCCTAGCGGACCCCGTCAGTAGTGCTGACATCTCTTTGAGGCGCGCGTGGAACACGACGCGCCGTCGACTCGGGCTTGGTCCTTACCGAGCGGCGAGCTACCCATTGCTCGCCGTCCGCAAGCCCGCGCCTACGGTGGCCGGGAATCGGCTGCCAATTCCCGACGCCCAGGGCGTCTCCTGCGGCGACTAGGGGCAAAGCTTGCCTCTCCCTCACGCGTCCCACCTCCTCCTTCACGAGCATTACTGCTTCGCAGAAGGAGGTAATGGCTTCCCATGCACTCTCGCTCCGTACCATGGCCTGGACCAGGGCCGGACGCGAGAGATCGCCGCCGCCGATCGCTTCCGTGAGGACACGGCGGTGCTCCGCCCAAGCCGGGCAGACCTCCACCGTATGCTCCACCGTGTCCTCCGGGCGATCCACACAGTGGTGACACCCGGGCGTTTCCTCCCGCCTTATCCGGAACAGGTACCTCCCGAAGCACCCGTGTCCGGTGAGGACCTGCGTCAGGCGGAAGGTGAGGACGCCGTGGCGCCTCTCCAGCCACTCCTCAAAGAGGGGACTTATCGCCGCAATTGTGGCGTGCCCAGCGCTGGGTTGCGACAATCGCACTCTCCATGCCGCCATGAGATCCTGCTGGAGCTCTGTCCGCCGTGCCGCGATTTCTCGCGGCAACGGAGTTACGCCCCGGCGTCTTGCCTCCTCGCGCCACTCCCACATGTGCGCGAGGACTTTTGCCTCCAGATCCCATGGCGATAATCCGGCAAGGAGGTTCGCCGCCTCCCCGGAGACCGTGCGGTATCCCCGGGCTAACCGGATGGCCATGACCCTCTGGGACGCGTTCAACCGACGGACCGGTCGCCGCCTCACGGAACGCGCCCACACCGGAGCTCCGTAAAGGGCCATGGACCGCACGACCCCCGCGTAGAGCCTCCGGCAGGACACAATATGTACCTGAGGTATGTCGACGTCACGAGTTCTATTTAGCTACAGCACACAATATGTACCTGAGGTATGTCGACGTCACGAGTTCTATTTAGCTACAGCACACAATATGTACCTGAGGTATGTCGACGTCACGAGTTCTATTTAGCTACAGCACACAATATGTACCTGAGGTATGACGACGTCATGACTTCACGACTGTGTTTTCAAGCGGGGTAGACAGGGGTTTAAATTTGTGCACGTTCATGAGTCAAATGTGATCAGGATCCCTTTTGGCAGATGAACCGCTTTCAGCATTAGGAAATTTTCTTACAGGAAAGTACAACACGAGCCGGCAGCCAAGTATTCCATACGTACGTACATAACGACCGAGCTCGCGCACGACACGATGCGCAGCTAATAAATGCATTTTGTTTTTGTACTGAAGTGTTGGATTCTTATCATATTTTCATCTGGAAGGTATGTGAGATGGAGCAACTACTGTCTGTCAACAAACGGCCCAAATATCGCAAACATCATCTAAGGCAAGGCCACGCGCATAATGTTGTATTACTGACCCAAGTGGCTGTGCGCGCCGGATGTTTGTGTGGCGACAGGCGCGTCCGCGTGCTGCTGCGCGGGTGCCGCGCGGCGTCGCGCTGCGCGTGGCGGCGGCGTGCGGCGCGCGGCGCGCTCCGCCAGTCGCCGAGCGACCTCCGCGCGCGCCGACCGTCCCGCGCCCGACGCGCGCCCGCCCGCGAGTGCGCGACGTGCAGTGACCACGCAGCGTGTCAGCGACGCGAATCGCTTATCGCTCCGACACGCTCAGTGGGGAATACCAACACTAGTACTATTTTCTTCGGGAGCTCAAAAAGTTTGGGAGTTGTATTCGGTACGTACGAGTAGTATTTAGTTAGTCGAATAATAGTTTATAGTAGAATAATACTTTATAGTAAGGTTTCGCAGAACTTCTGGTGTTCAGTTCGTGGGAAATCACGTAAAATAAATCTTCGTGCTGCGGTTAATGTTGTAAATTAAAAGTTGTATTTCAGTCGCGCCGACGGATTCCATATGGAAATAGATATCGTTCTGTGTAAACTCTACGTGGATGTGTGGTTGCGCAGTTTCGTGTTTGCGGTAAATAACTATAAACAGTCTCAACTGTTTAAAAAGTGTAATCACTGCTGAAGGAGTCGCGCTCAGAAGTTCTAGGAAGGGCTTGTATAAAATTCCGAGATATTACTCAACCTTCCTAAGTAGAAACTTGTATATAGCAAATTATTAAAAAAACAAAACCCGCCTGCAAAAACACATAACTGAAAACAGAATAACAAGCATTATAATCATATTACATTTTGGTATCGCGGCAAGCCAATAACAAGCATTATAATCATATTACATTTTGGTATCGCGGCAAGCCAATAACAAGCATTATAATCATATTACATTTTGGTATCGCGGCAAGCCAATAACAAGCATTATAATCATATTACATTTTGGTATCGCGGCAAGCCAATAACAAGCATTATAATCATATTACATTTTGGTATCGCGGCAAGCCAATAACAAGCATTATAATCATATTACATTTTGGTATCGCGGCAAGCCAATAACAAGCATTATAATCATATTACATTTGGTATCGCGGCAAGCCAATAACAAGCATTATAATCATATTACATTTTGGTATCGCGGCAAGCCAATAACAAGCATTATAATCATATTACATTTGGTATCGCGGCAAGCCAATAACAAGCATTATAATCATATTACATTTTGGTATCGCGGCAAGCCAATAACAAGCATTATAATCATATTACATTTTGGTATCGCGGCAAGCCAATAACAAGCATTATAATCATATTACATTTTGGTATCGCGGCAAGCCAATAACAAGCATTATAATCATATTACATTTTGGTATCGCGGCAAGCCAATAACAAGCATTATAATCATATTACATTTTGGTATCGCGGCAAGCCAATAACAAGCATTATAATCATATTACATTTTGGTATCGCGGCAAGCCAATAACAAGCATTATAATCATATTACATTTTGGTATCGCGGCAAGCCAATAACAAGCATTATAATCATATTACATTTTGGTATCGCGGCAAGCCAATAACAAGCATTATAATCATATTACATTTTGGTATCGCGGCAAGCCAATAACAAGCATTATAATCATATTACATTTTGGTATCGCGGCAAGCCAATAACAAGCATTATAATCATATTACATTTTGGTATCGCGGCAAGCCAATAACAAGCATTATAATCATATTACATTTTGGTATCGCGGCAAGCCAATAACAAGCATTATAATCATATTACATTTTGGTATCGCGGCAAGCCAATAACAAGCATTATAATCATATTACATTTTGGTATCGCGGCAAGCCAATAACAAGCATTATAATCATATTACATTTTGGTATCGCGGCAAGCCAATAACAAGCATTATAATCATATTACATTTGGTATCGCGGCAAGCCAATAACAAGCATTATAATCATATTACATTTGGTATCGCGGCAAGCCAATAACAAGCATTATAATCATATTACATTTTGGTATCGCGGCAAGCCAATAACAAGCATTATAATCATATTACATTTTGGTATCGCGGCAAGCCAATAACAAGCATTATAATCATATTACATTTTGGTATCGCGGCAAGCCAATAACAAGCATTATAATCATATTACATTTTGGTATCGCGGCAAGCCAATAACAAGCATTATAATCATATTACATTTTGGTATCGCGGCAAGCCAATAACAAGCATTATAATCATATTACATTTTGGTATCGCGGCAAGCCAATAACAAGCATTATAATCATATTACATTTTGGTATCGCGGCAAGCCAATAACAAGCATTATAATCATATTACATTTTGGTATCGCGGCAAGCCAATAACAAGCATTATAATCATATTACATTTTGGTATCGCGGCAAGCCAATAACAAGCATTATAATCATATTACATTTTGGTATCGCGGCAAGCCAATAACAAGCATTATAATCATATTACATTTTGGTATCGCGGCAAGCCAATAACAAGCATTATAATCATATTACATTTTGGTATCGCGGCAAGCCAATAACAAGCATTATAATCATATTACATTTTGGTATCGCGGCAAGCCAATAACAAGCATTATAATCATATTACATTTTGGTATCGCGGCAAGCCAATAACAAGCATTATAATCATATTACATTTGGTATCGCGGCAAGCCAATAACAAGCATTATAATCATATTACATTTGGTATCGCGGCAAGCCAATAACAAGCATTATAATCATATTACATTTGGTATCGCGGCAAGCCAATAACAAGCATTATAATCATATTACATTTGGTATCGCGGCAAGCCAATAACAAGCATTATAATCATATTACATTTTGGTATCGCGGCAAGCCAATAACAAGCATTATAATCATATTACATTTGGTATCGCGGCAAGCCAATAACAAGCATTATAATCATATTACATTTTGGTATCGCGGCAAGCCAATAACAAGCATTATAATCATATTACATTTTGGTATCGCGGCAAGCCAATAACAAGCATTATAATCATATTACATTTGGTATCGCGGCAAGCCAATAACAAGCATTATAATCATATTACATTTGGTATCGCGGCAAGCCAATAACAAGCATTATAATCATATTACATTTTGGTATCGCGGCAAGCCAATAACAAGCATTATAATCATATTACATTTGGTATCGCGGCAAGCCAATAACAAGCATTATAATCATATTACATTTTGGTATCGCGGCAAGCCAATAACAAGCATTATAATCATATTACATTTTGGTATCGCGGCAAGCCAATAACAAGCATTATAATCATATTACATTTGGTATCGCGGCAAGCCAATAACAAGCATTATAATCATATTACATTTTGGTATCGCGGCAAGCCAATAACAAGCATTATAATCATATTACATTTGGTATCGCGGCAAGCCAATAACAAGCATTATAATCATATTACATTTTGGTATCGCGGCAAGCCAATAACAAGCATTATAATCATATTACATTTGGTATCGCGGCAAGCCAATAACAAGCATTATAATCATATTACATTTTGGTATCGCGGCAAGCCAATAACAAGCATTATAATCATATTACATTTGGTATCGCGGCAAGCCAATAACAAGCATTATAATCATATTACATTTTGGTATCGCGGCAAGCCAATAACAAGCATTATAATCATATTACATTTGGTATCGCGGCAAGCCAATAACAAGCATTATAATCATATTACATTTGGTATCGCGGCAAGCCAATAACAAGCATTATAATCATATTACATTTTGGTATCGCGGCAAGCCAATAACAAGCATTATAATCATATTACATTTTGGTATCGCGGCAAGCCAATAACAAGCATTATAATCATATTACATTTGGTATCGCGGCAAGCCAATAACAAGCATTATAATCATATTACATTTGGTATCGCGGCAAGCCAATAACAAGCATTATAATCATATTACATTTTGGTATCGCGGCAAGCCAATAACAAGCATTATAATCATATTACATTTGGTATCGCGGCAAGCCAATAACAAGCATTATAATCATATTACATTTTGGTATCGCGGCAAGCCAATAACAAGCATTATAATCATATTACATTTTGGTATCGCGGCAAGCCAATAACAAGCATTATAATCATATTACATTTTGGTACCGCGGCAAGCCAATAACAAGCATTATAATCATATTACATTTTGGTATCGCGGCAAGCCAATAACAAGCATTATAATCATATTACATTTTGGTATCGCGGCAAGCCAATAACAAGCATTATAATCATATTACATTTTGGTATCGCGGCAAGCCAATAACAAGCATTATAATCATATTACATTTTGGTATCGCGGCAAGCCAATAACAAGCATTATAATCATATTACATTTTGGTACCGCGGCAAGCCAATAACAAGCATTATAATCATATTACATTTTGGTATCGCGGCAAGCCAATAACAAGCATTATAATCATATTACATTTTGGTATCGCGGCAAGCCAATAACAAGCATTATAATCATATTACATTTGGTATCGCGGCAAGCCAATAACAAGCATTATAATCATATTACATTTTGGTATCGCGGCAAGCCAATAACAAGCATTATAATCATATTACATTTTGGTATCGCGGCAAGCCAATAACAAGCATTATAATCATATTACATTTTGGTATCGCGGCAAGCCAATAACAAGCATTATAATCATATTACATTTTGGTATCGCGGCAAGCCAATAACAAGCATTATAATCATATTACATTTTGGTATCGCGGCAAGCCAATAACAAGCATTATAATCATATTACATTTTGGTATCGCGGCAAGCCAATAACAAGCATTATAATCATATTACATTTTGGTATCGCGGCAAGCCAATAACAAGCATTATAATCATATTACATTTGGTATCGCGGCAAGCCAATAACAAGCATTATAATCATATTACATTTTGGTATCGCGGCAAGCCAATAACAAGCATTATAATCATATTACATTTTGGTATCGCGGCAAGCCAATAACAAGCATTATAATCATATTACATTTTGGTATCGCGGCAAGCCAATAACAAGCATTATAATCATATTACATTTTGGTATCGCGGCAAGCCAATAACAAGCATTATAATCATATTACATTTTGGTATCGCGGCAAGCCAATAACAAGCATTATAATCATATTACATTTTGGTATCGCGGCAAGCCAATAACAAGCATTATAATCATATTACATTTTGGTATCGCGGCAAGCCAATAACAAGCATTATAATCATATTACATTTTGGTATCGCGGCAAGCCAATAACAAGCATTATAATCATATTACATTTTGGTATCGCGGCAAGCCAATAACAAGCATTATAATCATATTACATTTTGGTATCGCGGCAAGCCAATAACAAGCATTATAATCATATTACATTTGGTATCGCGGCAAGCCAATAACAAGCATTATAATCATATTACATTTTGGTATCGCGGCAAGCCAATAACAAGCATTATAATCATATTACATTTTGGTATCGCGGCAAGCCAATAACAAGCATTATAATCATATTACATTTTGGTATCGCGGCAAGCCAATAACAAGCATTATAATCATATTACATTTTGGTATCGCGGCAAGCCAATAACAAGCATTATAATCATATTACATTTTGGTATCGCGGCAAGCCAATAACAAGCATTATAATCATATTACATTTTGGTATCGCGGCAAGCCAATAACAAGCATTATAATCATATTACATTTTGGTATCGCGGCAAGCCAATAACAAGCATTATAATCATATTACATTTTGGTATCGCGGCAAGCCAATAACAAGCATTATAATCATATTACATTTTGGTATCGCGGCAAGCCAATAACAAGCATTATAATCATATTACATTTTGGTATCGCGGCAAGCCAATAACAAGCATTATAATCATATTACATTTTGGTATCGCGGCAAGCCAATAACAAGCATTATAATCATATTACATTTTGGTATCGCGGCAAGCCAATAACAAGCATTATAATCATATTACATTTTGGTATCGCGGCAAGCCAATAACAAGCATTATAATCATATTACATTTTGGTATCGCGGCAAGCCAATAACAAGCATTATAATCATATTACATTTTGGTACCGCGGCCAATAACCCGAGTGTGACGTCACCTTTGTTTTGTATTTGGAATTAACTCACTACTACCTTTTATTTGACACCAATATTGTTGTAATTTATTAAAAAAAAAAAACCTTTGTTTTGTATGTCCATATCTGTAAATATTATATAGCCTATGTCATAGGCAACAATACTGTCAAGGTGAGAGATAAAATTCATCAAGCCGTTTAGGCTACAGAGCGTTCCAAAGAAATAGACGTACATACATACTCTCGTAAAACATTACCCTCTTTCTGGGGCAGTCGGGTAATAAAAACGAGTTGTCTATACATTGGTAAATGACGCCTTTTCCATCGGCATAGCGTACCAAGGAGTTCTCGAAGATGACTCGTATAGTTCAGTTTAATTACTGAATTAGCATGAGAAACACATTGAGTTTCAATACACATTGTACGTACATATAGTATAGAGGAGCGAGGCCGATGGCGGCCGGTCGGAATGGTTTACAACGATCCGCGACGTCGCGACGGGCCTCGGCGAGTAGCTCGTAACATTGCTCGCTATTGTATCTGTAAAAACAATTATTAATCTGTAGGTCACAGTTAAAGCCATCGTTATATTAAATTATAACGAGAGTGCGCGCTGAACGGTGTTTAACTGAGGTTCATAAATCTTGGGCAATTTCCAAAATGTCGACGTTTCCGGCGGCGCGCGAGACTGCCACGCAAATTATTTTAGTGGCCACTTCACGAGCTCTAACTCTTAAAAGCCACGTTTCCGGAACCATTTTCACGTAACAGGTCATTTAGGAAACTAAAATCCGAATACACCCGAACGTTACGGAAGATATCATCGTCAGATATCGTCTAGGTGCTGACGATGCTTTCGTTAGCGAATCTATCTCTGAAGATAGAAGGGAAATTGATTATTCTCACGGGGAAATGTAAATAAAATTGCCTAACAAAATCTTGCAATTGAAATATAATCCAAGCAAATAACCTAAATATTTGTTAGCCACAAATTATTTTTTAACCGACTTCAAAAAAGGAGGAGGTTATCAATTCGGTTTTATGGGTTTTTGTTTTTTAATGTTTGTTACCTCAGCAGTCCGTCGTTTATAAACCGATTTGGATGTTTTTGCTTTATTTATTTAAAAGGGCAAACTTCTAGATTGGTCCTATTTTTATCAAAATCCAGTTCTGATGATAGGATCCATAAGGAATTGAGGGAACTCGTCAAATATTATGGGCATACACATAGCGATTTTGGTATTTTCATCAACAAGTCAAGCATTTGCATACAGAAAGTATCATTTGGTGAAGTCGAACTGACGAAGAAGACCACAAAGTCAAAGTCAATGACAAAGTTTTTTATTAATGAGATTTTAAGTGATACAACATGGTCTTAAAAACATTTTATAATAACTCAAAAGTCTACCCTATAAGGCATGCATTGTTAAATTACAATATTAGAAATATAGAAATTAAAATGCAAGATATAATATATTGTAATAAAATAGACATATGAATATGAATATTACATTAAAACACATTACATAAAATGGTCAGTCACGTGAAATTTTGTCAACCAGGAGTTCGTCAATGGTGTAGTAGCATTTGTGTATTAAAAATTTATTTAGCTTACGTTTAAATTGTGTCAAGTTTAAATCTTTTATGTCATTTGGTAGCTTATTAAAAAAATTTTTTTGAGGGCGGTTTTTGAACTTCTTAGGCATAATTCATGTCGATATGTTGGTCTTTTGGATCGATAGCTTCGTTCTGAGGCTTTTTTAAATAAATCACTATTTTTCTTTACGAACAAAGCGGTCTCGTATATATTATGTAAAGACAAGGTAACGTTAGTATTTTTAAGGAGACAAACTGCGGTTTGCAACTTTCTATATAAAAAAGGAGGGGAAATAATCAGAGGGCATCAAAAAATTCATCCGCATCGCTGTCAACAGGAAAAGTGCCCAGAAGGCTGGCAGCATTGCCACGTTGTATGACAATGCTGATTCTTTGGCCAAAAAATAAGCCCGCCCTTTGGTCACGTGTGGAGTCGACCAACCGCCTGGCGATGTCTCGATGTGTCGACTTTCTATTGATTTAAGATTTCGTATGGACCTAATGCACCTCTTTTGCGCTTTAAAAATTTCAAGTTTTTCACAAGAATTTGTTCAGAAAATGATTCCGTAACGTAATGTGGCATCTGCGTAGCCGTACACGCGGTAGCGACAGCTGCCTACCAGCGGCTTACTGTTTTGCTGAGTTTATAAAGAGCCGAGGCGTGAGCTGGTCAGTTGTGTAATTAGGATCGATGCGTGTTCTTTCTACGGCAGTTTAGAGTCTATTGTCAATCCTAAAAATTGAATATGTCCTACTTCATAAATTATATTATTATTAAAAGATAGATTAATGTCAGGAGTGGTAATTCTTTGTCGAAACTGCATGATTTTAGTTTTATTTAAATTAAGAATTAAATTATTTTGTTCAAGCCAAGCAATTGATTGTTGCAATGCATTTTAATGTCACTTTCACAGTTTTTATTTAAATCATCATGCCTAGCAATTAAAGTGCTGTCATTGGCAAAAAGAACCTTAGGACCAGTGACGTGTGTTGGAAAGTCATTTCTATAGACTAGAAGTGGATACACAGGTGGCTACGCGAACTCCTCAGTGTATTTCACGGGTGGCGATATCTCGATTAAGATAGTTAAACGACTATGACGAAGCAAATTTAAATAAACGGTTCTGATGAAATGGTACCATCTAACTGATCTGATGATGAAGCCGGAAGGTAGGCACCGGAACTCCGTAATAAAATAATTTATCCTAGCCGTGTTCGGGCTTATTGGAATTGTCATGAGATGCACTCTGCCTGGCTGGATTTTAATGCTAATATGCTTCAAGTTGCGCTACTTGAGTCGTATGTTATGTGTGGCCTTGATTGTCAGAAGACAGATTTCGTCAACGATCTGTCGTCGTGTGGTTGATTTAATAATTTGTTGGCGACGGCGCCCAAACCTGATAAAACTACGCCTTCCAAACTTCTGACACGACTTAGCGCGACACATATTTGCCTTGTTGCAAAGCTTTTATTTGAAACTACTGTGGTCGCATATAAAGGTCAAATTCTGATAAGTTTTTTTTGAGTTAGCTTCAATTCATGATGCTATAATAACTATAAGTCACTGTTATTTACTTAGTAAGTAGTGGTATACACATTTGGGTGAGGAAGGTACCACAACTAAAAAGTGGAAAATAAAAACTTATTTAACTGCCGAAATGGGGGTGTATACTATAGGTACACCTCTGCCTAACCCTTCGGGGAAGCACGGCGTGATGTTATGTTAAAAACTTATTTACATAATAAAAACTACCGACTTCCAAAAAAAACACTAGGTATAAAGTGAAAAATAACTTTAATTTCGGAAGTCGGCAGATAACGAAAACACTAAACCAAAGACACCGACTTCCGAAAGTTATGTTTCACTTCGTAGTGTTTTGTTTTGGAAGTCGGTGGTTTTTGTTATTTATATAAGTTGTTTGTTCTGTGCTGTTATCAAACCTGCGACTTATCTGTACGCTTGGAGCGGAGCGTGGGGTTGCCGTCGTCAGCTCAAACAATATCTGTACGCTTGGAGCGGAGCGTGGGGTTGCCGTCGTCAGCTCAAACAATATCTGTACGCTTGGAGCGGAGCGTGGGGTTGCCGTCGTCAGCTCAAACAATATCTGTACGCTTGGAGCGGAGCGTGGGGATGCCGTCGTCAGCTCAAACAATATCTGTACGCTTGGAGCGGAGCGTGGGGTTGCCGTCGTCAGCTCAAACAATATCTGTACGCTTGGAGCGGAGCGTGGGGTTGCCGTCGTCAGCTCAAACAATATCTGTACGCTTGGAGCGGAGCGTGGGGTTGCCGTCGTCAGCTCAAACAATATCTGTACGCTTGGAGCGGAGCGTGGGGTTGCCGTCGTCAGCTCAAACAATATCTGTACGCTTGGAGCGGAGCGTGGGGATGCCGTCGTCAGCTCAAACAATATCTGTACGCTTGGAGCGGAGCGTGGGGATGCCGTCGTCAGCTCAAACAATATCTGTACGCTTGGAGCGGAGCGTGGGGTTGCCGTCGTCAGCTCAAACAATATCTGTACGCTTGGAGCGGAGCGTGGGGTTGCCGTCGTCAGCTCAAACAATATCTGTACGCTTGGAGCGGAGCGTGGGGATGCCGTCGTCAGCTCAAACAATATCTGTACGCTTGGAGCGGAGCGTGGGGTTGCCGTCGTCAGCTCAAACAATATCTGTACGCTTGGAGCGGAGCGTGGGGTTGCCGTCGTCAGCTCAAACAATATCTGTACGCTTGGAGCGGAGCGTGGGGATGCCGTCGTCAGCTCAAACAATATCTGTACGCTTGGAGCGGAGCGTGGGGATGCCGTCGTCAGCTCAAACAATATCTGTACGCTTGGAGCGGAGCGTGGGGATGCCGTCGTCAGCTCAAACAATATCCATGATACAGTCATCCGGCTCATTGTTGAGCCATGTAGTAGATTGTTTTATTCGCTGATCCCTGAACTGTGACAGGCTCGCAGTCCCAAACAAATACCTTTTTAAATCACCAATGAACAGGACACAGATATTTACTCACTCATAAATATTTATAAAAGCTGCCATGAATTGTGTATTTCAGAACAGAGAACAATATTCGCTGAACTAGAACCTACCAACCTGACGTATACCTACCTACATTCATTCCTATTCGATATTTCTGAGAACCCATTATTTCATCTTGCTTGGGCGGATTGAGGTAAGCCAGTTACCAAATAACAGAATCCTTCATTGTGCCCATTTATTTGAACATAGTAGATGTATGCTATACAACAAACAACTTTTTATCTTTTAAAACAATTGCACTAAAGGTCGACACTAACTTCGGTAAGTCATAGCATCTCTGTCAGTTCGTGGTCGTCATCGGATTGAGCTCGAAACTTTTGGAAACTTTCAATAATTATTAAGGACACCTTTCAATGACGTCATAATTAACTTTTCGGTTTCACGTCACGAACAGCTCGGTCATTATGCTGAACAACCACATCATTTAAAATAATTCATTATGAAAACGAGATTTTGTGAGTGTAACGTTTCTACATGACGGAAGTGATAACGCGCACGCGCAGATGGTAACCTGTGTTTGTGTGGACGATAACGCGTGGACATTACAAATACAATAGCGATGTTCTCGTGTCTGTAGTGTGGCTGAACATGTCACCCAGCTGCATGCTGTCAGGTGGTTACCCAATCCGCTTCGTGTTGTAAGTGGCGCGACATCGCGGTGACTTGGAGCCGGACCCCCGCCAGCAGGGATGCGCGAGGCGTGAGAGCGCTTTGTCGTTTAGAATGTAATGGATTCATGTGCAGCCGTGTTGTCTGGCTCGAGCTGCGAACGTCGTGACGGTGCAGGCACGCTGCGCTCTGTATACGAAGACATTGATAATTTGGTAAAATAACCGCGCACCGGGCTACTTGAAACGTTCAATGTTTTTCTAAGATCTATTTTACTGAAATAAATAAAACAGGTATATTATCACAATCAGTTTTATTCGCGAGTTTATTACGCTAATATTTCAAGTGAGCTGAGCCGACTGGCCGGCGCGCGGCGAGGCGGCTCAGCGGACGTCAGGCATCGACGTCACTAGTGAGCTGAGCCGACTGGCCGGCGCGCGGCGAGGCGGCTCAGCGGACGTCAGGCATCGACGTCACTAGTGAGCTGAGCCGACTGGCCGGCGCGCGGCGAGGCGGCTCAGCGGACGTCAGGCATCGACGTCACTAGTGAGCTGAGCCGACTGGCCGGCGCGCGGCGAGGCGGCTCAGCGGACGTCAGGCATCGACGTCACTAGTGAGCTGAGCCGACTGTCCGGCGCGCGGCGAGGCGGCTCAGCGGACGTCAGGCATCGACGTCACTAGTGAGCTGAGCCGACTGGCCGGCGCGCGGCGAGGCGGCTCAGCGGACGTCAGGCATCGACGTCACTAGTGAGCTGAGCCGACTGTCCGGCGCGCGGCGAGGCGGCTCAGCGGACGTCAGGCATCGACGTCACTAGTGAGCTGAGCCGACTGTCCGGCGCGCGGCGAGGCGGCTCAGCGGACGTCAGGCATCGACGTCACTAGTGAGCTGAGCCGACTGTCCGGCGCGCGGCGAGGCGGCTCAGCGGACGTCAGGCATCGACGTCACTAGTGAGCTGAGCCGACTGTCCGGCGCGCGGCGAGGCAGCTCAGCGGACGTCAGGCATCGACGTCACTAGTGAGCTGAGCCGACTGTCCGGCGCGCGGCGAGGCGGCTCAGCGGACGTCAGGCATCGACGTCACTAGTGAGCTGAGCCGACTGGCCGGCGCGCGGCGAGGCGGCTCAGCGGACGTCAGGCATCGACGTCACTAGTGAGCTGAGCCGACTGGCCGGCGCGCGGCGAGGCGGCTCAGCGGACGTCAGGCATCGACGTCACTAGTGAGCTGAGCCGACTGTCCGGCGCGCGGCGAGGCGGCTCAGCGGACGACAGGCATCGACGTCACTAGTGAGCTGAGCCGACTGTCCGGCGCGCGGCGAGGCGGCTCAGCGGACGTCAGGCATCGACGTCACTAGTGAGCTGAGCCGACTGGCCGGCGCGCGGCGAGGCGGCTCAGCGGACGTCAGGCATCGACGTCACTAGTGAGCTGAGCCGACTGTCCGGCGCGCGGCGAGGCGGCTCAGCGGACGTCAGGCATCGACGTCACTAGTGAGCTGAGCCGACTGTCCGGCGCGCGGCGAGGCGGCTCAGCGGACGTCAGGCATCGACGTCACTAGTGAGCTGAGCCGACTGTCCGGCGCGCGGCGAGGCGGCTCAGCGGACGTCAGGCATCGACGTCACTAGTGAGCTGAGCCGACTGTCCGGCGCGCGGCGAGGCGGTTCAGCGGACGTCAGGCATCGACGTCACTAGTGAGCTGAGCCGACTGGCCGGCGCGCGGCGAGGCGGCTCAGCGGACGTCAGGCATCGACGTCACTAGTGAGCTGAGCCGACTGGCCGGCGCGCGGCGAGGCGGCTCAGCGGACGTCAGGCATCGACGTCACTAGTGAGCTGAGCCGACTGTCCGGCGCGCGGCGAGGCGGCTCAGCGGACGTCAGGCATCGACGTCACTAGTGAGCTGAGCCGACTGTCCGGCGCGCGGCGAGGCGGCTCAGCGGACGTCAGGCATCGACGTCACTAGTGAGCTGAGCCGACTGGCCGGCGCGCGGCGAGGCGGCTCAGCGGACGTCAGGCATCGACGTCACTAGTGAGCTGAGCCGACTGGCCGGCGCGCGGCGAGGCGGCTCAGCGGACGTCAGGCATCGACGTCACTAGTGAGCTGAGCCGACTGGCCGGCGCGCGGCGAGGCGGCTCAGCGGACGTCAGGCATCGACGTCACTAGTGAGCTGAGCCGACTGGCCGGCGCGCGGCGAGGCGGCTCAGCGGACGTCAGGCATCGACGTCACTAGTGAGCTGAGCCGACTGGCCGGCGCGCGGCTCAGCGGCTCAGCGGACGTCAGGCATCGACGTCACTAGTGAGCTGAGCCGACTGGCCGGCGCGCGGCGAGGCGGCTCAGCGGACGTCAGGCATCGACGTCACTAGTGAGCTGAGCCGACTGGCCGGCGCACGGCGAGGCGGCTCAGCGGACGTCAGGCATCGACGTCACTAGTGAGCTGAGCCGACTGGCCGGCGCGCGGCGAGGCGGCTCAGCGGACGTCAGGCATCGACGTCACTAGTGAGCTGAGCCGACTGGCCGGCGCGCGGCTCAGCGGCTCAGCGGACGTCAGGCATCGACGTCACTACTGCTCGTACTCAAACTATCAGACAGCAGACGTTTTTGTTAATTCCACTGTTTGTTAATTTAATAAACGTTCGCGTTGTGTATCGCGTATTGTATAACAATTCTGAACCAAAACAGCTTAATCTAGATGGCGAGAGAGAGTGCCAGTAAGTCTGGCCTTATCGTAGCTTGGGTCATTTTCAACTAAACAAGATATTGTCGGATGTGACTGTAAAGAGCTATATTTACTCTGATATACATTTCCATGTGTAGTGTAGCTACTAGCTGCTCATGAATACAACAGCTTACCGAGACCGGTAGCTGCTGATGTGCGCACGCGCGGTTCCGATCTGCGATACCAGTGCACGACGCTCAGTAAAAATTGATATGAATCAAACTTTTATTAGGGTTTTAGCGCGATCATTTGTGTCAAAGGTAACTATTTTATATTTATAATATCGAAAAAATACTTGTAATTCTCTACAGAATGAAATACAGACTGTATCATCACATTTTTGTAGTAGTGGGCTGACTCTCTCGCTCTATTCTATATCAATTGGAGCGCGGCTCTTCTCTGCAGTCACGTCAGTAACGCACGCCGCTGCTAGTCATGACTTACCATCATACTGTAGGTAAGACGCTTACCTCCAGCGGTTGTTGCCACGTTACCGGTGACCACACCACACCACACCTCACGGGCCACAGTTCACACCGCGCTCGGTCGAGTACCAATCTGTTGGAAGCGCCCTCCGAACAGCCCACAGCACACATTCCCCGCTCAGAAGCGACCACAACACATTCATTCTCAGAACATTCCGATGACGACCAAATGTGACAGTCACTGTCGAATTTCCACACCTCTTTATAAACGTTCGAGTAGCCATGACGCCGACGACAACGTCGAGCTGGCTGGACGCAGCGACCGTGACCAGCCGGCTGTTGACTGTCGTCGCAAACATTTTAATGACATTATGTTCTTATAAATTGCCCAGAATACCAATCTGTGTGCGACGGAACATGCCGTCAAGCTTTAATAATGTGAAACGGGTTCCATATTGTTGCCGAGGCGCACTTAGTCATTGTTCCGTATTTCATCACAGCATCGAGCACAGGTGTCCGCACACGTTTCAGCGAAAAGTTGAAGCGATTATCATAATGATGTGTCGCGGCATGTCGCGCGTGCACTCGAACGCGTGTTCATCGCGACGTCGCTAATTACCGCCAACACGCGGCTGTGTCGCGAGTCGCGCGAGTTCTAGCCGCGCGAGTCCTAGCCGCGCGAGTCCTAGCCGCGCGAGTCATTACGCCGCGCGAGCAACTTGTAGCAAGAGCGTTCAGTTTCCTGAGGATACAGGTCTGCAAGCTATTTGCCACTTTAGTGATACTGCAAAGATGGCGCGCTTATCTCGCGTCGTTCGACAGCGTTTGCATAAATACGAAGTTACGATACTCTAGAATGTGAAAGAAAATCTAAATCCCACGCCACGAGTGGAACATAACTAATAATGTACATGATGATTGTAGAAGTGGCCACTTTATACATAATATTCAAATGCAAGTGTCACTTGACATTTATTTTTATTTTGTATCCGAGAAAATGTTTTTCTCGTTCGAACATCGTGTCGCTGTGAGCGCGTGTCGCTGTGAGCGCGTGTCGCTGTGAGCGCGTGTCGCTAGTAACGCCAACGCTGCTGCGGCTGCACTTTCTCATTTCCCTTCTACAAAGAGTGCTTGTCTATAAAGCCATTCGTCCCCGAGGCAGCTCGCACAGTAGTGCTCGCCAGGCGCCACGGGCGGACCTCAATTACATTAGAATGTATTTTTATTCCCTGTTCGGTGCGCTCCAGGAGAACCCGCCACCGCCACCGCCGTCGCCACCGCAAACAAAGACAATCGTACAGTAAATATTATGATTTGGTTTATATCTAGGATCGAGCAACTTTCCTTTTTTCCATAAGATTTACTCAAAATAATATCACATTGTTACAAATAGACATTGACGTCCAATATGAATTTTAAAATTCATATTGGACGTCATTGAAAGTGTGGTATAAAAGTGTTCAGGAAGTGCTGACACGGCAGTAATAAGCTGTCGAGAGGAGTGTCGCGCCGAGTGTCCCGCGCCTGACCCGACATCCCGACACTGAGTGTCGCCGGTGTCGGACACTTGCCGGCGGCGGGTTCGCTTCCGGCGCGACGGGGGTGCAGGTTTACGTTTCAACCAAAAGGTTATATTTGTCATGCGCGTTTAACGTCGGGACCCGCTCTGCTCTGCACGGTACCTATTAACGTCGGGACCCGCTCTGCTCTGCACGTTACCTATTAACGTCGGGACCCGCTCTGCTCTGCACAGTACCTATTAACGTCGGGACCCGCTCTGCTCTGCACGGTACCTATTAACGTCGGGACCCGCTCTGCTCTGCACAGTACCTATTAACGTCGGGACCCGCTCTGCTCTGCACGGTACCTATTAACGTCGGGACCCGCTCTGCTCTGCACGGTACCTATTAACGTCGGGACCCGCTCTGCTCTGCACGGTACCTATTAACGTCGGGACCCGCTCTGCTCTGCACGGTACCTATTAACGTCGGGACCCGCTCTGCTCTGCACGGTACCTATTAACGTCGGGACCCGCTCTGCTCTGCACGGTACCTATTAACGTCGGGACCCGCTCTGCTCTGCACGGTACCTATTAACGTCGGGACCCGCTCTGCTCTGCACAGTACCTATTAACGTCGGGACCCGCTCTGCTCTGCACCGTACCTATTAACGTCGGGACCCGCTCTGCTCTGCACGGTACCTATTAACGTCGGGACCCGCTCTGCTCTGCACAGTACCTATTAACGTCGGGACCCGCTCTGCTCTGCACCGTACCTATTAACGTCGGGACCCGCTCTGCTCTGCACGGTACCTATTAACGTCGGGACCCGCTCTGCTCTGCACAGTACCTATTAACGTCGGGACCCGCTCTGCTCTGCACGGTACCTATTAACGTCGGGACCCGCTCTGCTCTGCACGGTACCTATTAACGTCGGGACCCGCTCTGCTCTGCACGGTACCTATTAACGTCGGGACCCGCTCTGCTCTGCACGGTACCTATTAACGTCGGGACCCGCTCTGCTCTGCACGGTACCTATTAACGTCGGGACCCGCTCTGCTCTGCACGGTACCTATTAACATCGGGACCCGCTCTGCTCTGCACGGTACCTATTAACGTCGGGACCCGCTCTGCTCTGCACGGTACCTATTAACGTCGGGACCCGCTCTGCTCTGCACGGTACCTATTAACGTCGGGACCCGCTCTGCTCTGCACGGTACCTATTAACGTCGGGACCCGCTCTGCTCTGCACGGTACCTATTAACGTCGGGACCCGCTCTGCTCTGCACGGTACCTATTAACGTCGGGACCCGCTCTGCTCTGCACGGTACCTATTAACGTCGGGACCCGCTCTGCTCTGCACGGTACCTATTAACGTCGGGACCCGCTCTGCTCTGCACGGTACCTATTAACGTCGGGACCCGCTCTGCTCTGCACGGTACCTATTAACGTCGGGACCCGCTCTGCTCTGCACGGTACCTATTAACGTCGGGACCCGCTCTGCTCTGCACAGTACCTATTAACGTCGGGACCCGCTCTGCTCTGCACCGTACCTATTAACGTCGGGACCCGCTCTGCTCTGCACCGTACCTATTAACGTCGGGACCCGCTCTGCTCTGCACGTTACCTATTAACGTCGGGACCCGCTCTGCTCTGCACGGTACCTATTAACGTCGGGACCCGCTCTGCTCTGCACGGTACCTATTAAAAACGAATGGCCGTTTCCAATAATTTACGCACCATTATTGATTAAAATTAAGACTTGATTTTTTACCAAAAATGAAGCAAAGACCTCATAGCTTTGCACAGTAGCTACCGCCGGCATTACGAACTGCGCGCGACGAATCTATTGCCACGCCCAGTTGAGCAACAAAACAGCTGCCTGACTGACAGTAATCATTTGAGTTTCCAGACAATTAGCCACATACGCACGGACGTACAAATATCGCGGCGGGATTTTTTCACGCACTGGATGTTCAACTCTCGGTGCTGAGCTGAGCATTGAGAATCCAACAGGGTGCATCCCAGCGCGTCAAAAAAACACTCTGTTGGATTTTGAACTCTCGGCGCTAAGCAGAGCGTTGAAAATCTAATGCGCAAAAAAATCGCACGTGCGTGCGGGCTTAGAGTTGAGAGTAATCAATCAATCGACTTCACATTCGGTGCCTTTATTTAATTAAAGTAGCTATTTTTGAAATATTAAAAAAAAAACATCTACTAATCCTATCATCTTAGTATAGTTTTTACTGTAACATAGAGTCCCCTGAAATCTATTATGAGTGTTCAGTCATTTGACACTTATTTACACACCTTTAGAAAGTTGCTTTCACGAACAAAATGTTCCACTTATTATATTATTTGAAGATTGCAGATCGTTACGGAGGGAAGCTGGACACAGTCGACGAGTTTCTCAACAATATCACAAATCCATAGTTTGACTTACACAGATACACAACATTCTTTGCAAACAACTTTTAGAAAGCTAGAGTCCCTTCACTTTGCCACACGTATGAACACTACGGAAAGTGACACGGCGGGCGCCTGTCCGTCTGTCCTGTTCATCTGCGTCTGTCCTGTCCGTCTGTCCCGTCCGTGTGTCTGTCGCTGTCATCTCGCAACTCAACGTTTCTTCTGAGATTTATGACATTTATTTTATAAGTAGTAACCATTTTTTTAAATCTTAATATGTAAACTATTGTATTCTGGTCTACCTCAGTATACGCGTACAGCTAGACGTAGCCTCAGTAGGCAGGCAGCTAGACGTAGCCTCAGTAGGCAGGCAGCTAGACGTAGCCTCAGTAGGCAGGCAGCTAGACGTAGCCTCAGTAGGCAGGCAGCTAGACGTAGCCTCAGTAGGCAGGCAGCTAGACGTAGCCTCAGTAGGCAGGCAGCTAGACGTAGCCTCAGTAGGCAGGCAGCTAGACGTAGCCTCAGTAGGCAGGCAGCTAGACGTAGCCTCAGTAGGCAGGCAGCTAGACGTAGCCTCAGTAGGCAGGCAGCTAGACGTAGCCTCAGTAGGCAGGCAGCTAGACGTAGCCTCAGTAGGCATGCAGCTAGACGTAGCCTCAGTAGGCAGGCAGCTAGACGTAGCCTCAGTAGGCATGCAGCTAGACGTAGCCTCAGTAGGCATGCAGCTAGACGTAGCCTCAGTAGGCATGCAGCTAAACGTAGCCTCAGTAGGCATGCAGCTAGACGTAGCCTCAGTAGGCATGCAGCTAGACGTAGCCTCAGTAGGCATGCAGCTAGACGTAGCCTCAGTAGGCAGGCAGCTAGACGTAGCCTCAGTAGGCAGGCAGCTAGACGTAGCCTCAGTAGGCATGCAGCTAGACGTAGCCTCAGTAGGCATGCAGCTAGACGTAGCCTCAGTAGGCATGCAGCTAGACGTAGCCTCAGTAGGCAGGCAGCTAGACGTAGCCTCAGTAGGCATGCAGCTAGACGTAGCCTCAGTAGGCAGGCAGCTAGACGTAGCCTCAGTAGGCAGGCAGCTTGTCCTGAGCCGCACCTTAACATTCCTAACACAGCAGCGTGTGAGCACGTCCCGAAACAGCACGCTGGTTATAAATAACACAGTAACCAAGTACACAGTGCAGCTATTTCAGTACAATATGTTCGTTCATATTGTTAACGTGACACAGTGCAGCTATTTCAGTACAATATGTTCGTTCATATTGTTAACGTGACACAGTGCAGCTATTTCAGCACAATAAGTTCGTTCATATTGTTAAAAAGTATAGATGTAACTTAAATATGTACACAATATACCTATTGCTCCAATCACAACATGTACACAATATACCTATTGCTCCAATCACAACATGTACACAATATACCTATTGCTCCAATCACAAGACGCAAGAGGTCCGTCATCAGGCTGTAAGACGTCGAGGGTAAATCTACCAGCTACTTTAAAATGTTTACTTTTTAAATTACACAATGAATTTTAAATGACTAAGAGCTCCGTTGCAATCCGCGGCTCAGCGGGCGAGCGTTATGCTAACAACAGAGCAAGAGAAAGCGTAATGCTTCCAAGTGACGCGTTACTTTGCAATCCGCGGCTCAGCGGGCGAGCGTTATGCTAACAACAGAGCAAGAGAAAGCGTAATGCTTCCAAGTGACGCGTTACTTTACAATCCGCGGCTCAGCGGGCGAGCGTTATGCTAACAACAGAGCAAGAGAAAGCGTAATGCTTCCAAGTGACGCGTTACTTTGCAACTTAACAATAGAGCTTCGGTGAGGTTGCAGGCCGGGAACTGTCTGGATCTCGCTATAAGTATCTCACTGTTTACTGTATTCTTCAACGGGCTAAGGGAATTGTAGTGTTATGTCAGTCCAACAACAATACATTTGTGGCTCCGCCGCCGCGCACCACCTGCGTCGCCGTCGTGTCGCCGTCGTGTCGCCGTCGTCCGCGACAACACAAGAGCCATTTATTACTTTTTTTTTTTTTTTTGTGGATGGGAAATCATCAAATGACTTCTCCCGCTCTGGGCGGGGCGGGAGGGCGTGTCAGACTTTTACTGACTAAAACCCACCCGTGTTCCTTCTGTTGCCTGTGCCGGGGCCACGGTAACTCTTTCGAACATCCCGCAACCCTAGCTGGCATCGGCCCTAGCGGACCCCGTCAATAGTGCTGACATCTCTTTGAGGCGCGCGTGGAACACGACGCGCCGTCGACTCGGGCCTGGTCCTTACCGGACGGCGAGCTACCCATTGCTCGCCGTCCGCAAGCCCGCGCCTACGGTGGCCGGGAATCGGCTGCCGATTCCCGACGCCCAGGGCGTCTCCTGCGGCGACTAGGGGCGTGAGGGTGCAAAGCTTGCCTCTCCCTCACGCGTCCCGCCTCCTCCTTCACGAGCATTACTGCTTCGCAGAAGGAGGTAATGGCTTCCCATGCACTCTCGCTCCGTACCATGGCCTGGACCAGGGCCGGACGCGAGAGATCGCCGCCGCCGATCGCTTCCGCGAGGACACGGCGGTGCTCCGCCCAAGCCGGGCAGACCTCCACCGTATGCTCCACCGTGTCCTCCGGGCGATCCACACAGTGGTGACACCCGGGCGTTTCCTCCCGCCTTATCCGGAACAGGTACCTCCCGAAGCACCCGTGTCCGGTGAGGACCTGCGTCAGGCGGAAGGTGAGGACGCCGTGGCGCCTCTCCAGCCACTCCTCAAAGAGGGGACTTATCGCCGCAATTGTGGCGTGCCCAGCGCTGGGTTGCGACAATCGCACTCTCCATGCCGCCATGAGATCCTGCCGGAGCTCTGTCCGCCGTGCCGCGATTTCTCGCGGCAACAGAGTTACGCCCCGGCGTCCTGCCTCCTCGCGCCACTCCCAGATGTGCGCGAGGACTTTTGCCTCCAGAGCCATTTATTACTTAACAAACGAATATTGAACACAAAGAAAACAAGACAGCTTTACAAAATAATAATACTTATAATATTTATCTTAATGTTTTCCAAATATTGTCCAAATTGTGCTGAAAATGTGACATTGTTTATTTCAGTTTCTAGCTACAGGCGAAACATAGGGCAAAACTTGGCTAATTCGTGATATGCAGCTATTCGGTGATAGATAATTGTGTTTTATTACCAAGTTACTACTGACTTGATAAATGTACATTTTTCAATCATTATAGTATTTGCCACATTTTTAGATATAAGTTAGCAAAACTTATTTTGTCTACTATATCACAGTAAATTTAAAAAATAGTCTGATCAATGAATCGAATTTTACAAGTAAAAAACAAAACTATCACCGATTACCCAAGTTTTGCCCTACTTCCAAAAATGTTTAGTTTATGAGTGGTTTTGTCACTCAACAGATTGCTTTTGTTTTTACTGACTTTTGAATTAGATGAACTAGATCATTCACAATAATTATAACAGAAGCTAGAGCTTGTGGGCATGGAGTTGACGTCTGATCTCAACTTGGGCTCAACCATAGAGTCATCAGTGCAGACTGTAGCCAAGAAGCTGGGCATCCTAAAAAAGGTGAGATGATACTTCACATCTGGACAGCTTTTAAATCTGTTCAAAGCACAGATCCGTTCCTGTATGGAGTATTGCAGCAGTTATGGGATGGCTCAGCAAAATACCAGCTTGCTGCACTAGACTCGGTAGAACGCAGAGCAAAGAGGCTTATTGGCGACGAAACGTTGGTGGCTAGGCGTCACAGCCTGGCTCATCGGCGTAATGTTGCTTGCCTGTCGGTCTTCTACAGACTGTACTTCGGAGAGTGTGCGCAGGAGTTCCACGACCTGATCCCACCATCGCCCTTTTACTACACCCGGACTACCAGACGTACTGCAGGCTACCAGACGTACTGCAGGCTACCAGACGTACTGCAGGCTACCAGACGTACTGCAGGGTACCAGACGTACTGCAGGCTACCAGACGTACTGCAGGCTACCAGACGTACTGCAGGGTACCAGACGTACTGCAGGCTACCAGACGTACTGCAGGCTACCATCCGCACTCGGTCGATATCCCGACCAGTCGTACTAAGCGTTTTCCCCTCCACATTTATTACGCGCACAGCCAAAGTGTGGCACTCTCTGCCAGCGTCTGTGTTCCCATCCACATATAACCCGTCTGCCTTAAAAGCAAGAGTGAACAGGCATCTTCTGGGCACGCTCGTTCCATCATAGTCCTCATCCATCGCTTTCCATCAGGCGTGATCGAGGTCAAGAGCAGGCCCATTCAGTGTTAAATAAAAAATAAAAAAGAAGAATCCATTAAAATCGTATACATATAATAAGATTTTTTTTAAGTTGAATCAAAAATTTTCTGTATTTGTTGCAAACAACTACCAAGTTAATTTGTCCGTATATTCAAACCACAACTGTCACTCTTTGACAGTTGAATGAAATGGCTACAATACGGTCAATTGGCGTTGACGCACAGTGTCTATTTGCTTAACAATTAATTTCCCTGACTGTACATAAATTTAATCCAGTTACCAATTCAACCCACGTCATATATTCGGGCCCTCTATACTAGTCGACCCCGGTAACGGTTTTCCCGCATACAGATCGGTGGGACCTCTCCACATCGCCGTGTGGATGCGGTTACCTAGCAACATTCCCGGGTACCAGCGGGCACCAGCGGGTACCCGTCGCTACCCGGACGAGCGGCGCTCAGCTCAGGAAGGTCGGCCATTACTCGACCAATCACGGCTGAGTAAAAGTAGAACAAAGCGTAGCGTTTAAAGAAAGCTAGAATCTAGCCTAGAACTACATACTTACCGAGCATTCTGTAAGTAATAGCTTATCTTGTCTGAACTAAATATCGGGACATTCTAATCTAATTGTTTTTCTTTTGCATTTACTAATCCATAATCTATACATATGGTCTATCTATTCATACACGAAATTTCTTAAGAGGTCATTGTTCTTATAGGTATGAGGAATAGAATGTCCTCGATAGAAAAGGGAGGATCCTCCGACCAGACGGGTGTTGTGTCTGGTGGGCTACTGGCCGACGGTTGATGTCGGGATGTTGTATATATGCTCGTCGCGCGGTAAACTCTGATTGCGCGATGCAGGATTTTGTGTGACGCGTTCGCATGTGGCGATGTAGATATGCCGCCGCGATACCGCCACATCACTCCCCTCCGGAGACCGGAGGTCGATAGTGAGCCGAGTCGTGTATCTTGCGATGCTTGCCAGGGCCAGTTGAGGTTCCAGTGAGTCGGAACCGGATGCCGCATAGTTCGCGGTGAGTCGGAACTGTCTGCGGAGATGCCGCCAGTGAGTCGGGGTGGCGCTGCGTTATGCTCCAGTGAGTCGGATGTGGTACAGCGCCGGGTTGAGGCTGGCTACTGTGTTGACCAGGAGAGGTTTGAAGGGCCCTGCTTGTTGACCGGCCGAGAGTGCAGTGTGCTGAGCCAAGGTTGCTGATGAGGCTGAGGGTGATGACCAGGTATGCGCGGTCGTTGCATGCTGGTAGCCAGGATACCCGTCGAGCCGTGGGTGCTGGCTGGCTGTGTGAATTGCCGCTGGAAAGCTTGAGAAAGCGATGATGATGACACGCGCGATAAACTCTGATTGCGCGATGCAGGATTTTGCGTGACGTCAGGGTGTTGCGTTTCAATGTGGCGTGGTAGGTATGCCGCCACATATTCATCATTATGAACAACTTTTACTTGGGAACTAACCTGAAATCTCGAAAAAAATCAGCAGTACCCTGCATTTATGTTCGCTTAACTCGTCAAAATGTAGGGAACAGCAGATTTTTTTTTCGGGGAATGGCTAATGAAAACGGCAAATAGACGAGGCTTATACACTAGTAATTATTAAAAATTAAAATTAAAATTGAATTTTATTAAAAGTTGAATTTTATTATATCTAGTAATTATGAATGTATGCTGTTGTAGAAACGATAGCTGCTGTTAACTACCTATTTCCATTAGCCGCGCCCCGACGCGGCGACGCGGCGACGGCTGGATCAAAATATTACCTACAACTTACATTAAAATTAAAGGACCAATACATTTTATTTTTTTAGTTTTTAAGGGATTTTATTCGTAAGGACTTAGTTTTGTCGGAGGTTTTTAAAATTTAAAATTATTTTAATAAATAACTTTTAATAGACTTAGTTCACGTAGAAGTCGTAAGACACAACAAAATAAATAACAGCCACATTTTTAAAAAACTTCTCTGTATACTACGATTGTGGTTTTGGTCTCAACAGCCCAAATATACATAGAGTCAGGACATGGTGACGCGGGAGCAAGCGACGTACAGTTATCCGTGTGAGAAGCAGCTCGTCCTGAGGTCGACAACACTCCACTCCACCCCCAGCACCGGCCCGCCGGCCGGTCGGCCTGTCCTGCATCGCCATCGTCCTCCTGTCCGTATCCCAATTTATTTGGGGTCGGCGCAACATGTCTTTTTCTTCCGTACTTCAATATTAGTCCGATCAATGGGGCTTATGTCACCCGGAAAGTTCCTCCGCCTCTGAAATTTGGCATGTGATGAGGTTAGATGATACAGATTACAGATGTACAATAAGCCAACAAATTTTGTTACGAGAAGTTGGGTATTTTTACCTAAATAAGAAAATCGCTTATAAAACTTCTAGTGGTCTGCTAATTTTATTATTTTTTAATATGTTTTATATCCTTAAATATAATAATAGCTTTATTAAGCTATCCAAAATTAAACATTTTTTTTTGCTTAACTACGTAATGTGAAAATTAACTCCGTCCATTTTTATACCTTTATTAGTCATATGATTTTATATTAAAACAGATTAATGAATTATCCAAAAAAATTTGGAACGTTCATACATTTTTTTGGATATGTTCACAGATTTATGCTAGAGCGCAAGGATCGACCTTCACTTGACCGCTCGGAACTGCTTTGCCACGCACTTTTGGGGTAGTGTAGGTGAGTTTGGTAGCCACTGTTATTACAAATAATTTATTATCTTAATATGCACAACGTACAACAGCGTTTAGAAATTCGCTTTCAAATTCCGATTCCAATTCCAATTAATTGGATTTTTGCTTTAATTACGGGGAAGACATCTTCATTAAATGAGCTAAGTATCTAAAGAGGTACAAAAGTTTAAAAAATATTTAGAAGTGCCGATGAAACAGTCGTTATTAAATTAAATTAAAATTCATTTATTTCGGGTAACTAGACCCATAGAAGACAATTACAAAACATTCAACACTAATAATATAATCGAATAAAATAATAATAATAAAATTCATAATAAATGTCCAAAATTCAAAATTAAATAAAATTTGTTAAATAGCATTAAAATGATAAAATTACGATACTTTACAACACATACAAGACACTCAAGAGTTAATAACGCCTGCAAAACGGCCTTGCCTGAACATGCCTGCTACAGCAATGCAGCATGTAGGGGCAGTCCAGTCTGTCAGCAATCATCTCCAGGACTGCGTTGGAGCTGGCCCGTACTCTGCGCACCAGAGAAATGCTCCGCCTGTGCATAGCCGCGTGAAAACAGGCGGTGCGCTCCTCCGCGAACATGCCCGAGGCGCTACAGAACCGAGGCAGCCCCACCACAATCCTAAACGCATTATTGTAGAGAACGCGGAGGTCGCTATAGCATTTCTTTGTGTAACGAGCCCACAGGCTGCAGGTGTAAAGGGATGTACTTTCACCTTCCGTGAACACCTAGCAAACCTGCGGGCTATCATGTTGGCTCGTATTGAGAGCGACCTCCGCTCTCTCTCAATATCCTCATTATCACTTAGGTCAGGCGTAAGAATATGTCCCAAGTATTTAAATTTATTCACCCTCTCCAGAGGTGTCCCGTTCAGTCTAACAGACGGAACATTCTGGGGCCTTACTGCACCAACTCCAAAAACCATGAACTGGCTTTTTGCCACGTTATATCGCAAACCATGATCATGAGCATAGCCTTCACATACATTTAACAACTTCCTCAGACCACATACCGACGCGCTCAGCAACACCATGTCATCTGCATAACTGAGGTTATTCACAGACACTCCATCAATATGGCAGCCGAGATGGCAGTTGCTGAGCGCGACGATCAAGTCATTCATGTACACGTTGAATAACGTAGGAGAGGTCAACCCGCCCTGCCTGACACCACATTCAAGGTCATATTGCTCTGACATCACCCCCTCCCATCTCACACAATTCTTTTGATGTCCATACCAGAACCGAAATAGGCTGGTAATTTCATTCGGTAAGTTAATCTGGTCTAACTTGTTCCACAGGAAATCGTATTGGACTAAATCGAAAGCCTTGGAGAGGTCCAGGAAGCATGCGTATACCGGCGTGTTTCTCTTCGTATAATAGTTGACGGTGTGCTTAAGGCACAGTATCGCGCTCTCCGTTGATAGCTGCGGACGAAACCCGAACTGGTTGTCGTGGAGAGTTACGTAATTGTTCAGCTGTACATTAAGCAGACCATCAAAAACTTTAGCCGCTGTGGTAGCGAGAGAGATAGGCCTGTAGTTATTGGTATCAGCTAAGTCACTCGTCTTATTTTTAACTACCGGCACTACCACGGTTTTCATAAAATCATCCGGCAAATAGCTGTGGCTCACACATAGGGAGTAAAACATTGCTAACACTCGCGAGATGTGAGGTCCAGCGTGCAGGAAGTGCTTAATACTGAGTCCATCGTGATCCGGAGATTTTCCTCGGGACATATGTCTTATGACATTAGCTACCCCTTTCGCACTAAATCTCGTCCCGACAACATGACCACTCCTGTCAGCATTGAGCATCTCACCGTCTAGACCACGCGGCGATTTAACAGCAAAATGCTCTTTAAAAAGATTAGCAATGCCCTTAGGATCACTCACCCCGCCGACGCTCGCAGGAAGTCCAGGTCGGACGTTGATTTTGGCAGTGCTCTGCCAGAAGCCACGGAAATCGGCTTCACGGTGTTTATCGGCGAGGGCATCCATTCTAATCTGATCTTGGTGATTTTGACACCACTTCAATCTTGATTTGAATACCCTTCTGCTATCACACATATCTTTATAGACAGAACCGGACCTAGGCCTACCGCACAAGTCCCATTCCATAAACTTAGACCTGGCGTCCCTATGAGCCCCGGCGACGTGCTTGTTCCACCCAACTACGCGTGAGCCCCCCGCACGCCTCCTGGTTCCCCTTCGGCCTTCTTCCGTTGATACCGTTGCCGCAGTGCAGAGGGCAGTGACGATGTCAAAGTACAGCCTATCCAGAATACGCCCGTGACCTGAATTATTACAATAATAATCAGCACAACAAGTAAATTCGGCTGGGAAATCGATTAGTGCTAACAATTGATTACTCTCATTCATGTATTTCGCGATCTCCTCGTCACTTCGTTGACCCGAAATCACATTTTTGTCCGATTCCATAGTTTGAGATACCTTAGGTGTCAATAAATTTAAGTTACACTCAATTATGAGCGGTAAATGATCAGAACCCATTGAATCATATTGTATTCGCACACTAGTTACACATTGCCTGGCTGCTTGCGTCACTACGCAGTGATCCAGCCAGCTACATGTACCATATACTTGACTAATGTACGAATAATTATCTGAGTCTACCCCCAGTACATCTACATCAATACATGTCAAAAACTGCTCATCGCAATAGTTTATTAATTCCTTGAAAAACAATTCACTAGGGTCCGCATTAAAATCGCCTAAGATAAAAACCGACTCAATGCCGTGACTAAGCACTAAAGCACATAGTTCACTTAAACAGTCTTTAAATAGTTCGAGATTATCAGTAGCATTTGTCGGCATATAAATACTTATCACTAGCAATACCCGGTCACGCGTCACAATTTTGACGGCACAAATACGCGAATTATCACACGGCAACACGGATACATTCGGAAAAGCACTATGCCGCCATAATATTGCCACTCCGCCGTAAGGGCGCCCGCGCAGTATGCCCGCCGACGTATTCACAGCTGACTTCCCAGTATATCCAAAACCGCTATCTATAGTGCTAATAAATGGTATGTCGTGTGGTAACAACCAGGTTTCTTGTAGGCAGAGGCACACAACATCGCACGTACGGCATAGACTCCTGACGTCATCGATGGAACGCTTCACGTTCTTGCAGTTGTAGGTAGCGAAGCGACACGGACAGCTATTCATTCCGTCGCTCATTTAGGCCGGTAACAGCCCGGGGACTGTTCGATCTTTTGGGTTTGTAATTAACAAAGCGTCTAAATATTTTTCCCGCGGGCCATAGTTTTTCATCCAGATATAACGACACTTTGCATTCAGACGTTAAAAATTTATATGCTTTGTGCTCCCTTTGCGTCTTCATATTAATTATTTCTAAAACAACACTTTCTTTGGTTTTATTGCGAATATAATCGATTATATCACACTCATTCGTGTCGAGATGAACGTTCGTGATAAAAATCGGGATTTTCTTCTCAGCCGCCTTAAAATTACATTCTAAGTCTCGAGCTACAGCTGACTTTCCAACAAACCGATATTTGGGTTGTTTCTTTCGTTGTATATACTGCCAACCCTCGTTACTATTCGTAGGAGACATTTTAGGCACCTGTCGCTGTGGTTCGCCCTCACGCCGCCGGTCCGCCGGTATGTTGCGAACCTTATCGGCGGGGCAAGGCACTCGTGTTATCGCTTGCGCTGGGCTCTGACGTGACGTCACCACGGCCGTCTCGCCGTTCGCTGTAGAACCGATTCCAACTCTCGGCCCGCAACTCGGCACAGCAGACAAGCACCCACCTCCCGCGCCGCAGCCCCCGCTAGCGCACTCGCCGGCCGCCTCGCTCGTTACCGATTGTTGGGGCAAGCTTGATTTAGGCGCCGCGGGTTCGTGTGCACAGACATCTACCCTCATTTCTCTATAAGTTGGTGAGGGCGATTTGGTGTCAACCGATATATGGTTGTGTTCTGCCGTATTGAATGCTGACGTGTCACAATCACCATGCGACAGCCCCATGGGTCCACTGTCGAGCCACGCACCACGTTTTGTGTTCACTTTAAAAGCCGAAGTAGGCGGCAAAGAATCGGTCTTCAAACGACATATTTCTCTCTTCAGGTCCTTCACATCGTCCTGTGTTACGTATGATAACTTAATGCAATCAATTTCACTTTTCATTAATACGATATCTTTGAGTAACTTCGTGCAGTCAAGATGATCAAACGTGACTGGAGGTAATTTGTCTAGATCTTTTGCTACTAAAATTGGAATAACGTCGGGATCAGTAGACTTAACAAGATTGATAATGTCGTTCAAGTCTCGTTTTTCTTTGCCTGCATTTTTGCGATTTATTTTGCGCTTATCTGTAGGGATCGCTTCAAAAAGCAACGATTTTGCAATTTTGATTTCACTGGCCTCGAAAGCCGACGTACACACATGAACTAACGTATCTTCATCAATTACGGACACCTTGTTTTGCACATATGAGAGTAACTCGTTGACTATCAGATTACACTGTGTACATTTTACAATTTTCGACATTTTTGCGAATTTTCGCTACGTAGTACGCAGTCCATAACACGCTCGCCGCTAGTGGATGCGCGCGCGCGACTCAATAGTAACTGCTGGCTACGTAGTACGCAGTCCATAACACGCTCGCCGCTAGTGGATGCGCGCGCGACTCAATAGTAACTGCTGGCTACGTAGTACGCAGTCCATAACACGCTCGTCGCTAGTGGATGCGCGCGCGCGACTCAATACTAACTGCTGGCTACGTAGTACGCAGTCCATAACACGCTCGCCGCTAGTGGATGCGCGCGCGCGACTCAATAGTAACTGCTGGCTACGTAGTACGCAGTCCATAACACGCTCGCCGCTAGTGGATGCGCGCGCGACTCAATAGTAACTGCTGGCTACGTAGTACGCAGTCCATAACACGCTCGCCGCTAGTGGATGCGCGCGCGACTCAATAGTAACTGCTGGCTACGTAGTACGCAGTCCATAACACGCTCGCCGCTAGTGGATGCGCGCGCGCGACTCAATACTAACTGCTGGCTACGTAGTACGCAGTCCATAACACGCTCGCCGCTAGTGGATGCGCGCGCGACTCAATAGTAACTGCTGGCTACGTAGTACGCAGTCCATAACACGCTCGCCGCTAGTGGATGCGCGCGCGACTCAATAGTAACTGCTGGCTACGTAGTACGCAGTCCATAACACGCTCGCCGCTAGTCGATGCGCGCGCGCGACTCAATACTAACTGCTGGCTACGTAGTACGCAGTCCATAAACGCTCGCCGCTAGTGGATGCGCGCGCGCGACTCAATAGTAACTGCTGGCAAAGGTCGAATTTGTTGATTATTGAAATATTTAAATATTGAGTGATAATCAAATGAATTAACTGGTTTATGCCATCCCACTACTTTCTAACCTCCCAAGAATCCATCACACGTTAGGTCAGGTCGTCACGACCGGGTCACGAGTCGCGGAGAGGCTTTTAATTAAGTTTTTAACACGACTCACGCTTAGTTTGCGTGTATTTAAGCATACAGTGCATTCTAATAGTTTGACATACGTCGACTTTTGAGGATTTTGATAAAAATCCTTTATTTATCATAACAGCCTATAGTTTCAGAAAATTTTCCAAAATGCGAAAGTAGAAAGTAAGAGAAGTTGAATTTTATTTTTTAGATTTTGACCTATGTTCCTAGGGGAAAGTCGTTCAATTTTATGCACCTGATTATCTCCTAAAACATCTGCACTCCTTTTAAACTTATCCTGTATACTTGTACATAATATATACATATATCGCCGCGGGAACGCCGAGCCAAGATTATAACATAATCATAAGCATTATTATTCACCATGACGTCGACGATCCTGTCCTCTATTGATATGGTGGGATAATATTTGCAACCATTTGCACGCATCTGTAAGATCAAACGCCATCTATTGGGAATCGGACTCCATAGTAATTTAAAAATTAAAAATCATTTAGTTTTAAAAATATGATTGACGTGTAAAAGTGTTTGCACAAACCTACTCACAGAAATAAAATCATTTAACATTTATCAAAGAATACATTTATTTAATGATTTTTGGGTTTTTAGTCATATTAACAATTGGTTATTTGACATAATAAATTTGTTCATGATACAGCAGTACCTGATCTTCCGAAAAATGGCGCGGACTGTGATTTTATTATCAATAACTGAACTTACTGTTATAATTTACAAACCACTTACGCACATATTTAATTTGAGTCTAGAATCAGGTATCTTTCCTGGCTCCTGGAAAATTGCTGCAGTCTCCCCTATCTACAAAAGCGGTCCCAAAGACATGCCAGAAAACTACAGGCCTATCGCCCTGCTGTGTATAGTCTCAAAAATTCTGGAGAAAAGATATTGATAGATAGACTAAGATAGAAGATTAATTATTAGATTGGATAGTTAATAAGAGATTGGTAAATTTTATAGACAAAAACAACATTGTCTCGGATAGACAATTTGGATTCCGTAGAGAAAGGTCCACTGAAGACGCGGTGTCACTCTTGACTAATCAAGTCTCCCACCATATAGAAAATGGAGAATGCTGTGTCGGTGTTTTTCTTGATTTGGCAAAAGCGTTCGACACCGTTTCATCTGGGCTTCTTCTAAAGAAATTAGAGGCATCGGGTATAAGGGGTATACCTCTAGAATGGTTCCGAAGCTACTTGACATCGCGACACCAATATTCCAAAATAGGTAGTCTTCAAAGCAGTTTGCTCCCTGTCACGTTTGGAGTTCCGCAGGGCAGTATTCTCGGCCCAACGCTCTTCACACTGTACATAAACGAAGTAGTAAGTCTCCTTATAAGCAACGCAGAATTGATCTCTTACGCCGACGACACAGCCATAGTTTTTCATGACAATACTTGGGAGCAGGTATACCGTCTGGCGGAACAAGGCCTCTCTCAGATAGCGCACACCCTTGTCATAAACCTACTGACATTAAATGTCAGTAAAAGCAAATATATTGCCTTTTCCAAAATCAGCGCTTCCAGCCCCTCTCAAACTATGTCTATTTATTTATTTATTTATTACAAAATCCACAGCTCTTAAAACATTTGTTTACATAAGTACTTATAACTACTCTTACAGCCAATTACGGGTTTACAATTTAAATACCTTACATAAAATACACAATTTACAAAAATACACAATTGTTCACAGGTGCACAATAACGCCCTTCACCACACCTGCGCGTGTAAAATTCTGGAACGTACTGACACAATTAAATATCTCGGAATAACTATAGACAACAATTTAACGTACAAAACTAAAACAACAACGTACAAAAATAAATTTAAATCTAATATTATAAAATGTTTATCTCAACTGTAATCTTATTATTATTAGTTATTTATTGCATCATTTTAGTAATTGAAATTGTTTCTGATCTGATTTGGCTTTGTAGCTTTTGCTGGCTATAAATTAACTTATTTATTTATTTCAAAGTATTGTTAATTTTAATTTTGATAATTTTAATTTTGGTAATGCTCGTCTAGTGGCAACCACTGATCTATAAATAAGTATGTCTTATCTGCGGATAATGCAGTGTGTGTGTGTGTGTGTGTGTGTGTGTGTGTGTGTGTGTGTGTGTGGACTGCAACATTACTACTTTAAGTTTTGTTAACCTTATTTGAAAAAAAAAAATGTTGTAGTTGTTTAATATCCCTTAATAAATAAAATAAAACCCACATTTATGCCCTATTCTCCAGAGTGCGAAAATTAATACACGTTCTGAAAAAACTCCTCGATTGCACCCCTATCGACATTTTGCGTATGGTCTATTTCGCTCTCTGCCAATCAATCATACAATATTGTATCCGCATATGGGGACGCGCTGGTAAAAGCACATTTATTACACTAGAGAGGGCGCAACGGGCTCTGATCAATGTTGCACTAAAAAAAACCATTCAGATTCCCTACAGACCTACTTTACCAGGAGTTTCAAGTCCTCAGGGTACGACAAATTTTCATTCTCCAAGCAACGCTTAAATACCACGCAGAAATAAAAAAACGACCTGACTACAGAAACAACAAACAAACGTGTCTCCAGAGTACCCATACCAAACGTGTCTCCAGAGTACCCATACCAAACGTGTCTTCAGAGTACCCATACCAAACGTGTCTTCAGAGTACCCATACCAAACGTGTCTCCAGAGTACCCATACCAAACGTGTCTCCAGAGTACCCATACCAAACGTGTCTCCAGAGTACCCATACCAAACGTGTCTCCAGAGTACCCATACCAAACGTGTCTCCAGAGTACCCATACCAAACGTGTCTCCAGAGTACCCATACCAAACGTGTCTTCAGAGTACCCATACCAAACGTGTCTTCAGAGTACCCATACCAAACGTGTCTCCAGAGTACCCATACCAAACGTGTCTCCAGAGTACCCATACCAAACGTGTCTCCAGAGTACCCATACCAAACGTGTCTCCAGAGTACCCATACCAAACGTGTCTCCAGAGTACCCATACCAAACGTGTCTCCAGAGTACCCATACCAAACGTGTCTCCAGAGTACCCATACCAAACGTGTCTCCAGAGTACCCATACCAAACGTGTCTCCAGAGTACCCATACCAAACGTGTCTTCAGAGTACCCATACCAAACGTGTCTCCAGAGTACCCATACCAAACGTGTCTCCAGAGTACCCATACCAAACGTGTCTCCAGAGTACCCATACCAAACGTGTCTCCAGAGTACCCATACCAAACGTGTCTCCAGAGTACCCATACCAAACGTGTCTCCAGAGTACCCATACCAAACGTGTCTCCAGAGTACCCATACCAAACGTGTCTCCAGAGTACCCATACCAAACGTGTCTCCAGAGTACCCATACCAAACGTGTCTCCAGAGTACCCATACCAAACGTGTCTCCAGAGTACCCATACCAAACGTGTCTCCAGAGTACCCATACCAAACGTGTCTCCAGAGTACCCATACCAAACGTGTCTCCAGAGTACCCATACCAAACGTGTCTCCAGAGTACCCATACCAAACGTGTCTCCAGAGTACCCATACCAAACGTGTCTCCAGAGTACCCATACCAAACGTGTCTCCAGAGTACCCATACCAAACGTGTCTCCAGAGTACCCATACCAAACGTGTCTCCAGAGTACCCATACCAAACGTGTCTCCAGAGTACCCATACCAAACGTGTCTTCAGAGTACCCATACCAAACGTGTCTCCAGAGTACCCATACCAAACGTGTCTCCAGAGTACCCATACCAAACGTGTCTCCAGAGTACCCATACCAAACGTGTCTCCAGAGTACCCATACCAAACGTGTCTCCAGAGTACCCATACCAAACGTGTCTCCAGAGTACCCATACCAAACGTGTCTCCAGAGTACCCATACCAAACGTGTCTCCAGAGTACCCATACCAAACGTGTCTCCAGAGTACCCATACCAAACGTGTCTCCAGAGTACCCATACCAAACGTGTCTCCAGAGTACCCATACCAAACGTGTCTCCAGAGTACCCATACCAAACGTGTCTCCAGAGTACCCATACCAAACGTGTCTCCAGAGTACCCATACCAAACGTGTCTCCAGAGTACCCATACCAAACGTGTCTCCAGAGTACCCATACCAAACGTGTCTCCAGAGTACCCATACCAAACGTGTCTCCAGAGTACCCATACCAAACGTGTCTCCAGAGTACCCATACCAAACGTGTCTCCAGAGTACCCATACCAAACGTGTCTCCAGAGTACCCATACCAAACGTGTCTCCAGAGTACCCATACCAAACGTGTCTCCAGAGTACCCATACCAAACGTGTCTCCAGAGTACCCATACCAAACGTGTCTCCAGAGTACCCATACCAAACGTGTCTCCAGAGTACCCATACCAAACGTGTCTCCAGAGTACCCATACCAAACGTGTCTCCAGAGTACCCATACCAAACGTGTCTCCAGAGTACCCATACCAAACGTGTCTCCAGAGTACCCATACCAAACGTGTCTCCAGAGTACCCATACCAAACGTGTCTCCAGAGTACCCATACCAAACGTGTCTCCAGAGTACCCATACCAAACGCCAAATCCGAACTAGCCAGACGCTGCACCTATTTTTCTCATCCATACACTTATAATAAAGTTAGCAAAATCTGTAACCTAAAGGACTGCTCAACCACCACCTGTAAGAAATCCCTTACTTCAGCTGTTATAAAACTATCGTACGACGACACCGAAGCCTTGGTATAGCACCTACACACACACATCATCACACCCACTCACACACACCCCCACACCCCCTCACTCTTACACACACCATCACACCCACTCACACACCACAACACAAGCCTAACGTAAATCACTGTTTTTCGTTTTTATTTTGTGTTCAGAATCTCACGAATGTTTTATTTTATTATTATTGAACTCTTATCTCTTGTAACTTATGATAATCTTACATCCTTAAACTATAAGGTAACCATTATAAACTTGTTACATTCGCACTCCTGAGCCACAAGATACAAGCGACGCTTAGTTTGTGGCTCACCGAATATGAATTCTTACTCAATCAATCTGCCTAGCCTTTTCCCAACTATGTTGGGGTCAGCTTCCAGTCTAACCGGATGCAGCTGAATACCAGTATTTTACATGGAGCGACTGCCTATCTGACCTCCACAACCCAGTAACTGGGTAATACGATACCCCTTGGTAAGACTGGTTGTCAGACTTTCGGGCTTCTGACGACCCGTAACGACTGTCAAAGATCTACGAATGACAGCCGGGACCAACAGCTTAACGTGCTTTCCGAGGCACGGAGGAGTCTCGGTATGTAAAGATGGTCACCCATCCACGGACAACCCCGGCAAGCGTAGCTTAACCTGATGGATCGACCCGTGCGGCGTGTAATATGAATTCTTACTAATAACTGATTTTTTACTTTTTGATTAATAAACGTTATTATTATTATTATTTAATACGAGAACTAAATAAGTTCCAATAATAGAAATTATATTATATTAATTAATTATATTATATATTATAATAATACAAATTATAAAGTAATAAGATTATTTTACACAGCAATTTAATAATGAACATCTGTTGTTTGATAAAATTCCTTGTATCACCAGAAATATTGTCGAACAAAAATATTGAAATTGTAGAAAGTTATGAAGCTTCTAATTTAAATTTAATTCTAAAAACGCCTTTGCATTTGTGAATTGACGTTGTTTAATTATAATATAATTAACTGATAAGCATTTTCGCATTGTTTGTAAGTTTTATAGAACTAAGTAATAAGATTCTATATTGGAACAAGCGGTAGCGGTGAAAAAGGGACGAGACACGCCTGCCACTTGCCAATCTGGCGGTAGCGAGGTGAGCCATTGGAATAGTTATACTCTTCGAGCTATTGTAATTTCTGTAATAGAAGTTTGTAGTAAAAAGGACTGAAATTGTGATTATCGAATATGAAACCTCTGTAACACAATGTATTGATTTAAAAGTGTCCATGGAGTGTTGCCGGTTCTTCTCCATAAGGAACCTACTTTATTTGGAACCGAGCACCTAGCTTCATTTTCATAACTCAAACTCAACGACTGCTTGTGAAATAATAATCCAAAAGTGTATGACAATGTTTTAATTGAAATAAATGCTTTGAGTTTGAGTTAAGTGTTGTGTGTGATTGAAAACCAACTACCTATCTGCCATTAATGAAGAATTACACTGGCCGGAGACTGGTCGCACGGCATTGGATTCCCACTGGGTTCTTGGTCATGTTATATACAATATTTTAGTGCAAGATTGTATATTATATTTTAGATTTGTGTTTATTACAATAAATAAGAATTAAAATCCCTGTATAATAAATATTCCTTTTAAATATAAAGCGAATTTCTAAACGACATTGTATGTTGTGCATATTTGGCCATCAAACTCGCCCACACTACTCCAAAAGTGCGTGGCAGCTCCAAGCGGTCAAGTGAAGGTTAAACCTTACACTCTAGCATAAAACAGCGAACATAATTATCCTAAACAATATATGAACGTTCGAAAATTTGTTGGATAATTGATAAATGTTTTTAATATAAAATCATATGACTAATAAAGGAATAAAAATGGACGGAGTTATTTTTCACATTACGCAGTTAAGCAAAAATCATAAAATTATGATTAACCCAGTTGTTACTGAAACTTTTTTCTTAAAATCTTTAGGATAACTTGTTGGATAGTTGGCAGGAACGAAAACAATAATGGAGATTTCAAGAGATTTATTCGTGATTACGACTGTAAGACAACAACAGATAGGCTCACTGGCAACACAAAAGCGAACCATAGGATATGTCAAACTCAAGTGACAGATAGGCTCACTGGCAACAACAAAAGCGAACCATCGGATATGTCAAACTCAAGTGACAGATAGGCTCACTGGCAACAACAAAAGCGAACCATCGGATATGTCAAACTCAAGTGACAGATAGGCTCACTGGCAACAACAAAAGCGAACCATCGGATATGTCAAACTCAAGTGACAGATAGGCTCACTGGCAACAACAAAAGCGAACCATAGGATATGTCAAACTCAAGTGACAGATAGGCTCACTGGCAACAACAAAAGCGAACCATCGGATATGTCAAACTCAAGTGACAGATAGGCTCACTGGCAACAACAAAAGCGAACCATCGGATATGTCAAACTCAAGTGACAGATAGGCTCACTGGCAACAACAAAAGCGAACCATAGGATATGTCAAACTCAAGTGACAGATAGGCTCACTGGCAACAACAAAAGCGAACCATAGGATATGTCAAACTCAAGTGACAGATAGGCTCACTGGCAACAACAAAAGCGAACCATAGGATATGTCAAACTCAAGTGACAGATAGGCTCACTGGCAACAACAAAAGCGAACCATAGGATATGTCAAACTCAAGTGACAGATAGGCTCACTGGCAACAACAAAAGCGAACCATCGGATATGTCAAACTCAAGTGACAGATAGGCTCACTGGCAACAACAAAAGCGAACCATCGGATATGTCAAACTCAAGTGACAGATAGGCTCACTGGCAACAACAAAAGCGAACCATCGGATATGTCAAACTCAAGTGACAGATGACATGTTACTTGTTGTCGTTGTAGGTTGCGTTTAGAAAACTACACAATTCTAACATAACTAAACAAAGCTTAATTTAAGGATGTAAAACATATTAAAAAATAAAAATTAGCAGACCAACTTTTCACTAGAAGTTACAGTGCAACATGTTAAAAATTAAATTTGGGGTATGTCTGAAATCGAAACAAATTTGGATTCCTTTACATACTTATTCTAACTAGTAAATACGTACGTATACAGAAAGTATTTCAGTCTGAGGAAATATTCACAGAGAGTTAGAAGCGATTTTCATATTTAGGTGAAAATTGCCAACTTCTCGTAACAAAATTTGTTGGATTATTGTACATCTGTAATCTGTATCACCTAACTTCATCACATGCCAAATTTCAGAGGCGGAGGAATGTTTCGGAAGCCTCCATATAACAATATCCTCGTTGATTTGACTATATGTCGGAAATACGTTAGCCGTCATTTGACTAATCGGGACGCCACAGCCACCCAGTGGCGCTCGACAGAGTCTACAACATACGCTTGTCAACCGGAGTTAAGCAGAAATTGTCGGTGGCTGTCGAGCAGTGAACACGTTTAGAAAATGTCGCGCGTTCCGTATAGTTGTATCGTGTGGTCAGTGTGTGAATTGCTAGTGTGATTAATTTGAACGTAAATTATAATTTGATTTGAACTGCAAACGGTTTTTCTTTTGCACAATAACCAACACTACCCATAGCATGCCCACAGTTGTTAAAATATGGCTGACGATAACTAGAGAGATGTACCTTCTCCGTCATATACTAGTTCCGGCACATACTACCTAATGGCACAACTAGAGAGATGTACCTTCTCCGTCATATACTAGTTCCGGCACATACTACCTAATGGCACAACTAGAGAGATGTACCTTCTCCGTCATATACTAGTTCCGGCACATACTACCTAATGGCACAACACTGCTACCTACACTGACTGATGCATTCTTACAGATTATTCCTGACGAACGGGTACATAACACTAACATATGTATAACTTACACACGAACACACGGGATTTCTCATTAACAGTCGCCTAACCATAGTTATTTATTTTTATTAATACCATAGACAGAAGACGCCCAAAACTTTATGTTTTTTTGGTGTACAATAATCAAATCAAAAGTCATTTATCCAAACTAGGCTGAGAATCAGCATTTTTCGAACGTGAAAATGACATAAGACAGTCGCCCGGCACGCCCGCCCTTCACCACTTCCTAGTGCTTTACGTTCTACAAACTGTCATAATAGTAGCTTATCAATATGAAACAAACATAACCTCAAATAAAAAGTAATTTAAAAAAATTAAATCCGCTTCAAAAAGAAATTAACTCAAAATTATGAAATAACTTTAATTTCGGAAGTCGGTGTCTGTTTCTTAGTTTTTTGCCGTATTCGGAGTATTTCGGAGGCACTGAATCATTCTACCGATTTTATTCATCCTATTAAGAAAAACACTAGATTGTGTAGACAGGTGCGTAAATGCAAAGTGTTCTCGTAGAGGAGTCGCGGTAGTTTCGTCAGCGTCGCGGCCACTATAGGGAGCGACTCGCGCTAACTCCGCTGTATGAAGCGGAGCTGACGGAGCACCGGTTGCTCCCGCGGGACTCGAGCGCAGCATTGCCTTGTTCGAGCTGACTCGGGAATGAATGCACTCGAGTCACGAGACGTCAGCAATTTGAGTTCGAAGTTGAGATTATTTCAAAGTTTAATTAAACAGTCAAGCTTGTTACGTACTACACAAGTACTTCTCCGTCAGCAGAACATCACGCTTGTTACGTACTACACAAGTACTTCTCCGTCAGCAGAACATGTGGTTTAGCTCGCTATTAGTGATCAGACGATATTACGTGGTGGCCATGACCATGTTTGTAGATAGTAATCTTTAGGAAAGTATACATACAAGTTGCTGATGTTCAGCACTAATGTCTATGATAAAGTTTGTATTGAGTTTGTAATCAATCGCGGACACTCAGTGACACAATCGCGGACACTCAGTGACACAATCGCGGACACTCAGTGACACAATCACGGACACTCAGTGACACAATCGCGGACACTCAGTGACACAATCGCGGACACTCAGTGACACAATCGCGGACACTCGGTGACACAATCGCGGACACTCAGTGACACAATTGCGGACACTCAGTGACACGATGTCGATAAGTAATCTGTTGTGAAACGGGAAGGTCTAGTAACCGAAATACTGACTATAGCCTGTCTATTAATGGCAACATAATAAAATCAGACTCACAAGTCGCCATGGCCTTTGAAAATTTCTTTGCAGATATTCCCGTTTCAACTACTAAATCCCTTAACTCATCACCTTCTGTTGCTGAGTCCTTGCTTAAGGAAAATGTTGATGTTTGCGATACGGAATTTCATTTTGAACATATTACCTGTAGATATATAATTAAAACCTTTCACACTTTAAATGTAAAAAAGACAGCAGATCTGTGGGGTAATTCTGTAGAAGTTGCCAAGTCTATTATTGACATTGTAGCACCTACCTTAGCTCTTATCTTTAATAATTGTATCGATTGTGGGGAGTTTCCTGACCTTATGAAAAATAGTAAAATAATACCTTTATTTAAATCAGGTAGTACATCCGACCCCACAAACTATAGACCTATTTCAGTACTACCTACCTATAGTAAAATTTTTGAGAAATTCATTTTAGAACAATTGCAAAGATTTTTTAATAAACATAAATTAATACATAACAAACAGTTCGGTTTTACAAGGGGTCGTTCAACTACTGATGCTGGTGTTGAACTATTAGGACATATTTATAATGCATGGGAAGATAAATGCGATGCCTTGGGCATCTTTTGTGATTTGTCCAAGGCATTCGATTGCGTTCTTCATGAAACGTTAATCAGGAAACTCCGCCACTACGGGATCCGAAACACCGCTCTGGATCTTCTTACTTCATACTTGAGTAATAGGATTCAGTGCGTTGACGTTAATGGGAAAAGATCTCCCGGATCTACAGTAAAAATGGGAGTTCCGCAGGGCTCAATTCTTGGTCCTTTCTTGTTTCTTATTTATATTAACGACCTGCCTTACCTCGTAAAAGACGATCATGATATAGTGTTGTTTGCGGATGACACTTCACTTTTGTTTAAACTTAAACGTCAGCAGCTGGTTACTGACGATGGAAATAGCGCGATCTCAAAAGTAGTTCACTGGTTCAATGTAAATAATTTACTTCTCAATGAAAAAATAACCAAATGCCAGTTTACGCTGCTTCACGTTAGGCAGGTGAAAACTAAGGTGTTGAAAAAAGGGCGAAGAATTGAATCCTGAAGATAGCACAGTATTCTTGGGCTTAACTTTGGATGCTAAGCTTCAGTGGGGCCCACATATAGATAAATTGTCAAAAAAGCTAAGCTCTGCAGCATACGCTGTTAGAAAAATTCGTAATTTAACTGACATAGAGACAGCCCGTTTAGTGTACTTTAGCTATTTTCATAGTGTAATGTCATACGGTATTCTGTTGTGGGGAAATGCCGCCGACATTCAGACTATCTTTGTTTTGCAGAAAAGAGCTGTTCGATCAATTTATAAGTTAAGTCCAAGACACTCTCTCAGAGAGAAATTTAAGGAGATTAATATAATGACTGTGCCTTCTCAGTATATTTTTGAAAATCTTTTATATGCCCATAAAAATATAAAATTGTTTTAAAAATACGGTGATATCCATACTATGAACATTAGGAACAAACACAAATTTGTTGTTCCTACAACAAGGCTCAAGAAAATAGGTGGCTCGTTCAGATGTCAATGTATACGTTTTTATAATAAACTTCCAAGCCCCGTTCAAGATCTGAGCCTTAATAAATTCAAATCATTTATTAAACGTAAGTTGTGCCAGAAAGCCTTTTATACCGTTAAAGATTACATTGATGACAAAAAGGCGTGGGATTGAGCTGCTCCAACTAATTTTAATTTTATTTTTTTATATACATACTTATTTTTTTTGTTCTTTTCTTTTTGGTATTTTTTTTCTCTTATATACACATTGTCATTGATGAATTTTATATATACAATGACATGAATATTTACTTTGTAAAATGTAATATTATTTTAATTACTGTGAATGTGAAGACTATGTGGGCCCTTGTTTTTTTCTTTTTCTTTTCTCTCAGCTTGAATCATAGTTTGCCAGTTTGAGTAAATTATGCGGCCTACCCAAATGTCCTTTCTTTGGTATTGTTCGTCGAATCGTTGAGCTCCTTAACTTTTATGTTGAGCTGTACGATTACTGACAGATGCTTGCACTGACTGGACAGGTCCACTCAATCTGTGTGGTTCTTTCCTCAAAAGACCATTTCAGACACCAACCTACATGGTCTTCACATGATCTGACCAAGATTATGTCTGGACTTTAAAAGAGACTGTGACCTCTGAGTTTGTTTCGGCCTTTCTTCTCAGAGTAGTCAGATAGGAAACGCCGGCCTCATCTAGTTAAAAAAAAAAAAAAGCTTGACATGTAAAAGTGTTTGTATAAACCTACTTACAGAAATAAAATCATTTATCATTTATAGTTACACACTACTAAGTTACCTACTGCATACCAGTTTAGGATCACTTGAATTTCTTTTAATTTCGCCGCTGATATATAAACAACTCATCAGCTGTAACGAGCTGTAAGATGAGCCGGCACTGCGCAGGCGCACTGCTCGGCGATGTTCTCGTCAAGTCGTCACCTCGCGTCGTAATCCGCACGTCAAGCGCTCCGCGCCAACATTCCCGCGCTGTTTATAATAAAATATGTAAAAACATCACTCGTCTGTTTATTTAGCGCGCTGTTGGAGGTACTGCCTCCCCCCCACCCCTAAATCGCCTCGCCTCACCTCTCACCAGTCCGGTACAAAAGCAACTCATTATAAATAGCGCGTCTCCATCAAATATGCAGCGACCGGCGCAGGTTCGCTGACTGCGAGGCAAACGTTCAAGTGCTTGACTTACATACTCGCTGATGGTGTCCCATGGCCCCGTGGGTGTCGGGGCTCTCTTCATTCGGCGGGGCTGCTTCAAAGTGTGGAAAAACGTTCAGCCTTCAAACGCACCATACTTATTTCACCAATATAACGCCTATGAGCTATGTAGGTCTTCATGTCTTTCTGCCTGCAAACCTTTGAAGAGTAAAATTGTGCTGAGTAATTAAATTTCTCTATCTAATAAATAGTTAATGTTCATAAAATGAGCACTACTCTAATACTCTGTGTCCCTGACTGCATCTGACCGTTGCCTAAAACACTAACATGACATTGTGAGATAACAGAACGGAAGCACACAGCGCCAGCGCCGACACTTGTAAACAAGTCTGTTCTACACGATTACTTTATTATTTTGACACTATCTATTAAATAATACGGCGTAGCTTCGAAAAAATTGTGCGTCGGTTCATATTGCATGAAGCGCAGTCCCGAGAAACGAGTTCCCGAATATCTTTAGCGTGACTCGTTGATTGGTTGTCGTCCCACCTAATGTGGAAATAATGTCTTCGTCTTTTACATGTTTACATTATCTATAGCCGCAGGGTACGCACACAAGAATGTCAGTTCATATGAACACCATCAGGTGACAGGCTGAACCTCTAAATATACCGAGTTGACGCAAAACGCTGACTTCTCCGAAATAAAAAATGTATTATATCAAGCAGTGCGGATTTTTAACAGGTTGCCATTGGACTTAAAAACTGAAAACCAACTAAGAACTAAAGGACATTGTTCGGCGTCCATACATCGTCCGCCTAAGAAGCAACAGAGAAGTGAATTTACTTTCTGTGATCTAAATAATGCTTATAATCAATTGAAACTAAATTAAAATCACGGACACTTGTGAGCATTGTAAAAAATCCAAAACACTTTCAAATTTTGAGGTTATATTAGGCCAATAGAAACATACTAACTTAGCGTTTATTAGTGAAAATACATTGGATTTTATCTTAAAACGTTTCATTACATAATATTAGGTAGTCAGAACTATTCGTTCTTTATACTATTTATTTGTAGTTATGATTAGATTAGGGCTATGGACTGTTTCGTTTTTGTGTGACTTAGGAGTAAGTATTGCATTTTACTACGAATATAAAATCTCGCTTGTTTACCCAAAAGTCAAACTGTCATCTGTCAATGATGACACTGACATGTTGATGTTGCTCGTTTGACACAGCGCTGAGAGTGCTGAGTTTTGTAATTACGGTGCACACCCGCTGCGTACAAAGACTTGGCTGTATGAGCTGCAATGCCCTTCGTCTATTCAAAACGTCAAATTGAAACAAAAAATAATGGCGCCGGGGAATAAGACGGAAGTAAATTACTTTTTAAAATGTTTTCGAAATTCTGAAGTGTCCGTTCTATTGTAATAATTGTAATGTAAATTATAAAAAAAAACTAGTAATTACTGTAAAGGTTTCATACGTATTGATTCATAGGTCATTATTAACGATGTCCAAACAAGAGCTCATTTAAGGCAAGACTCAAAGCGTTCCTATTGGAGAAATGTCTGTATTCGATAGACGATGACATATCCTCGTTTTGAAAATTGGATATTACCTAGTTAATATGTGACTGTGTAATATTAGTATGTAGTAATGTTAATGAAAATTAGTATGTAGTAATGTTAATGAATATGAGTATGTAGTAATGTTAATGAATATGAGTATGTAGTAATGTTAATGAATATGAGTATGTAGTAATGTTAATGAATATGAGTATGTAGTAATGTTAATGAATATGAGTATGTAGTAATGTAATGAATATGAGTATGTAGTAATGTTAATGAATATGAGTATGTAGTAATGCTAATGAATATGAGTATGTAGTAATGTTAATGAATATGAGTATGTAGTAATGTTAATGAATATGAGTATGTAGTAATGTTAATGAATATGAGTATGTAGTAATGCTAATGAATATGAGTATGTAGTAATGTTAATGAATATGAGTATGTAGTAATGCTAATGAATATGAGTATGTAGTAATGTTAATGAATATGAGTATGTAGTAATGTAATGAATATGAGTATGTAGTAATGTTAATGAATATTAGTATGTAGTAAACTTAATGAATTTTTAATTGTATTGAATGTTTAAATTGTAATGTTATTGATTTTTTTATATATTTTTTTTAATAATTTATTATGTTATGAATGTGTTGCTTTTACAATTTTAATGAACGTGATTTTATTTATTTATGATTTCAAACACAATGTGAATTGTTCATGAATAAAACTGAATTGAATTGAATTAGTTGGGCCTCGCCGACATGATTGGAATTAAATCATATTTCGGTTCGCAGAAAAAGAACAATAATATAAAAGCACTTTCTATTATAAATATGTAGGCGAAGCGATCCATCTGAGGATCGGGAGGATCCGAACACTTTCCACATTTACATTTGGGGGCATACCATCTGTGGTACGTTAGCAAGCGCGAAGGGAGGCGAGTCATCATTCTGCCTTTGTTACGTCACTCCGCTCGTTAAACTTCACGAATCCACTTCAAACAGCACAACAACTATCAAGTGATCATAATGTGGACTTTAGTTTTTCGTCAATATTTGGAACTAACATCGCTCGCAGTCAGTAGAACAATCAGGGCTTTTCTTGTATTTTGCTATTTCAAACGATTTAGTCATGGTTCAGTTTAACGACTCCACGGCGGAACTAGGTGTAATGAGCACAAACAGTCACGCCCCGAACATTCCCGAACATTCTCGAACGCCGCGTGTTAAAAACATAAATTTTTACAGCGCCACTATCCGCTCCCCCGATTTCCCCCGAGTGCGAGCACCGAGTAATACATAACGCAACTCCTCACAGCACATAGCTACGTGCGCACCTACGTACTGGCGACAACCTCGCGCTCGCGTCACCACAGCGGCATTGTATTGTAACGGTCAGTTATTATCATTGCGGACGCCCAGATCGTGGCTCTCACAAGATTGTCCTCGTACAATAAATGCGGAAGGTCTACGTGATCGAAATTGCTTCGCATTGTGTGAAATAACATCAGATGAACAATTTAGAAGCTTCCATTTGAGTGGGCTACTTATTGTCCGGTCAGGTCACGACGCAGGTCGCTAAAGTGGCCAAAGACGCCAAAAGATGCCGAGAGTCGCTAGTTAGAGCCGCCAGTAAAAGTTTACGAGATATCGTGGACAGGCGGACAGGCGGACAGGCGGACAGGCGGACAAGCGGCGACAGGCGTCATGACACGGCTTGTCGCGCTCGACAGACACTGGTCACTAATGATATTACAGACAGTTTAGTAGGTGTCGCGGACAAGCGGACGGGCGGACAGGCAGACAGGTGGCGACCGGCGTTATGACATGCGCCTGTCGCGCTCGACAGACACTGGTCGCTAACGATATTACTGACAGCTTTTTATTGCCGCGTCACATTTGGTCAACGACGAGCTATGGGAGAGGCCAATGTTCTGTTTTCGACTCACACGAGTTGTGGGAGAGGCCAATGTTCTCTTTTCGACTCACACGAGTTGTGGGAGAGGCCAATGTTCTCTTTTCGACTCACACGAGTTGTGGGAGACGCCAATGTACTCTTTTCGACTCACACGAGTTGTGGGAGAGGCCAATGTTCTCTTTTCGACTCACACGAGTTGTGGGAGAGGCCAATGTTCTCTTTTCGACTCACACGAGTTGTGGGAGACGCCAATGTTCTCTTTTCGACTCACACGAGTTGTGGGAGAGGCCAATGTTCTCTTTTCGACTCACACGAGTTGTGGGAGACGCCAATGTTCTCTTTTCGACTCACACGAGTTGTGGGAGAGGCCAATGTTCTCTTTTCGACTCACACGAGTTGTGGGAGAGGCCAATGTTCTCTTTTCGACTCACACGAGTTGTGGGAGAGGCCAATGTTCTCTTTTCGACTCACACGAGTTGTGGGAGAGGCCAATGTTCTCTTTTCGACTCACACGAACGTACGTTTCAATTTAAGTTTTGTCTAAGAAAAATTACTTTTGATTTTATAGGTATATACTTAGGTAAGTGACAGGCGTTTGTGACGTCAGGGAAAATGATTCCATGGAAATTAATATTGTCCGCTTATACAAATCAAAACCGTCATTTTGCTAAATGATAGTAATGCCGTGGTAGTGCGCGTGATTTTGACGCAGCGAATCAATCTGCTAAACAACTAATTTCCCTGACTGTACATTAGATACATGCGTCTTAAATAATTTACTCGACAAAGTTTTAAACTTAATAAAGTCATACCTTACTGGCAGAAAACAGGTAACTAGTATTTCAGCAGTCGATGTTCAAACTAAAACTGAAATTAATTACCAATCGAGAGAGAGACAAATTTACTATGGTGTGCCTCAGGGAAGTGTGCTTGGCCCTTTATTATTTTTATGCTATTTAAATGACCTTCCGAAAACCATACCGTATCCTATGACCCTATTTGCTGATGACTGTACTATAGTATTTTCTGGTAAAAATAGTGACTCATATGAAAATGACATAAACAGTAGCTTAACTCTAATAATTCAATAGCTAAATAATAACAACTTACAGATTAATTTTAATAAAACTCAAATAATGACATTTAAACAAAGAACTAATCCTATAATTCTTGACATTAATTATGACCAAAATAAGATTATTAAAACGGAACGAATCAAATTTCTAGGTATTTGGCTAGACGAAAACATGTCATGGAATACACACATGGAGGCTATGAAAAAAAAAAATCATCAATTTTGCTATGCTTTACACTATGTGAATAAGGTTGCAAATCGTAATACTGTCCTTACTGCATATCATGCATATGTCTCCACAACTCTTCGTTACGGCATAATATTTTGGGGCAACTCTACCAATAGAGAAATGGCATTTATGGCCCAAAAACAATGTCTTCGAGCCATATGTTTGTTAAAAACCACCGAAAGTTGCAAACCATTTTTCGTTAGTTTAAAAATACTTACGCTGCCATCCCTCTATATTTATGAAATTTCAATATTTGTTAAGGAGAATCTGTCTAAATTTGAAAAACTTAATACTAGACGTCACCAAAGCACACTAAAATAAAAAAAAACACAATACTGCAATACTGCACTTTTCTCAAAGAGTTGTCTCAGCATGGGTCCAAATATTTACAATAAACTACCAAAAACATTAAAAAGCATGACCAACATAAACCATTTTAAATCGCAACTTAAAAAAATCTTGATTGAAAAGGCTTACTACTCTATAAATGAGTTTTTAGATGATAGAAGCATAAAATAAAAAATGTCTGATCCACTTGTTATTCTATCTTGTTAACGACGTTACTTGTTTGAAATAGTTTTATTTAGTTTGTAGTTTGTTACGCCTAATCTGTACGCCTTGCAAGGCAAAACATAGTGGCACAACGCAAATTGTATACCATGTACCATATTACGAGTACCTATGTTCAACAAATAAAATACTTTGACTTTGACTTTGAGATCCTCCTCCTATATTTAACAAATTGATAAGATCTCAAACTAAAACTCATAGCATTTATTTCAAACTAGCTGTGCTCCGCCACTTCGTTCGCGTGGAAGTCGTAAGATACACAATATACTAAAATAACAGCCACATTTTAATAAAACTCCCTCGTCTCCCGAGCCGTCGCGTTGCATCGCCCGCCCGCGCTATTACTTCGTTTTTGCGTAGTGTCTTTCTGACTTTTTTTCTTTTTGCTCGGCTCCTAAGGGTCGTAGCGTGATGTTAAATAGCCTATAACTATTCTCGAGAATTGGGCTACCAAATGTAAAAATAATTTTACAAATCCGACATCTTGTTCACAATTTTATGTGTTTTATTTTTTTGCTCGGAACCCTAATTGTTTTTCTGAAATAAAAGTAGTCTAAGTTACTCCCCGTGACATCAGCTATCTGCCAGTGAAAGTCCCGTCAAAATCGGTCCAGCCATTTCAGAGATTAGCCGCAACAAAGAGACAGACACAAACATTTAAAAAATTGCTTTTTTGTTATAAGTACCGTATATACTTTCTTATGAATTTAGTAAAAAGTTGTTACTTTGACATTATAAACAGACACTTCATTTTATTTATTTGTAAAGATTTTTGTAAGATGAGTCCACTTTAGCCAGCCTGGAGCTAGACCACCACCTCTTAAAGCAGTATTATTTTAATCTTACTTGAAAAAGGGGAAAGAGATGGAGCTAGACGTCCTGTATAGCTTCATCTCTTTCTCTCACTGAAGTAACATTAAAATAATACTGCTTTAAGAGGTGGTGGTTGGCCCCCTGAAACCTGGTTGAAGTTATTATTGGTCTCTATTTCTAGTGATATATGTAATTGTGTATTTCACCTCGTTTACTACAGTTCCCTTAGAGAGTCGCGCCTGCGGAGGCCACACAGGTATCTGCTGTCTGTTCCAAAATGCACAAATACACAACATGGCAGGCGCCGCTGTAATTAAAAACGTTCAAAATCTAGTCACAATCTCATCTTAGCGACAATTAATGTCAAAATCTAGTCACAATCTCATCTTAGCGACAATTAATGTCAAAATCTAGTCACAATCTCATCTTAGCGACAATTAATGTCAAAATCTAGTCACAATCTCATCTTAGCGACAATTAATGTCAAAATCTAGTCACAATCTCATCTTAGCGACAATGAATGTCAAAATCTAGTCACAATCTCATCTTAGCGACAATTAATGTCAAAATCTAGTCACAATCTCATCTTAGCGACAATTAATGTCAAAATCTAGTCACAATCTCATCTTAGCGACAATTAATGTCAAAATCTAGTCACAATCTCATCTTAGCGACAATTAATGTCAAAATCTAGTCACAATCTTATCTTAGCGACAATTAATGTCAAAATCTAGTCACAATCTCATCTTAGCGACAATTAATGTCAAAATCTAGTCACAATCTCATCTTAGCGACAATTAATGTCAAAATCTAGTCACAATCTCATCTTAGCGACAATTAATGTCAAAATCTAGTCACAATCTCATCTTAGCGACAATTAATGTCAAAATCTAGTCACAATCTCATCTTAGCGACAATTAATGTCAAAATCTAGTCACAATCTCATCTTAGCGACAATTAATGTCAAAATCTAGTCACAATCTCATCTTAGCGACAATTAATGTCAAAATCTAGTCACAATCTCATCTTAGCGACAATTAATGTCAAAATCTAGTCACAATCTCATCTTAGCGACAAATAATGTCAAAATCTAGTCACAATCTCATCTTAGCGACAATTAATGTCAAAATCTAGTCACAATCTCATCTTAGCGACAATTAATGTCAAAAATTCCATACAATTTTTGACAGATTGAGAAAGAGATTAAAATGCGACGGTTCTTAAAAATACGGGAATTGCTTCCCCGCCCCCTGACGTCATAATGGTGGAGCTAACGACTCGACCCTAAACTGCGATCAAATCCAGCGAGGGAACTCCTGATATTGCCCCCCTGACGTTATAATGGTGGAGCTAACGACTCGACCCTAATCTGCGATCAAGTCAAGTGACTCCTGATATTGCCCCCCTTTTTTTTTGGATGGGAAATCTTCAAATGACTTCTTCCGCTCTGGGCGGAGCGGCAGGGCGTGTCAGACTTTTACTGACTAAAACTCACCCGTGTTCCTTCTGTTGCCCGTGCCAGGGCCACGGTAACTCTTTCGAACATCCCGCAACCCTGGCTGGCATCGGTCCTAGCGGACCCCTTCAATGCTGCTGACATCTGTTTGAGGCGCGCGTGGAACACAACGCGCCGTGGACTCGGACCTGGTCTTTACCGGACGGCGAGCTACCCATTGCTCGCCGTCCGCAAGCCCGCGCCTACGGTGGCCGGGAATCGGCTGCCAATTCCCGACGCCTAGGGCGTCTCCTGCGGCGACTAGGGGCGTGAGGGCGCAAAGTTTGCCTCTCCCTCACGCGTCCCGCCTCCTCCTTCGCGAGCATTACTGCTTCGCAGAAGGAGGTGATGGCTTCCCATGTACTCTCGCTCCGTACCATGGCATGAACCAGGGCCGGACGCGAGAGATCGCCGCCGCCGATCGCTTCCGCGAGGACACGGTGGTGCTCCGGTCGGCCAGTGACTTCTGCACGGTCACTCTGTGTGTCCCATGTCGCTGTCGGCCACTAGGCCACTGTCGCCCAGTGTCGGCCAGTGACTTCTGCACGGTCACTCTGTGTGTCCCATGTCGCTGTCGGCCACTAGGCCACTGTCGCCCAGTGTCGGCCAGTGACTTCTGCACGGTCACTCTGTGTGTCCCATGTCGCTGTCGGCCACTAGGCCACTGTCGCCCAGTGTCGGCCAGTGACTTCTGCCAGCTTTATATTTTAATTGCTGGCTCACCTCGTTAGCCGCCCCTGATTTATCATCCGTCCTCCCTTCGGCCTCGATCCCAAGCAATTTGGTTTGATTTTATTGAACAACTTTACATTGCAGTATCGCTATATCCGACTGAATATCCAAACCCTGTTTTATCGAATATTTAATGCCATTTATTTATGACACACACTTTCATTGTTTTACTTAGTTTCCGGTGCCTACGTCACGTCAATGCCTCGCGCCTGCGCTGGACAAACGCCCAGTGCGAAGACACTCAGACAGGCTATTTAGTATTTTATATAATTTTTCACAATTTTTCTAATTTTTTTATATAAGATAAAAAGTCGGTGAAAAAAGCAATTTTGAAAATCAACGATATTCAATTTATATTTATTTATTTATTTATTTAAACCACAATTATAACACCTTCACATAATAACTTCAAATAAATAGAATGTTTGACTTTTTGGTTTGAACCATTGTTGATCATGCCCGAGTTTGTCGACCTTTACCAATACCCACTCATATGTTAGCCAAAGCGCAATTAGACTATTCTGTGTAAAATATTTGGAACTAAAAACCTGGGATGTTACCAGGTAGGCTTGTTTCATAACGCATGAGAGCTGGATACCGTCACCAGCGAACTTATCGACGCAACAACTAGTAATAACTAGTTGTGTCCCCAACATGACACGAACACAAGGCAACGTGATGGGAGCGTGACAGTTGTGTCCCCAACATGACACGAACACAAGGCAACGTGATGGGAGCGTGACAGTTGTGTCCCCAACATGACACGAACACAAGGCAACGTGATGGGAGCGTGACAGTTGTGTCCCCAACATGACACGAACACAAGGCAACGTGATGGGAGCGTGATAGTTGTGTCCCCAACATGACACGAACACAAGGCAACGTGATGGGAGCGTGACAGTTGTGTCCCCAACATGACACGAACACAAGGCAACGTGATGGGAGCGTGACAGTTGTGTCCCCAACATGACACGAACACAAGGCAACGTGATGGGAGCGTGACAGTTGTGTCCCCAACATGACACGAACACAAGGCAACGTGATGGGAGCGTGACAGTTGTGTCCCCAACATGACACGAACACAAGGCAACGTGATGGGAGCGTGACAGTTGTGTCCCCAACATGACACGAACACAAGGCAACGTGATGGGAGCGTGATAGTTGTGTCCCCAACATGACACGAACACAAGGCAACGTGATGGGAGCGTGACAGTTGTGTCCCCAACATGACACGAACACAAGGCAACGTGATGGGAGCGTGACAGTTGTGTCCCCAACATGACACGAACACAAGGCAACGTGATGGGAGCGTGATAGTTGTGTCCCCAACATGACACGAACACAAGGCAACGTGATGGGAGCGTGACAGTTGTGTCCCCAACATGACACGAACACAAGGCAACGTGATGGGAGCGTGATAGTTGTGTCCCCAACATGACACGAACACAAGGCAACGTGATGGGAGCGTGATAGTTGTGTCCCCAACATGACACGAACACAAGGCAACGTGATGGGAGCGTGATAGTTGTGTCCCCAACATGACACGAACACAAGGCAACGTGATGGGAGCGTGACAGTTGTGTCCCCAACATGACACGAACACAAGGCAACGTGATGGGAGCGTGATAGTTGTGTCCCCAACATGACACGAACACAAGGCAACGTGATGGGAGCGTGATAGTTGTGTCCCCAACATGACACGAACACAAGGCAACGTGATGGGAGCGTGATAGTTGTGTCCCCAACATGACACGAACACAAGGCAACGTGATGGGAGCGTGATAGTTGTGTCCCCAACATGACACGAACACAAGGCAAGGCGATGGGAGCGTGATAGTTGTGTCCCCAACATGACACGAACACAAGGCAAGGCGATGGGAGCGTGATAGTTGTGTCCCCAACATGACACGAACACAAGGCAACGTGATGGGAGCGTGATAGAGGTGCTAACAACATTGCTGGCTGGTGTGTAGTGTATAATGTGTCGGGCGCCACGTCATGTCGTCATGTCGGCGCGATCCCACGCCGTCGTGACGTCACGTGTCATGTCACATGCTCCACACGCAGCGGACCCGCGTGGCCGACAGTGTTGCGATTTTACTGTCGCCCACTAATTGATATCATGATGATAGCTGTCAACAAGCTAATGTCATAATGGAATATTGCTGTACTGTGCCGCACTTTAAACGATAATAGAGAGCTCCTGAGCATAACAATAATGTGACATAGCTCTGCAATGTGACATAGCTCTGCAATGTGACATAGCTCTGCAATGTGACATAGCTCTGCAATGTGACATAGCTCTGCAATGTGACATAGCTCTGCAATGTGACATAGCTCTGCAATGTGACATAGCTCTGCAGTGTGACATAGCTCTGCAATGTGACATAGCTCTGCAATGTGACATAGCTCTGCAGTGTGACATAGCTCTGCAATGTGACATAGCTCTGCAGTGTGACATAGCTCTGCAGTGTGACATAGCTCTGCAATGTGACATAGCTCTGCAATGTGACATAGCTCTGCAATGTGACATAGCTCTGCAATGTGACATAGCTCTGCAATGTGACATAGCTCTGCAATGTGACATAGCTCTGCAGTGTGACATAGCTCTGCAATGTGACATAGCTCTGCAGTGTGACATAGCTCTGCAATGTGACATAGCTCTGCAATGTGACATAGCTCTGCAGTGTGACATAGCTCTGCAATGTGACATAGCTCTGCAATGTGACATAGCTCTGCAATGTGACATAGCTCTGCAATGTGACATAGCTCTGCAATGTGACATAGCTCTGCAATGTGACATAGCTCTGCAATGTGACATAGCTCTGCAATGTGACATAGCTCTGCAATGTGACATAGCTCTGCAGTGTGACATAGCTCTGCAATGTGACATAGCTCTGCAATGTGACATAGCTCTGCAATGTGACATAGCTCTGCAATGTGACATAGCTCTGCAATGTGACATAGCTCTGCAATGGCCGCGTGCTGAACATTCAGCAATTAAATGTATTTAGGTTTTCCATTTATTTTGTTCAAAATTATTTACGTGAAAGCACTCGTGATACAGGCATTTTTTAACTTCGAAGCATAAAAGTGTGTGACAGTGATTGAAAAATATACGACCTTCCATAAAGCACGAATGTTTATGCTTCACCTATGACAGCTGACCCGCCAATGAGGGGCCGGCTCGCTGGCGTAAACCTCGCTTTAATAAGCACGCCGAGCACTCCTCGGAGGCACGGGACGGAGGGTGAAGTAGGCGTGAGGCGCGCGGGGGCAGGGGGCGGGGGTGGGGGGCGGGGGCGGGGGACGCGGTGTACCAGCAACAGGTGCTCCTCACGCAATGGCTTTATCACACAGAACGAGCCCAACAGTCACAGTCCACCAGCAAACAGCAACTCAACTACTTCGAATGACCGCGCTGAGCGGCGACTCCCGCATTTTTAAGAACGTTCGTCTAATCTCAGTTTTAATCTGTCAAAAATAAATTTAATTAATTATCATAACTTTTTTTTTTCATTTAATTTACCTACATCTTTGACATAATATGTAGATTGTCGCTGACTTGAGATTGCGACATGAATTTGAAAGGTTTTAAGTACGAGAATGATTGAAGCTATAAGAAGTTTTGTTAGCAAAAGGTGTCAATTCTTCAACAGTTATGTCAATTTGTCAGCAACTGTTGGTTAGTTCCGGAAACCTATACAATTTCAATGTTAAAAGCAATTCAAAATGTTAATCGGCATCATTTGGACCTCGGCTCAACCCGTCACTAGTTCAAAATACGCACAGTGATGCAAGTTTACTGTCCTATAATCCAGTAGCTGGAGCATTGTGAGCCCCCAGTGTGCGCCGCCCGGTCACCTGTGGCCACGCGCCAGTGCAAGCCATGAGCGCGAGGCATTGCCCATTGCTTACGCTTCGTTCCAGGATGCCACGCTTCATTCGAGCCGTAACAAGCCGTTGAACGAGGGGTAAATGAAATGATGGAAATCCTGAAAACCAATGTAAATGTTTTTGGCAAAGGGTGGGCAAAACTGTATGGGAGCTGGACCCACTACCGCCACAGTTAAAACCACTGTAATTTTGACGACATTACTTCTCCCCTTACTCAGGCCAAGACGCATTAAAATCTGTCCCAGGGTTAGTCAGTTCTGGCAATGTTAGGTTAGTTCAAGTAGGGCTTTACGGTTGTGACGCGTGCGCAACAGTTTAGTTTAGATTAGATTTCAGTTAAGTTATCAATTAGATATATTCATGTCTAAATAGGTAAAATAAAAATAAACGAATAAATAAGAATACTTTATTTCTCACGAGACAAGGAAACTAAAATTTTGATTTATACAAGCTTCTGGGTCGATAATTATGGAGTCCAAAAACAGTGCCGGTCGAAAAAAAACTCAACAACTTAAGGTGAAAGCGCCAGTGTAGCCCGGGTAGGGCCAGGCGCCAGGGTAGCCCGGGTAGGGCCAGACGCCAGTGTAGCCCGGGTAGGGCCAGGCGCCAGGGTAGCCCGGGTAGGGCTAGGCGCCAGTGTAGCCCGGGTAGGGCCAGGCGCCAGTGTAGCCCGGGTAGGGCCAGGCGCCAGTGTAGCCCGGGTAGGGTCAGACGCCAGTGTAGCCCGGGTAGGGCCAGGCGCCAGGGTAGCCCGGGTAGGGCCAGGCGCCAGTGTAGCCCGGGTAGGGCCAGGCGCCAGTGTAGCCCGGGTAGGGCCAGGCGCCAGTGTAGCCCGGGTAGGGCCAGACGCCAGTGTAGCCCGGGTAGGGCCAGGCGCCAGGGTAGCCCGGGTAGGGCCAGGCGCCAGTGTAGCCCGGGTAGGGCCAGGCGCCAGTGTAGCCCGGGTAGGGCCAGGCGCCAGGGTAGCCCGGGTAGGGCCAGGCGCCAGGGTAGCCCGGGTAGGGCCAGGCGCCAGGGTAGCCCGCGAAATTCAAATTTTCTTACGTTTTTTGAAATTTGCAGGTCAGTATTAGGTTTTATGTTGGCTAAAATATGATTCGCGACCGAAACATATAAGTATGTATAGAATTATAATCATTGAAGTCATCAATACAACTCTCTAAGACCAAGTAATTCTATTGAATGACTATTTCATGAAATATTAACATTTCAGGATTATACTAACTTAAGGAATTGTATTACTGATTCCAATGATTATAATTCTGTAGATACATATCTGTTACGGTCGCGAATCATACTTTAATCAAAATACACCCAGACACTGAGCTGCAATTTGCAAAAATCGTAAGAAAATTTGAATTTCGCGGGCTACCTTGGCGCTTCCCCCTTAACAGAAGCGAGCGCACAGTAAGTGAAGGTCTGCGCCGAGCCGACTGCGAGCCGACTGCGAGCCGACTGCGAGCCGACTGCGAGCCGACTGCGAGCCGACTGCGAGCCGACTGCGAGCCGACCCACCGCCAGCGGGTGTTGCGACTTGCGAGCGAGGCGGACATCGCGGCGCGCCACTCAACGCGCAGCTCGTGGCCATGTATTTTTCAATCTTTCATTTCGTAACGTTACACTGTCTTGGTAGCTTTTTATTATTGTACAATCTTTCTAGTACAGGATGCACTCCACACCGACCAATAATTAATGTAAAACAATACTTTAGATACAAACCTCCTACTTTAGATACTACTTTAGTGGGAGTCTATACTACAGCTACACCTCTGCCTAACTCTTCGGGGAACAAGGCGTGATGTTATGTGATGTGTTACTTTAGCTACATTCACGTAGATCTGCCGATCTATTCTGTAAACATCACACCGTGAGCACTTAGGTGAAGTGAGTTTGAAGTGAGCTCAATCCCTAGTAGAGTGAGGTGGGGTGACAGTTCACATCACGCTCACTTCACCTACATGTTCACGGCGGGGTCTTTCATATATGTATGTATGTATATTGATAGTGACATAATACAAAAGATTCAATATTGTTTGCTTAGTGGCTGGCGGCACTTAGTGGCTGGCGGCACTTAGTGGCTGGCGGCACTTAGTGGCTGGCGGCACTTAGTGGCTGGCGGCACTTAGTGGCTGGCGGCACTTAGTGGCTGGCGGCACTTAGTGGCTGGCGGCACTTAGTGGCTGGCGGCACTTAGTGGCTGGCGGCACTTAGTGGCTGGCGGCACTTAGTGGCTGGCGGCACTTAGTGGCTGGCGGCACTTAGTGGCTGGCGGCATTTAGTGGCTGGCGGCACTTAGTGGCTGGCGGCACTTAGTGGCTGGCGGCACTTAGTGGCTGGCGGCACTTAGTGGCTGGCGGCACTTAGTGGCTGGCGGCACTTAGTGGCTGGCGGCACTTAGTGGCTGGCGGCACTTAGTGGCTGGCGGCACTTAGTGGCTGGCGGCACTTAGTGGCTGGCGGCACTTAGTGGCTGGCGGCACTTAGTGGCTGGCGGCACTTAGTGGCTGGCGGCACTTAGTGGCTGGCGGCACTTAGTGGCTGGCGGCACTTAGTGGCTGGCGGCACTTAGTGGCTGGCGGCACTGGGACCATTATCGCCTTCCCTGCTTTATTGGCTCAATAATCTGTGATACTCTTCGATATTCGCCTCAAAATATACAGTCGTACAAAACCTGAAAAATAACGCATAAGTAATGTTACAAGTTCGCATGAGACGTTCGTAGTCATGCGCGCGGCGACACTGAGACTAACGCATTCGTTGAGCTCGGCGACGCGGATTATAATGTTATGTTAATTACCTGGCAGCTGTCCAAATTGCTGCCACAATACTATGGCGCACAGCGACACGTCCACACGACCATCCGGGCTACTCGCCACAGTCGATCTACTGGCTGGTCGCCGCTGTGGCCCGAGTGTTGGTCTACACAGATGAGTTCATGTTTGCGATCTGAAAGACGAACGTTCAAAAACAGTGAAGTGCGTCGTTGGCTCAGAGGATAATTTCCGGCTCTCACCCGCTGTAACAACATCCCCCTGTATGTAAGCCTGCGCGGGCGGCTCACTGACGGCTGTGTGCACACTGTGACGTCATAACTAATGAGCTACATCTCACAGTCCTGAGTGTTAAGAGTAACGACTGTTATTTGGTGTCGAACAGAACACGGGGCAGTTCAGATTGGCAGTGATAAGCAATGTAGCACCTTATTGTGCGGTAGGTCATGTTGTACAATTACTTTGATCAAATTGATCATAGAATGAATGAAGAAATACTTAAACATTATCTGAGAAGCATTATAATGTTTAAGAGTTTCTTTAAAAACATCACTAATGAGTACACGTTACTCCATCATGCTGTACCTATACTAACACCGCTACGAATCCGATTTGTCACAGTTTTACAATGGATTGTAAAACTGTGAGAGAAGAGAGAAGCGAACGAGTAATTTGAGTTTATGTCAAGTACCAATACGACATGCTTGTTGCGTGACCTTCACACGACGTGTACAACACGGCGTTAATGATCCCAAGCCACATGGAGATAAGACAAGAATACTAGCGAACAGTATCTAAGTAGTGTGGGCAACTGCGCACTGTACTCTTGCTGTCAGGCTCATACCTAAACTCGCTGCACCTGGTATTCGTACCTGACGGGTGAGACCTAAACTCGCTGCACCTGGTATTCGTACCTGACGGGTGAGACCTAAACTCGCTGCACCTGGTATTCGTACCTGACGGGTGAGACCTAAACTCGCTGCACCTGGTATTCGTACCTGACGGGTGAGACCTAAACTCGCTGCACCTGGTATTCGTACCTGACGGGTGAGACCTAAACTCGCTGCACCTGGTATTCGTACCTGACGGGTGAGACCTAAACTCGCTGCACCTGGTATTCGTACCTGACGGGTGAGACCTAAACTCGCTGCACCTGGTATTCGTACCTGACGGGTGAGACCTAAACTCGCTGCACCTGGTATTCGTACCTGACGGGTGAGACCTAAACTCGCTGCACCTGGTATTCGTACCTGACGGGTGAGACCCATCTCATCAACCGTGCTTGTTTATACGTTGCATTGAACTGCAGCGTTGACCGCGCGTCTGGCTTCTACAAGATACTCCGACAGTAAAGGTTTACAGAGGACATATCGGTATGGCGGCAGAACAATAAACTTGCTCAATGTCATAATGTCGGAGCTGCGCAGGCGCAGGAACTCGAACGTGGCGGCGCTAGGACCGGTTGGCGTGGCCTGGCAGGGAACCAGCTCATCGTCATCATCATCCGCAGTCCGCCTTCACACATTGCTGGGCACGGGCCTCTCTTCCCTTGTGCCAATAGCCTTGCATGCTCCTGTATGTAACCGGTCACCTATCTACTGAGACACTGTTCAACGACAACCAAGAATCGAATCCTACTAATGCAGTAAGCGCAGCCATCAATTACTCAATAGCTGCTTCCATAAACTTTATGCACCTCCTAAGCCAGCAGATAAAACCGTTCGTTGCAAAGTCATCCCGGCGCCGTTTGTCGCAAAGTCACCGCCGGCGCCGTTTGTCGCAAAGTCACCGCCGGCGCCGATTGTCGCAAAGTCATCCCGACGCCGTTTGTCGCAAAGTCATCCCGACGCCGTTTGTCGCAAAGTCACCGCCGGCGCCGTTTGTCGCAAAGTCACCGCCGGCGCCGTTTATATCGCCACTCAATTTCACGTTAAACGGCGAGTATTTTGCGAAATAATGAGCTGTCTCCTGGGCGCTGTGTCCTGGGCGCTGTCTCCTGGGCGCTGTCTCCTGGACGCTGTGTCCTGGGCGCTGTCTCCTTGGCGCTGTCTCCTAGGCGCTGTCTCCTGGGCGCTGTCTTCTGGGCGCTGTCTTCTGGGCGTGACCTATTTAAATTGCGGTGCTTACAAATTGAATCTGATAAGGAGATTATTCCGGCTACAAATGAACTGTAACCAGGCGGTTTAGAGTACAGATAACGGCTACAAGTGAACTGTAACCAGGCGGGATAGAGTACAGATAACGGCTACAAATGAACTGTAACCAGGCGGGTTAGAGTACAGATAACGGCTACAAATGAACTGTAACCAGGCGGGTTAGAGTACAGATAACGGCTACAAATGAACTGCAACCAGGCGGGTTAGAGTACAGCTCCTGTTTGTGGTTCCTTCCGTTTTAGGATCACTGTGCAGTTTCAGTCCTCCGAGCTTCTTCGTTTGTGGCAAGTCATCGAAACATCTTATATATGATCTGACGCTTGAAACAATATGACGAAGTACAAAGATTGTTAGGCTGTTCATTTATTGGTTCAATTCAGCATTAACCTGACAAAATGACGACTGAGGATACCCTTAGTAAGTCAAAGCTTAACTTTGTCATTTAACATTTAAATAAAATGAACCATAGGTAGCTAGCATGGTACCTCTGGACTGGAGCCCAAGTACTCGTTTTGATCAATTAAAAGAAAAATGCGAAACTGACGTGTGAAGTGTCAAAAAAGAACATAATTGTGGTGGCATCGCCACAGTGGAACGCGACACACTGACGTCACGCAAAATCCTGCATCGCGCAATCAGAGTTTACCGCGCGACTAGCATATATACAACATCCCGACATCAACCGTCGGCCAGTAGCCCACCAGACACAACACCCGTCTGGTCGGAGTGTTCGGGGTTGGGATAAGATAGAGATAAAGGATGAGATAAAAGATGCAAGTCAGTTTAAGGTTAATAAATTCACTGTATTGTCTGTTTCCACAAATACAAGATTAAGATTAATTTATACTATGGTGAACGATATGGGATTATGAGTCACGCTCACGGTATGCTGCCGAATTACGTACTGAACTATTGCTGTGTAAGTGCAATAATATAAATGATGGAAACACACCGAGCGGGAGACGCAATAATGATGACCCAGGTAAACGGACTGTACGGTGTGGTTGACCCGTACACGGAGGATCCTCCCTTTCCTATGTAGGATGAGTGAACTTTACACCCTGCTCCTCATGCCTCTATATAATCATTATTTGATCACGTCGATTCTGTCAATTTCATTCCAATGTACCGGATGCATGCACCAGAGTGCGCAGGATACCACAGATTAACAAGATAAGTTAAAACCAGCATAAACTAATATAAGCCGGCCTCTTATTCTATTGTAACTTCGTACTGCGCTGAGCCAGCTCAAGGTCACAGCGGAACCACTTGCGGCCTACTGCATGTTATATTATATACTTGACACTCGCATGTGTGAAGTGCACTAGTCTCTGAAGTACGAGTGGGCGGTACACTGTGCGCCTCGAACGTCTTCTGTTCAGTACACAGTTTACTGGAGAGCTCCCGGCGCTACACGCACTACAGAGTATCACGCAGAGAGCTCCCGGCGCTACACGCACTACAGAGTATCACGCAGAGAGCTCCCGGCGCTACACGCACTACAGAGTATCACGCAGAGAGCTCCCGGCGCTACACGCACTACAGAGTATCACGCAGAGAGCTCCCGGCGCTACACGCACTACAGAGTATCACGCAGAGAGCTCCCGGCGCTACACGCACTACAGAGTATCACGCATGACAAAGGACTAGCGGTGTCGCCGTCGGGGGTGCAGTACCTTTGAGCAGAGCGTACACTGTAGTGCAAGCTGTGCGCTGCAAATGATCGCTTTATTGATATTTTGTGCTACACTCTGTATGGACTGCAGTTTACCACAAACTGGTTGCTTCTGGCAGCAACAGAGGAGCAATTATTTCTGAGTTGTGAGGGTCGGTCTCTCTGCGCATGTCTGCCAGGCGCTGACGTCTGTCTGTGTCGTACACGACGTTATGAACTGAGTGCGCCAGACAATGTATCGTACATTATTACGACAATGACCATCGCACTCCGCTCGCGGAGTTGTTGAGGAGTTCGTCTCTTGTGACGTCGGCCATGCGTCAGCAAGAGTTGTTGAGGAGTTCGTCTCTTGTGACGTCGGCCATGCGTCAGCAAGAGTTGTTGAGGAGTTCGTCTCTTGTGACGTCGGCCATGCGTCAGCAAGAGTTGTTGAGGAGTTCGTCTCTTGTGACGTCGGCCATGCGTCAGCAAGAGTTGTTGAGGAGTTCGTCTCTTGTGACGTCGGCCATGCGTCAGCAAGAGTTGTGTGCGGTCTCCGTTTATCACATTTGTAACTGCTCCGTGTCGCATGTTACCTGTCGTAATTATTATACCTGTGAACTTTGAACCAAGCGCTACACCGTGGAGCCCACTAGGCTGTGTGAGCGCCGTGTATGTGCTGTGCGCTGAGCGCCCTCTGTCGCCGTACTGCTGCACCACACATTGGCACTGCACTGTTACTGCTACGTCACCCAACTCTCCATGTGTGTGCTGTGCGCTGAGCGCCCTCTGTCGCCGTACTGCTGCACCACACATTGGCACTGCACTGTTACTGCTACGTCACCCAACTCTCCATGTGTGTGCTGTGCGCTGAGCGCCCTCTGTCGCCGTACTGCTGCACCACACATTGGCACTGCACTGTTACTGCTACGTCACCCAACTCTCCATGTGTGTGCTGTGCGCTGAGCGCCCTCTGTCGCCGTACTGCTGCACCACACATTGGCACTGCACTGTTACTGCTACGTCACCCAACTCTCCATGTGTGTAGCTCCAACGTTTCGTTACATAAATGTTTCCTAGCCCATAGTTTACGAATGGCCTCTCCACTCTATTCATATAAATTATGAACATGCGATTCAGCCATTAAAGGTAAAATGATAAAATAAATAAATGATGGGTGCGCCAAAGTTCACCTAAATTTTCAACTCCGATAATTGGAAATCCGAAAATGTTCTTCCTAACATTGTTCATCCTAACAATCACAATTATTCCTAACTACTCTGTCTCTAATGTTCATAATTCCGAAGCATTCAACTTCATGACGTCAACTTCATGACGTCAACTTCATGACGTCAACTTCATGACGTCAACTTCATGACGTCAACTTCATGACGTCAACTTCATGACGTCAACTTCATGACGTCAACTTCATGACGTCAACTTCATGACGTCAACTTCATGACGTCAACTTCATGACGTCAACTTCATGACGTCAACTTCATGACGTCAACTTCATGACGTCAACTTCATGACGTCAACTTCATGACGTCAACTTCATGACGTCAACTTCATGACGTCAACTTCATGACGTCAACTTCATGACGTCAACTTCATGACGTCAACTTCATGACGTCAACTTCATGACGTCAACTTCATGACGTCACCAGCGATAAACGTATATTATACTTTTATTTGTTTTCCTACATTTTCTCAACATAACCATCTTTTACACTATTATTCAGTCATATCTTTTTTGTTTAGATTTCTGTTTATTCATAAGGGATCCATAGGTTAGGTTAGGTTAGAACTGTGACCAACTACGCGCGAGCCGAGCGAGCGAAGCGAGCGGTGCCGTGGCAGCGGCTGGCGAGCGCTACCTCGAAATTGGTCGCGAAATTTTTCTAAGTATTTTTTTCAATGCCTCCAAGACGACACTGACCTGAATTTAATTCATTTAAGACAAAAATCAGTGAAACGACCTTTAATCATTCTAAACAGTTGGTTTTTTAGACATAATTATCTCAGGTATAGTTATAGTGTTTAGGGATAAAAGCGTTATGATAAAAAACAGTAGGAGTTTAAATATGTAATATTAAATACATTAATGATATTTTTAATTACAATTTTCGGAAACATGAGTGTTATGAACATCGCCGGTAGCACCACAAATAGTATGAATGAAAACTTTAGGATGAAACATTTTAGGAAGAGTGATCATTCGGATTACAAATCATTAGGAAGAACAATTTCGGGTAAAGAACTTTAGGTGAGCCAATATGGACCCGTGAGATTATATCTCAAATAAGTTGAGTTACACAAAACCTTGTTTTAAGTCCATAATAATATATGTCAATGTTCAGCTTCAGTGAACACAGCCGGATGCCTCGATGTTTTGTTAACATTAGGAATTACTTCGCTACGCCTGCTGACCTAATATCGAACGACCCCCGTTACACATAGCACGACGATTGTGCGTACAGCCCCGGAGGGCCAGCCTGGGGCAGGCAGCCTCAGTCGGCACAGTCGGCACAGTCGGCACAGTCGGCACAGTCGGCACAGTCGGCACAGTCGGCACAGTCGGCACTCGCGGGACACGGCGGCCGGTGTAGTTATGTCTTGTGACAGTTGTGTCCACAGATGTTTCCAGGCTCATTACCTATTGTACGCACCGGGACTTACAGCTCAGTACGGCCGTTATTCCAAATGCGTAAAGTGTGACTATGTTCGAGACAATGAGCCTGGTACCCACTATGTACCTAAGACCCTACTGACTACGAACCCAGCCCTATACAAGTTACCCGCACCCTATTGTAGTCACCCTGCAGCCCTAGCCTACCATACAAACCATACCAAACGTAGGTCACGCTGGTTGTACGTGCGGGAAGTGTTACAAGGAGACCTGCGGCAACAGACGGAGCTTGGGGAGGAATAGGGGTTTGTGTACGTCGTGCAATGTACACAGGAAATGGTTTCCTCACTGCCGATCCCACAGACTCGTAGGACCGATGATGGCTAAAGGCGTCTTGGCCACAGTGAGAGGAGTTATAGGAGACGAATCAGACTCGACTCCAGCTTGATGACTAATTTATTACAATAATTAACTTAATTAAATACAAATTCTGCGGTAAATAGAATAGAATAATTTTATTCATAAGTTCACACATAAGTTGACATAAGTATAAATTACATAGAAGTTATATCATTACAAAGTTAAATATTAATATTATGAAGAAAATATTAAACTATGCCTAAAATAAATCTAGTGTATAACTTATATATAAGTACATAGGTTACAGGCCTACTGATTTCAATAGCGACCTGCCTGATGTAGGTTTATTCAAACCTGTGTTTCAGGCCATCACTTAACAACGCTGAGTACTTTAGTGGACTATTATGTTACTGAACGTAGAGCTAGCATTGATACATAATAATTATATTTTAAAATAAAAATTGACTTAACATTAATAAACTTATTGCATTACTTCTAGCAATTTTTCAGTGTCTGAGTAATTAAATTTCGCTAAGTATTCACTCAACATTTCACTACATTTTTTACAATTTACACTATATATACTTAGAGACTTATTGATTTTATTATACAAGAACGGACCTAAAAATACATAAAACTTATTTGTAAAAGTATGTCTAGTTTGAGGCTTTATGCAAACTAAGTCTTTTCTTCTCTTATCTATAGGTATTGGGACATAAGGAAGTCTGCTATGCTGGTGCAGTACTATATTCAATATAAATAGTGGTCGCACGGTTAAAACCTTACATGCCGTGTAAAGCTCGTGTGTGGGAAATCTAAATGGGCGAAAGGTGGCTACCTTAAGGATAGCTCTCTGCGCACGTTCTAATGGCAGTAGGATTGATTTAGCAGCCCCACCCCATGAAGTTATACAATAAGTGAGAATGGATTGACACAAAGCTAAATAGACCTGTTTAATCAATTTGTAGTCCGATATATATCGTAAATTCTTAAAAATGTATATCAATTTACGCATTCGAGTGCATAACAAATCAATGTGTTTACGGAAATTCAAATTTGTGTCAATCGTTACACCAAAATATTTCATATGATCGGCTTTTGCTAAAGGAGGACAATTACAAGCAACGTCAGCATACGTGCCGCACTTATGCGCATAAATGTTTATGTTAGTAGTTGGTAGATTAGTATTTTTCATAGTAAATAAAATGTGTTTGGTTTTCTCTGCATTTAGTGTTAGGAGATTTTCATATAGCCAATTAGACACTCTATTAAAACCGTTCTGGGCTTGTTTATACACCTCATCTCGAGATTTGTCTGAAAACAATAGAGCTGTGTCATCTGCATAAGACATTATGACACCATTGTGGAGTGTTAAGCTGCACAGGTCATTTATATATACTAGGAATAAAGTAGGACCCAAAATACTACCTTGTGGTATTCCGTATTTACTATTTGGAAGCTCAGAACTAACGTACTGACCAATTTTGACACATTGTTTGCGGTCACTAAGATAATCAGAAAGTAGTGAGAGCGTTGTTCCTCTTATTCCGAGTGTTTCAAGCTTGTCCAATAATAAAGGGCAGGAAATTGTGTCAAATGCTTTGGCGAGGTCTAGGAAGATCCCAATGGAGTGCAAGCCCTTATCCAAATTAGTTGTTATATAATCCGTCATTTGATGAACTGCCTGATTAGTTGATTTATTGGGCCTAAAGCCAAATTGTCTATCTGAAAGCAATTTGTTATCTTCTAGGTATTTCATTAATCTAATATTAATGATCTTCTCTAGGATTTTGGAGAGCCCTGTTAAAACTGAAATGGGTCTGTAGTTGTTAACACATTTTTTGTCACCAGATTTATATGTATATAGGAGTAACCACTGCTTTTTTGCGCAACTTAGGGAATATACCATTAGTTAAGCATAACTGAAAAATATGAGTTAGTGGCGGAGCAAGTAGGTCTTTGAAATGTTTAAGTATGTTGTTTGATATGTTGTCCCACCCAACCGCGCAAACGTCTTTTAATCCAGAAATAATTGTTAGTACTTCATCGACATCCGTATCTAGTAAGACAAATGATTTGAGTGTGGGGAAAGTTTTAGGTTGGCTTTGAGGGAAAGAACTTCTAGATTGTATGGTATTTTCTGCTAAAGTTTTGCCTACGTTAGAAAAATAGAAATTAACTTTACTTGTTGATTCGATTGGGTTGTTCTCTATTGTCAATAAGTCAAGTGGAGGTTCAGGTTGTTTTGTTCTAAATGTATTTGTTTTTATAAATTTCCAAATAAGTTTACTATTTTTGCCTGTTTTCTGTAGTTCTTTTCTATCATATTCATTTTTTATTTTTCTCAGAAGGTTGTTGCAGAAGTTTCTATATATTTTATACGTAATGGAAAGAATTTCATTTTCAGGCTCAAGTTTGGACTTTATGTGAAGTTTGTCTCTATGCCTAATACATCAAACAAGTCCAGATGTAATCCAAGGTTTAATGCACCTATACTTCCTTGGCGTTATTTTAGCAACTGTATGTTTTATTATTGCCGAGTGAAGTGAATTAATAAAATAATTAATACTCGTAGAAATGTTTGCATCGGTAGAATTATAAACTGGGTCAAAATTAATATTACGTATGTCTTTTTCGAGGTGTGTCATGTTGACTTTAGTATAGCTACGTAAACAATTTTTTCTGGGTAAAGAAACTTGCAATGTTAGTAAAACTGCTTGGTGATCAGTAAGCGAAGAGTTCGTAACAAATGTTTTGGTTGGGTTATTTGTTTTTATAATGAAATGATCTAAGCAAGAACCGCTTTGATGCGTGGGGTGGTAATGAGCTGGCAAGAGTCCGTGGAATGAGCAGATATTAAGATAGTTATGTGCATGTACATCCATTTTTCCGGAAGCAATGTTGATATTGATGTCTCCCATTAGTATTATGTGCTTAAAAGTTGTAAGACTTTGTAACTGCACGTTTAGTGAATCTAAGAAATTTGCGACATTAAAAAAATACACATTGATACCTATTTACACGTGTGTTGTGTGTGTATCGAGCCGATGAAGCGAAGATTTCAGTAGGTCACTTCTTAGCGCTGGCGGCGCGCCGGTGTTGCCGGTGTTGCCGGTGTTGCCGGTGTTGCCGGTGTCGCCGGTGTCGCCGGTGTTGCCGGTGTCGCCGGTGTCGCCGGTGTTGCCGGTGTTGCCGGGGTCGCCGGTGTCACCGGTGTCGCCGGTGTCGCCGGTGTCGCCGGTGTCGCCGGTGTTGCCGGTGTCGCCGGTGTCGCCGGTGTTGCCGGTGTCGCCGGTGTCGCCGGTGTTGCCGGTGTTGCCGGGGTCGCCGGTGTCGCCGGTGTCGCCGGTGTCGCCGGTGTCGCCGGTGTTGCCGGTGTTGCCGGTGTTGCCGGTGTCGCCGGTGTTGCCGGTGTCGCCGGTGTCGCCGGTGTTGCCGGTGTTGCCGGGGTCGCCGGTGTCGCCGGTGTCGCCGGTGTCGCCGGTGTCGCCGGTGTCGCCGGTGTTGCCGGTGTCGCCGGTGTCGCCGGTGTTGCCGGTGTTGCCGGGGTCGCCGGTGTCGCCGGTGTCGCCGGTGTCGCCGGTGTCGCCGGTGTTGCCGGTGTTGCCGGTGTTGCCGGTGTCGCCGGTGTTGCCGGTGTCGCCGGTGTCGCCGGTGTTGCCGGTGTTGCCGGGGTCGCCGGTGTCGCCGGTGTCGCCGGTGTCGCCGGTGTCGCCGGTGTTGCCGGGGTCGCCGGTGTCGCCGGTGTCGCCGGTGTCGCCGGTGTTGCCGGTGTTGCCGGTGTTGCCGGTGTTGCCGGTGTTGCCGGTGTTGCCGGTGTCGCCGGTGTTGCCGGTGTCGCCGGTGTCGCCGGTGTTGCCGGTGTTGCCGGGGTCGCCGGTGTCGCCGGTGTCGCCGGTGTCGCCGGTGTCGCCGGTGTTGCCGGGGTCGCCGGTGTCGCCGGTGTCGCCGGTGTCGCCGGTGTTGCCGGTGTTGCCGGGGTCGCCGGTGTCGCCGGTGTCGCCGGTGTTGTCGGTGTCGCCGGCGCGTAGAACGAATGTATGCCGCTCTTAATGCTGATACTGCGATGCTGTTGCTGGTTCATGGTTGAACACCTATTGTGACGCTGATATATGTAGAGTCATCGATTATTTCTGTTAATCAGCAAGCTGCAGTGGGGGACCCTTCAGCAAGCTGCAGTGGGGGACCCTTCAGCAAGCTGCAGTGGGGGACCCTTCAGCAAGCTGCAGTGGGGGACCCTTCAGCAAGCTGCAGTGGAGGACCCTTCAGCAAGCTGCAGTGGGGGACCCTTCAGCAAGCTGCAGTGCGGGACCCTTCATCAAGCTGCAGTGGGGGACCCTTCAGCAAGCTGCAGTGGGGGACCCTTCAGCAAGCTGCAGTGGGGGACCCTTCAGCAAGCTGCAGTGCGGGACCCTTCAGCAAGCTGCAGTGGGGGACCCTTCAGCAAGCTGCAGTGCGGGACCCTTCAGCAAGCTGCAGTGGGGGACCCTTCAGCAAGCTGCAGTGGAGGACCCTTCAGCAAGCTGCAGTGGGGCACCCTTTATTACTATACTCTCACATGGTTGTCAATGCTGACTATGGAAGCAGAATGAAGCTCAGAAGCTAATGGAACCAGTTTCCATTTTGAGACGTTGAAGGCTGAAGGTTAATAAAATGTCAAATTTAATATTTATTTGTTTTCGCCTCGAGCAGTGCACCTCGAGTTGGTCACAGATCTCTCCGCGAACGGTTATCTTCTTTGTTTAATAAAAAACTTTTTTACAAAAAAAAAAAACAACCGACCTCCAAAAAAAACACTACAAACAACTACTTAACAACAAGTGAAAAATAACTTTAATTTCGGAAGTCGCTGTCTTTGGATTTGTATGTTAGGTTACTGCCACCGACTTCCGAAATTAAAGTTATTTTTCACTTGTTGTTAAGTAGTTGTTTGTAGTGTTTTTTTTTGGAGGTCGGTTGTTTTTTTTTTTGTAAAAAAGTTTTTTATTAAACAAAGAAGATAACCGTTCGCGGAGAGATCTGTGACCCATTCGCACTAAGCGTTTCCAAATGTCTTTTTTTTTTTTTTGTGGATGGGAAATCATCAAATGACTTCTCCCGCTCTGGGCGGAGCGGGAGGGCGTGTCAGACTTTTACTGACTAAAACCCACCCGTGTTCCTTTTTTTGCCTGTGCCAGGGCCACGGTAACTCTTTCGAACATCCCGCAACCCCGGCTGGCATCGGTCCTAGCGGACACCTTCAATGCTGCTGACATCTCTTTGAGGCGCGCGTGGAACACAACGCGCCGTCGACTCGGGCCAGGTCCTTACCGGACGGCGAGCTACCCATTGCTCGCCGTCCGCAAGCCCGCGCCTACGGTGGCCGGGAATCGGCTGCCAATTCCCGACGCCCAGGGCGTCTCCTGCGGCGACTAGGGGCGTGAGGACGCAAAGTTTGCCTCTCCCTCACGCGTCCCGCCTCCTCCTTCGCGAGAATTACTGCTTCGCAGAAGGAGGTAATGGCTTCCCATGTACTCTCGCTCTGTACCATGGCCTGAACCAGGGCCGGACGCGAGAGATCGCCGCCGCCGATCGCTTCCGCGAGGACACGGCGGTGCTCCGCCCAAGCCGGGCAGACCTCCACCGTATGCTTCACCGTGTCCTCCGGGCGATCCACACAGTGGTGACACCCGGGCGTTTCCTCCCGCCTTATTCGGAACAGGTACCTCCCGAAGCACCCGTGTCCGGTGAGGACCTGCGTCAGGCGGAAGGTGAGGACGCCGTGGCGCCTCTCCAGCCACTCCTCAAAGAGGGGACTTATCGCCGCAATTGTGGCGTGCCCAGCGCTGGGTTGCGACAATCGCACTCTCCATGCCGCCATGAGATCCTGCCGGAGCTCTGTCCACCGTGCCGCGATTTCTCGCGGCAACAGAGTTACGCCCCGGCGTCCTGCCTCCTCGCGCCACTCCCACATGTGCGCGAGGACTTTTGCCTCCAGATCCCATGGCGGTAATCCGGCAAGGAGGTTCGCCGCCTTCCCGGAGACCGTGCGGTATCCGCGGGCTAACCGGATGGCCATGACCCTCTGGGACGCGTTCAACCGACGGACCGGTCGCCGCCTCACGAAACGCGCCCACACCGGAGCTCCGTAAAGGACCATGGACCGCACGACCCCCGCGTAGAGCCTCCGGCAGGAGGCGTTTGGACCCCCCAGATTGGGCAGGAGCCGCCTCAAGGCAGCCCCGGCCCGCTTTCCAAATGTCTTTTGTGATGCGCACAGCAAAGGAGTGGAACACTCTGCCTGCGTCTGTGTTTCCGAACGCATACAATACAACCCCGATCTCTTCAAAGCGAGAGTGAACAGGCTTCTTCTGGGTAAGCTCGCTCCATCGTCGACTTTGTCTCTGTCATCTCTGACCTAGACTAGAGTCAAGAGCAAACCTATCTCAAATAAAAAATAAACAAAAGTTTTTTATTTTTCACTTTTTAGTGGGTCGGTTTTTAATGTGTCTAAGTTACAATACCCTAATGACAACTGCTCATCACCTTTACAAATCATTGCTTTTCCCGATGCAGGGACGTTAATTGTTGAGGAGTTCTCCTGGTACTTCACCATCAGCTCCACTTCACCATATAAATTGTGACGAGCTTATATTGCTTAGGAATAATTTTAAAGTAATCGAATTGCAACCCGTGAAATACTTATTATTGAGTTGTTCCGGTGACCATCTTACCATCTGTGGTGTTCGTCATCAGTTCCACTTCACCAAATGGTACTATCCGAGAGCAAATGCACAAGTTACTATAAAAAATACCCAAATCGCTACCTAAAATATGCCTATAATAATGGTGTGGCTATAATATTTGCAGAGTTCCCTCGATTTCTCCAGGATCCCATCATCAGATCCTGACCTGCCTACCCAAATGTCCTTTCTTTGGTATTGTTCGTCGAATCGTTGAGCTCCTTAACTTTTATGTTGAGCTGTACGATTACTGACAGATGCTTGCACTGACTGGACAGGTCCACTCAATCTGTGTGGTTCTTTCCTCAAAAGACCATTTCAGACACCAACCTACATGGTCTTCACATGATTTGACCAAGATTATGTCTGGACTTTAAAAGAGACTGTCACCTCTTTTTTTTTTTTTGTGGATGGGAAATCATCAAATGACTTCTCCCGCTCTGGGCGGAGCGGGAGGGCGTGTCAGACTTTTACTGACTAAAACCCACCCGTGTTCCTTCTGTTGCCTGTGCCGGGGCCCCGGTAACTCTTTCGAACATCCCGCAACCCTAGCTGGAGACTGTCACCTCTGAGTTTGTTTCGACCTTTCTTCTCAGAGTATTCAGATAGGAAACCTCATCTAGCCTCATCTAGTTAAAAAAAAAAATGTTTGACATGTAAAAGTGTTTGTATAAACCTACTTACAGAAATAAAATCATTTATCATTTACCATCTGTAGACGGTTGCACGAGAAGGACAGTCATCACCAAGTATAGGCTTCATTTCTTCTAAACAGTTTTCTGGACTTAATCCACGTAAAGAGATAGAACGCAAAATTGCGTGATATTCGATAGTCGTCCACGAAGCCATTATAGTGAACTTGTTCGAACACGAACTGCGGCAATACTGAATACAATCAAATGACAACTGACACTAATGTTTATCATAACATAAACAATTAAACTACGTGCTCGCGTCGGCCATTCACCTTAGTGGACAGTCGGTTTCTGTATATACCTACTTACAGAAATAAAATCATTTATCATTTGACCTGATGACTGTGGGGCCACCTGGAGAGTATATCCTTTCAAATAAAAAAGAATTTTTCAAATCGGTCCAGCCGTCTTCGAGTAATCGGGGAACACACTTAAAAAAAAAAGATTCCGACGAACTGAGTGAGAACGTCCTCCTTTTTTGAAGTCGGTTAAAAATAATTTATAGCCAGAGTGCATCTCATGACAATTCCAATAAGCCCAAACACGGCTAGGATACATTGTTTTATTACGGAGTTCCGGTGCCTACCTTCCGGCTTCATCATCAGATCAGTTCGATGGTAATATTTTCATCAGCACTATTTATTTAAATTGGCTTCGTCATTACCGCTTAACTATCTTAATCGAGATATCTTATCGCCACCCGCGAAATACTTCTCATTGAGGAGTTCCCGTGGCCATTTGTGGTCTTCTTCATGAATTCCACTTCACCAAATGATACTTTCTGAATGCAAATGCTTGAATTATTGTTGAAAATATCAAAATCACTATTTGTTTGGCTATAACATTTGAGGAGTTCCCTCAATTCCTCATGGATCCTGTCATCAAAACTAGATTTTGATAAAAATGGGACCAATCTGGAAGTATGTCTTTTCAAATAAAAAAAGAATTTTCCGAATCGGTTCATAAATGACGGAGTACCGAGGTAACAAACATTATAAAAAAAAAAACATATAACCGAATTGATAACCTCCTCCTTATTTTGAAGTCGGTTAAAAAGGTTTATATCTCGAAGGTTTAAATACCTTTAGAGATATATTCCGATAGTGGACAAAATTATGTTGGAGTAGCCACTCCAACATAATTTTGTCCAACGAATTGAATATTTTTTTAAATAAAATTTTCAAACAAAATTATCAAGAAAGTCGCTATAAAAAATGTTAAATTTAAATTTATTCCCCATATTCTCCTCCTTTTTCGTTGCTTGTGGGGAGCGGGAGTGAGGACTTGCAAGTATCAGTTGAGATGCGTCGTAGGAAACTCTATCTCACGTTTGATTTGTTTAACACGATATTGATACAAGTTGAAGCTGTCCTGAACTCTCGCCCGCTAACGACTCTTCCTTCAGACCCGAATGAATGGCCCCCAAGCATCGACTCCGGAGCATGTTCCGACCGACGTCCGCTCGCAGCGACGATATCACCAGCGCAGCTACTCGTACCAATCGGTTACCTCGTCACGAAGTCACTATCAAGCAACTCGTTCTCATACAGGAAGACATCGTGCCGCCATGGGCGATTCATCCGAGTTCACACTGGAAGGAATGAAGTATCAGGTGCTACCACCATCCGAACAGCCACTGGAGCTTTCTCAGAAATACTTCCTCTACCTGTGCCTGGTTGGTGGTTCAGTAACTGAAGCCACTTAAAGTCCTAAAACCAAGGACTTCCATGGGGAGGATGTTGGCGCCACTGCTCGCCAATTTGACGCTGTCAGTATCATCGACTCCAAGTGTCATCCACACATCAAAAGAACCGCGGCTGCCGGCCGGTTCTCGGCCGGTTCTCGGCCGGTTCTCGGCCGGTTCTCGGCCGGTTCTTTCCCGATATAGACTGAATGACATGCGTTACCGTGTCATCATTTTCGCTGTATTTTCTCTTATTAATTTGTAAAATAATCATTAAACTGCTAAACAAAAAGGAAAAGAAGTTAAGGAATAAGGAATAAAGGAGTGGAACTCTCTGCCTGCGTCTGTGTTCCGAACGCATACAATACAATACAATACAATACAATAGTAATTTATTTCTCTCAAAAAGGTACAATTTTGGTTTATAGTATCTAAGTTACATACAGATTAGAACCTTAGTGAGAGCTGAAGTCTATACTGGGTTCAGGACCTGTATGACAGATCTCCAGGCTCACACCCATAAAATTACAATATTAAATTGCACTTACGCACTACAACATAATTATAAAAGCTCCAAGTACTGAGAGGAAGAACAATAATATTCAAAAATAAAAGGAGTTGTGCTATGTGTAGCTAGAGTGTTGTGTGTCCGTGTGTGCAATAAGTCCTCACGCCCAGCGCCACAACCCCGATCCCTTCAAAGTGAGAGTGAACAGGCTTCTTCTGGGTAAGCTCGTTCCATCGTCGACTTTGTCTCTGTGATCTCTGCCCAAGACTAGAGTCAAGAGCAAACCCATCCCAGATAAAGAAACATCTAACATCTACGGAGTACGTTATTTAACTCCCAAACACTATTATAAATATTAGTTTGTTTATCAAATATTTCGTAGGTACTTAAAATCAGTAAACACGCCTTCTTGAATAGCAATTGCTTGGCAGACTGAATCCAAGCTTCGAATCTTGAGAATGCAATTCATCTTGCAATGGGGCGCCCACATTAGAGCTATTTCAGGTAGATTAAGTTCAGTTGCATATGCAGTACGAAAATAAGGCAGTTGACTGATATAGCCACAGCTAGGTTAGCATACTTTACTTATTTCCACAGGATTATGTCTTCTGGCGTCCTGCTGCGGGGATCGTCGGAGGCCTCGTGAGTCCCTTCGAAACAAATTCAAAGAAATTCATGTACTAACTCTGCCTTCTCTTTATATCTTAGAAAGTATTTTTTATGTTCGCAAAAACTTAGGAGTTTTCAAAATTAGAAGCAATAGGGAACCATACTGACAAATTATCCCGCTAGAGGGCGCACCTGAAACGCTTGGTAAACAGAACAACATGGCGTCCGTCTATGGTAAGACTAGCTAACAAAAAGGTTATAGTAAAAACGTTAAAGATCTTAATAATTTTAAATAGTACATAATTTTAATAATAAATTCATTTTATGATTCCGTACAATTGCATTAAGTAATGCAACCTGTAATGACCGTTTTATGGGGAATAAATAATTAAATAAATAACGTAAACAGAAAGACAAACTTCATGTTTAGGCCTCCTTTTTCATCTATGGTTATAAAAAAAAATATATATCTATGGTTACATGACTGTTGTTTAGAATTCCGGCGTGTTAACAATCTACTGAGATATTATTTTAGTGATATCCGTTCGTCAGGAATATTCTGTAATAGATAGTAACAATGCATCAGTCAGTGAATCAGTGTTGTGCCATTAAGTAGTATACGCAGGAACGAAGGTGTTCATTATATTCATTAAAAACGGATAACTTCGCAAGCAGTGGTATATTGCTACGGCGCTAGCATTTTACAGTCACAAAACATTAAAGATTGTGTTCTGATCACTTTAGAGCTGAAGTCTATAAGAATGAAGGATATTTTACAGGTCAGAGTATTAACCTAATGTAAAATCACAATATTTTGAGTGCTATTTACTTGAATGTAACGTTAAAAGTTTATTGTAAAGTAGTTCAATATCACAAAAACAAATATGTCTGAAATTCCTTTAAGCATGTTTTTAACCTTTTGGTATTATTTGAATCTATAATTATAGTAACAAGGATGAAATAAAGCTGAAATTATATTGAAAAGCGCCGAAAAATGTTGGCGCTCGCATTCGATAGTTTGCTTTGTTTACTTCGTGTTTATGTGGCACCATCTGGTGTCTCAGCTTTGCGTAATACTTATTCCCTATTTCCATAATAATGTAAATGAAGGTTTACTTCATTCAGTCTTTGACATGAGGTATACAAACTATGTTTAGTACTATGGATTAAACAATAGAATTATAAAAAACTAGCTGTGCCTCACGAGTTCGTTCGCGTGGAAGTCGTAAGTTCCACAATATACTAAAATAACAGTCACATTTTAATAATACTCCCCCCCCCCCCCCCCCCCCGACCCGCCGCGTTGCATCGCCCGCCCGCGCTATTACTAGTTTCGTTTTCGCTTAGTGTTCTTTCTGACTTTTTTCTTTTCGCTCGGCACCTAAGGGTCGTAGCATGATGTTAAATAGCCTACTGTCCTCAAGAATTGGGCTACCAAATGAAAAATTTCATGGGATTATTTTTTTTTTGCGCGGAAACCTGATTATTTTTCTAAAATAAAAGTAGCCTAAGTTACTCCCCGTAACATCAGCTATCTGCTAGTGAAAGTCCCGTCAAAATCGGTCCAGCCGACGAAAATAAACGTACATAACATCACGACTTGTTTCCCCGAAGGGTTAGGCAGAGGTGTACCTGTAACTTACCAATAAATACGCACTATTGACGTTTATTAAACATTTAATTCGCAATAAAAGTTATTGAGGTCAATATTCGAGATGAAAACTATCCTATCTTTTAAGTTGGACCAAATTACACATAGTGACCTTTCATCAAGTTCGGTTCAGTTGTTTTGAAGTTCATTCAGGACATACACCGTGACACGAGATTTTTATATATGTAACATAAATACACGTAGTAAATATGAAATTATAATACCCAAATTTAGATTAACTAAAACAAGCAAGTCACTTCTTATAAACAGTATCCGCTTTTATAACAAGTTGCCAAAGTCGGTTACAGGAGTTAGCGATGGAAAGATCAAAACCCACACCAAACGTGTCCTTATTAAAAAAGCATATTATATGATTTGAAGACAGGGAAGTTTGGCGCTAATTCCTTCTGCACGTGTGGCTTCCCTGGAGCTAGACCACCACCTCTTAAAGCAATATTATTGTAATCTTGAGAGTGGGAAAGAGATGGAGCTAGACGTCCTGTATAGCTTCATCTCTTTCTCACACTAGTAGTGTAGGTAGGTAGGTAGTGGTTGGCCCCCTGGTACCTCATTAACAGCATAACTATTTATGTAAATGTCTTTTAACTACTCCCAAATTACTTTAATTTATTTCATTTCTTTTACATATTTCCATGATATAAACTTCGTTATTTTACTAATGTAAAAATAATAATAATGTAATGTATAGTCTTGTCTTTTAAACAGATTCTTTTATATTTTGTGAATGTGAGAAAGTTGTAGGCTTCATAGACTGTAGATTTGTAGACCATTTTCTATTTTGGTACCTGGTACCTGTTGCCAGGCCTACACTGTCCTCCCATACTTAATAACACTGTAATTTGAAAACATTGTAAAAGCCAATTATTTTTATACGAGTAACGGTGGAGTTTCTTGCCGGCTCTACTCCATAGGAAGCGACCAATAGGAACCGTGCACCTAGTTTCTGACGTGTCATAAGTGCCCATGTAGGCATATGTGAAATAAAAGATTTTGAATTTGAATGTGAGTTTGGTAAATTGTTTAATTTCACCGACGACTATTAGATACTACCGCTCCGTGGAGTAGGCAGAGTCTCGCGCGCTTCCGGTATGCTAAGTGTGTATGACGTCACTACTTGTATCACTCCAGTTTGCGTTGTTTATACGCGTCTGATCGTTCTGAAAATAGTTCACGAGACTGTGTTTAGTTGTTATACATAACATATTTGTGAACTTACATTATCTGTAAAAGTTCAGCGAGCGATGTTCTTGTTCTAGCGGGATTTGAAACGAGTTTATCTGAACGACGCGACGCTGAGTAGATTGTCGCTGGTCGGAGGATTGTGAGCTCGATGGGAAAGTGGCATTATGTGAGGCCACTTTAAAAATAAAGTTGGAATTGAGTTTGTTAGAAGTGGCAGGAAATATTTATTTATGTATTTTATTTATTTATTTATTTTAGGAGGACTTACAGACAAATAACAAAATAATTACAATTTAGGTAAATATTTAGCTAATTACAAGTCCACACATATATGTAACTTAGTGCAATATAATATATTATTGGTATACAAACCAAGCGGAGTGCTAAAAGACAAGAAAAACAAAATTAAACAAACAAATAACTACAGTTTTCAAACTACTACAAACACTACAGAAAAGGACATTAAATTCAATGTAATGTGAAGTTCAGTCTACGTTCCATTCATATTGATACCCTACAGATTACAGATTAAGCATTAAGCGAGTATGCACAAGCGAAAAGCTCCCTAGAGGACGTTCACACGATCCCCAAAGAACTCCTCACCTGCGCGCTTCCTTATCACTCTCGAGCTGGTGCAGAATAAGTCAATGTCAAAGTCTAGCCGCGATGCAAGATCATTAAAGCTCCTTGCACTACGGATATGAAATGTGTTCCGTCTATAATTGGTCGCGGCAAATGGTACATTCAATAGTGGCCGTTGCCTTAAGCGCCTTTGGCTGGTACGAAGCGATACGTTCGCAAGGAGCTCCGGACAGTCGATAGAGCCATTCGCTATGTTAGACAAGTAGCAGATGTCACTAATATTGCGTCTACGTTCAAGAGGTAGAAAATGATAATGTTTACATCGGGCAATGTAGTCTAGTGTGCCGGTGTGCCTTGTAGTCTAAATATTTTAGGAATTTGCGTTGAACGCCTTCAATTCGAGATATGTAAACTTGGTACTGCGGGTTCCACACTTGGGATGCGTACTCGAGATGGCTACGCACGTATGCACAGTATAATATTTTGACGGTTTTTAGAGACCGGAAGCAGGCCGACGCTCTCATAATAAACCCCATAGCTTTAGACGCTTTTTTTACAATATAATCAATGTGTTTATCGTATAAGAGTTTGCTATCTTGGATCACTCCTAGGTCTCACTGAGAGGAATTTTTTTTACAAGTTTAATAGTCAGAAGAGATAATCTAAACGCGGAGTAGACTATTCGATTCGAATGTAGAATTCGATTTACAACTATGAATCGCAGATATGATCTAATAAATAATTTAAAGATTAATCGACTAACCAGTGATATTACACATACGTACATAAACTCACGCCTTCTTCCCATGGAGGCAGGCAGAAAGTACAGAACGCCGCCTGCTACGATCCTTACATAGCTACTCCGTTTGCCTCGTTAACGTTCATACATCAGCGATACCATTATATAATACCAGTGATACACATTTTGTATATAAATAAGCTGAAAATTAACACTTTTAATACATTAGTTACGCTCATCTTTCAGTCAATTGACTGACAAACATCTGTCACAAGGTACATGTCGCCCGCACTGCTACTTATGAACAGAGCGCATGACGTCACTGACGTGCGCGGCAGCCGGCGCTCAGCACTCGTGCGCAGTGATGGATGGCGGCAGCGCAGTCAATGACCCGAGCGCACACAAACACGCCGCAGCTGCCCGGGACATCTCCACTTGTCACAACAAGCTAAATGTAAACACTCGTACACTTGACCTTGCCCTCCCCCCTCTTGCCTCACTACTTCTCTAGCGACTATTCGTTTCGTACACTGAAACTAGCAGGTTTAGCCGTTTCAACCATGGATGACAGCCGTGTCCACCTGATGCAAGTGTTCAACATCATGGATGACAGCCGTGTCCACCTGATGCAAGTGTTCAACATCATGGATGACAGCCGTGTCCACCTGATGCAAGTGTTCAACATCATGGATGACAGCCGTGTCCACCTTTTTTTTTTTTTTGTTTCGGGGTGGAAAATCCTCATGGATGTCCTCCGCCCTGGGGCGGGCGGAGGGGTCTGTCAGACTCTTACTGACTAAAAACCACCCCGGTGTTCCATCTCACACCTACGCCGAGGGTCGCGGGAACTTACGATCCTTCCGCAACCCCCGGCTGGTGCCGGCCCGCCACGGCAGGCCTCTCCTCGTGTCGAGGGGGGGAGTGAGGTGTTTGACTCCCCCCGCGACGTCTAAGAGGGGCGCGCGTGGAACACTACGCGCCGCCACCTCGGGTCCGATGTATGGGGGGCGACGGACGTCCCCGAGTCCGTCGCCCCTGGACCCATTTAGGGGGGCTGGAAGAGGGCGTTGTCCGCCCTCCGCCGACGCCCAGTGCGCCTGCTGCGGGCTGGGTGAGAGGATGTGATCTCCCTCTCCCTTTCCGCAGCCTCCTTCTGCGAGATGACTGTCTCGCAGAAGGAAACCACCGCGTCCCAGGACTCCTCGCTGCCGACCATCGAATTAACGACAGCCGGCAGCGACAGGTCACTGCCTACTCTAGAGATGAGGGCACGGCGCGGCTCCTCCCAAGCGGCACACTCTGCCAGCGTATGCCGCGCCGTGTCCTCCCGACAGTCGACGCAGTGGTGACACCGGGCGTCTGGCTCCCTGGTTATGCGACACAGGTACTTCCCGAAGCAACCATGCCCCGAGAGCACCTGCGTCACCCGAAACGACAAGGAGCCGTGCCTCCTCCCGAGCCAAAGGTCGAGCACCGGCCGGACCGCCTCGATGGTGCCGAGGCCGGCGGTAGGGCGTGAGAGCCTGTCCCGCCATTCCGCCACCAGGACCTCGCGAAGCAGCAACCGACGCTGCTCCATTAGTCGCTGCATCGGTCGCTCACCTCGCGCCACCGATACAATGACGCGAGTAATTTCGCCTCCAGGTCCCAGGGCGGGGATCCGGCCAGTGCACAAGCCGCCTCGTAGGAGATCGTGCGATACCCCCTGATGACTCTGACGGCCATCGCTCTCTGTGGCCTCCGCAGAACAGCAATGCTACCGGCCGTCAGGTCAGCCGCCCAGATCGGAGCCCCGTACAGGGCCATCGATCGCACGATCCCCACGTAGAGTCGCCTACAGGCGGCGCTCGGGCCCCCCAGATTGGGAAGCAGCGTTGACAGCGCCCCAGCCGCGCCCATCAACTTGGGCACCAGCCGCCGGAAGTGGGGTCCGAAGTCCCACCGGCTGTCGAGCACCAATCCCAGGTACTTCATGGTAGACTCGACAGCGATCCGGGCCCCCCCGACCACTATGTGTGATCCGGGTGGCGGCGCCCGCCGGGGACCATGGAACACCATGGCCTCCGACTTGTTGAGGGCCACGTCCAGGCCGAGGCGCCGTATGCGGCCCACCACCTGTGAGACCGCAGCCGTCGCAAGCAACGCTGCCTCCCTGTGCGAACTCCCCCGGGCCGTGACCAGCGTGTCGTCCGCATAGCACGTCAGGTCCACGCCCGGCTGGAGTTCACCCCTCAGCACCCAGTCGTACCCGATGTTCCACAGGAGGGGGCCTACGACCGAGCCCTGTGGAACACCGCACGACATGAGGCGCTGGTTTGTGCCATCACATCCCACGTAGGTGACACACCTCTCCGACAGATAAGCCCCAACGAGGCGGCGGAGGTAGAGAGGCACCCGGTGATACCGCAGTGCCTGTCGGATACAACTCCAGGGCAGGGTGTTGAAGGCGTTGGAGATGTCCAACGACACCGCCATCATCACCCCGCCCCGGGACACCGTTTCCTCCGCCAGGACTCTCACCCGTGACACAGCGTGTATGGTGGAGCGCCCGTACCGAAACCCGAACTGACACTCGTCCAGGTCCGGCCCCTCTCCGCACAAGTGGCCGACGAGGCGGGCTGCGATAATCCGCTCAAACAGCTTACCCACCTCGTCGAGCAGTACTATGGGCCGGTACGCTGACGGCGAATCGGCAGGGCGCCCCGCCTTCCTGAGCAGGACAAGACGACCAGTTTTCCACAGAGTGGGAAACTGGCCCCGCTCAAGGCACGCTGTGTAGAGACCTCTCAGCTGGGGCTCCAGCTCTTTCAAAGCGAGGGCTAATACTTGGCCGTGAATCCCGTCGGGCCCCGGAGCCACGTTCTTGGCTCGGAGCCGCATCACGGCCGCCCTCATCTCTGCCTGTGTCACCTCTGGGACGCTGATGGCGTTCTCATCTTCAGGCTCTGCGGCTGTGGGCAAATCCATCGGCGGCGGGGTATGCTCCGCTCTAGCCGGGAAGAGGGCTACGACTACCTCCTCCAGCAGCTCAGGTTGGAGACTCTCCGTGAGTGGGGGCGCCGCGGCTCTGAGTTTCCCCCGAACCGCACGATAAGGGCGCCCCCATGGATTCCCGTCTAGAGTCTCCAACATCTCCTCCCTGGCTCGCGTCTTCGCCTCGCCGATGGCCAGCCACAGAGCCTCCTTCGCCGCGCGGTACACCTCATACAGCGCGGCTTCTTCGTCAGGGACCCGACGACGTCTCCTCCGGTATCGGGTGTACCGGCGTCTAACCGTCACGCACGCGGAGCGTAGCTGCGCAATCTCGGCAGACCACCAGTACACCTGGCGCCTTCCTGTCTGTGCGTGGACGCGGGGCATCGACGCGTCGCAAATTTGCGTCATCGCTCCGCGGAACCACAGCGCCTCCTGTTCGACGTCGACGGGTCCGGTCGTAGCCGACTCCCGGATCCAGGCCTGGACAATCGCGGCCTCCTCGAGAAGCTCCCTGTCGATGCGCTTGCGCGCCCAGCGCGGGCCAGTCGCTCGCGGGGCCGATGGACTGCGGCCGCTGGCGGTCTGGGTGGAGACGTCGAAACGGATGTATCGGTGATCCGACAACGTCTCCACCTCCGCGGCGACATGCCAGTCGTAAATACGGCTCGCGGCAGCAGGGCTAGCGAACGAGACGTCCACTATGGACCCGCCCCGCTGCCGCACGCACGTGAGTACCGAGCCCCGGTTCAGGACGACCAGGTCAGTCGTGACCGCCCACTCCTCCAGCGCCTCACCCCTAGCATCGGTGACCGAGGATCCCCACGCCGTAGACTTGGCGTTGAGATCCCCGAGCAACAGCACGGGGCGAGGGTGGAGCCGGCCTACGACGGCACCCAACTCGACAAGGAAGTTCTCGAAGTCGGCGAGACTCTTGTTGGGCGAAAAATACGCACCAATCGTGCCAACGCCGTCCGCGAGAGCGGCCACCCAACCGTGACCTCGGGACGGGCTGACGAGAGTCCCGCCGATGATGGCCACCAAGCCGTCCAGGTCACCCACCCAGTTATTCCGGGGGGGGACAAAGTACGGCTCGGCGACCACAGCCACATGAATCGACCACTCCGCCATGCTCTGGAGCAAGAGATCCTGAGCTCTAGCAGAGTGGTTGAGATTGCCCTGGAGGAAATGGTAGAGCGCCATTATGCGCAATCCATTCCCTCCACACCATTCCTAGGCCGGGAGTCGGCCGAAGGGCAGCCAGGCTGACAGGGGGGTAAAGAGCCCCCGGCAGCCTTGGCCCCCTTATTCTTCTTTGCGGCGGGGGCACCACATGCCTTTCCGCCCGCTCTGTGCCCAGCGGGCCTCCCTGCAGCTGTACAGAGGCTGCAGTTTGGCGCCGCGGCGCACTGGGCCGCCTTGTGGCCGGGCTGGCCGCAGCGATAGCATTGCTCGCTGCGGTCCGTTTCGGCGGTGCACCGTGCCCGGACATGCCCAATGTCCAGACATCGGTAGCACCGCATAGCCCTGGGCTGCAGCAGCTTGACCCTTGCCGCAGCCCACCCCACCACCAAACGCCTTCCGTCGGCGACTTTATTCGCCGCCGCCACCGGGCACCGCACCCAGATCGTGCCGAGCCCGGAAGCGTCGGCGCGAATATCACCCGTCCGCACGTCTTGGGGCGGACATAGCCGTGTCCACCTGATGCAAGTGTTCAACATCATGGATGACAGCCGTGTCCACCTGATGCAAGTGTTCAACATCAAGCAGCTTGGTGATGCGTTGACAAACTCAGGGAAAAGCTGTAATGTTGTCTATTGTGGCTGTACTGGGTAGGTCTACACGCCGGTTCAGGCTCTACGGCGCCGGCGCAGCGGCGGCAAGCTGTCGTGTTGTCTAATGTGGCTATACTGTGTTGGCCAACACGCCGGCTCAGGCTCTACGGCGCCGGCGCGGCGGCGGTAAGCTGTCATGTTGTCTAATGTGGCTGTACTGTGTTGGCCAACACGCCGGCTCAGGCTCTACGGCGCCGGCGCAGCGGCGGTAAGCTGTCATGTTGTCTAATGTGGCTGTACTGTGTTGGCCAACACGCCGGCTCAGGCTCTACGGCGCCGGCGCAGCGGCGGTAAGCTGTCATGTTGTCTAATGTGGCTGTACTGTGTTGGCCAACACGCCGGCTCAGGCTCTACGGCGCCGGCGCGGCGGCGGTAAGCTGTCATGTTGTCTAATGTGGCTGTACTGTGTTGGCCAACACGCCGGCTCAGGCTCTACGGCGCCGGCGCAGCGGCGGTAAGCTGTCATGTTGTCTAATGTGGCTGTACTGTGTTGGCCAACACGCCGGCTCAGGCTCTACGGCGCCGGCGCGGCGGCGGTAAGCTGTCATGTTGTCTAATGTGGCTGTACTGTGTTGGCCAACACGCCGGCTCAGGCTCTACGGCGCCGGCGCGGCGGCGGTAAGCTGTCATGTTGTCTAATGTGGCTGTACTGTGTTGGCCAACACGCCGGCTCAGGCTCTACGGCGCCGGCGCGGCGGCGGTAAGCTGTCATGTTGTCTAATGTGGCTGTACTGTGTTGGCCAACACGCCGGCTCAGGCTCTACGGCGCCTGCGCAGCGGCGGTAAGCTGTCATGTTGTCTAATGTGGCTGTACTGTGTTGGCCAACACGCCGGCTCAGGCTCTACGGCGCCGGCGCGGCGGCGGTAAGCTGTCATGTTGTCTAATGTGGCTGTACTGTGTTGGCCAACACGCCGGCTCAGGCTCTACGGCGCCGGCGCAGCGGCGGTAAGCTGTCATGTTGTCTAATGTGGCTGTACTGTGTTGGCCAACACGCCGGCTCAGGCTTTACGGCGCCGGCGCAGCGGCGGTAAGCTGTCATGTTGTCTAATGTGGCTGTACTGTGTTGGCCAACACGCCGGCTCAGGCTCTACGGCGCCGGCGCGGCGGCGGTAAGCTGTCATGTTGTCTAATGTGGCTGTACTGTGTTGGCCAACACGCCGGCTCAGGCTCTACGGCGCCTGCGCAGCGGCGGTAAGCTGTCATGTTGTCTAATGTGGCTGTACTGTGTTGGCCAACACGCCGGCTCAGGCTCTACGGCGCCGGCGCGGCGGCGGTAAGCTGTCATGTTGTCTAATGTGGCTGTACTGTGTTGGCCAACACGCCGGCTCAGGCTCTACGGCGCCGGCGCAGCGGCGGTAAGCTGTCATGTTGTCTAATGTGGCTGTACTGTGTTGGCCAACACGCCGGCTCAGGCTCTACGGCGCCGGCGCAGCGGCGGTAAGCTGTCATGTTGTCTAATGTGGCTGTACTGTGTTGGCCAACACGCCGGCTCAGGCTCTACGGCGCCGGCGCAGCGGCGGTAAGCTGTCGTGTTGTCTAATGTGGCTGTACTGTGTTGGCCAACACGCCGGCTCAGGCTCTACGGCGCCGGCGCAGCGGCGGTAAGCTGTCATGTTGTCTAATGTGGCTGTACTGTGTTGGCCAACACGCCGGCTCAGGCTTTACGGCGCCGGCGCGGCGGCGGTAAGCTGTCATGTATATGTTCAATAACTATGTTGTATATTGTTATATATGTGCGAATAAATTATCATTGATAACGAATTTAAACATAGATAACACAATGATAGACAATCCAAAAAAAAATTGCGGATTCGTTTAATAACTACTGGATAGACTTAACAAATCAACAGAACGATAGTGTGAAGCATACATGCGAAACTAATACGTGCGGCAGTTGGTTCCTTCGGCCATACGGTTATAATGACATACACAAATTTATACTTTCCCTAAACAACACAGGAGCGGTCGGGTCTGATGAGATTTCGACTAAAGTAATTCTAAAGGCTTGCTCTTTTCAAATAACTCCTGTGTTGACACACTTAATAAATTTGTCATTCGCAGAAGGCTGTTTCCCGGAATTGTTAAAGTTTGGGGTTGTCAAGCCTCTTCATAAAAAGGGTGATAGCTGAAAAGCAGATAATTATAGACCTATTAGTCCCATACCAATCATTTCTAAAGTTTTTGAAAAAGCTATGCAAACCCGTCTCTTAGAGTTTATTGGCAAACATCAGATAAGAAAGAGCAATACGGGTTTCAAAAAAGGAAATCGACCACTCTTGCATGCTTCAATCTTGTAAAAAATATCATTGATGAAGTAGACCTAGGAAACCGGGTATCTGTTATCTTCTTTGACATGTCTAAAGCTTTTGACTTTGTGTCTCATAGATTGTTACTGTAGAAATTGGAGCGATATGGTATTCGAGGCCCGGCCCTTAGTTGGATTGAAACCTACCTACTGGGTAGAAAGCAATGTGTTGAGATTCCAAGTATGAATGAGAATAAAGAATTGGAAGGAATTAGGTTTCTTTCAAGATTCAACAACTCGGGTGTACCACAAGGGAGCGTTTTGGGTCCCCCTTGATTCTTATTATATATCAACGATCTTCCTGAACACAGACCCAATCCATGAACATTATTTGCGGATGACATCTCCATTATTATGACATCACCAATAAATACTGACATAAATAATTACAGAATTGACATTAACAATACAATTGAGTCAACAGTTTCTTGATTGAGATTTAATAATTTGCATGTAAATATAAATAAAACGAAAATTATTCAATTTAGGACATATGGGCGTAGGCGAGAAAAACTTAACATTCATAAATTATAATGGACAACCTCTATTAGAGGGGTTATTGTAAACTCACCATAATGAAAATTTGCCATAAGTAAAAATTATAGTAAACTCGCCACAGTCTTATCTGTCTCACGAAAACTTGCCACAGCTTTAAAAGTGGGTCCATATCCATAATATTTTCACTCATACTCAGAAAGAAACATTTACATACCAATAGAATGATTAAAGGTCGTTTAACTGATTTTTGTCTTAAATGAATGAAATTCAGGTCAGTGTCGTCTTGGGGGCATTGAAAAAAATACTTAGAAAAATTTCGCGACCAATTTCGAGGTAGCGCTCGCCAGCCGCTGCCACGGCACCGCTCGCTTCGCTCGCTCGGCTCGCGCGTAGTTGTTCACAGTTCTAACCTAACCTAACCTATCGCAAAATGAATGTATATAATACTGATTATTATGAATAAAAAGAAATCTCGTTTTGCTGTCGGTACATTCAAAACAAGTTTGACGTACCTGTGACGAGTTTACTATACCTGTTGTGAGTTATTTTGTCACTGTGGCAAGTTAACCAATATTTTTAAATGTGGCGAATTTTCGTTGTGGTGAGTTTACAATAACCGTATTAGAGGCAGAGGATACTACTTTCCTGGGAGTTGCATTGGACGGCTACTTCTTCCGGAAACCACACGTAGAAAAAGTATGCAGCAAATTAAACAAATTCGTTTATGTTCTCTACACACTGCGGAAACCTCGTCGCAGTGTACGATGTTGACTGGACATATATCGCGGCTGTTCAATAATCAGCTTGAAATGAATGCGATGATAATTGTTTATGAATGTATTGTAAAAATTAATGAATAATAATATAAACTAGCATTTAAAGCATGCCATTGGACGTAAATATTTAGGTTAACCTGTAATATTTTATATTAGCACTATATACATTGTACTGTTTGCATGTCAAATATCTGACTATGTATTAGGAACTTAATTACTGAATTTAAGACCAACGCTCTGTACCAATACTTATTGCAAATAAATGATTATGATTATGGTTATAAATATGTTCACACAGCCCTTAAAAAGGCAGTGATGTTGTTCGGTTTTACGGACTACTGAACTTGTACAATCTCTGCTGACTCGCTCCGCACTCATGGGCGCACACACGCGATATATTCCCCTTTTTATAGAGAAAACAATAGTTTGGGGAAATAAAACTGTCAGGCAGACAGTAAACGAGAATTTACGATAAAAATACAAGTTCATTCGGCGCTCGCTCGCTCAAACTGCTCGTATCGCTCGCATCGCTCACACTGCTCGCATCGCTCAGCAGCTTTACTTGAGAGTGTGGTTTAGTGGCGATGTCGCACATTTAGTTACACCTCCACAGATGCACCGTCACCGCACGCCGCTCGTCCGCGCCGCGCTTCCTTGCGCGATGTCGCACATTTAGTTACACCTCCACAGATGCACCGTCACCGCACGCCGCTCGTCCGCGCCGCGCTTCCTTGCGCGATGTCGCACATTTAGTTACACCTCCACAGATGCACCGTCACCGCACGCCGCTCGTCCGCGCCGCGCTTCCTTGCGCGATGTCGCACATTTAGTTACACCTCCACAGATGCACCGTCACCGCACGCCGCTCGTCCGCGCCGCGCTTCCTTGCGCGATGTCGCACATTTAGTTACACCTCCACAGATGCACCGTCACCGCACGCCGCTCGTCCGCGCCGCGCTTCCTTGCGCGATGTCGCACATTTAGTTACACCTCCACAGATGCACCGTCACCGCACGCCGCTCGTCCGCGCCGCGCTTCCTTGCGCGATGTCGCACATTTAGTTACACCTCCACAGATGCACCGTCACCGCACGCCGCTCGTCCGCGCCGCGCTTCCTTGCGCGATGTCGCACATTTAGTTACACCTCCACAGATGCACCGTCACCGCACGCCGCTCGTCCGCGCCGCGCTTCCTTGCGCGATGTCGCACATTTAGTTACACCTCCACAGATGCACCGTCACCGCACGCCGCTCGTCCGCGCCGCGCTTCCTTGCGCGATGTCGCACATTTAGTTACACCTCCACAGATGCACCGTCACCGCACGCCGCTCGTCCGCGCCGCGCTTCCTTGCGCGATGTCGCACATTTAGTTACACCTCCACAGATGCACCGTCACCGCACGCCGCTCGTCCGCGCCGCGCTTCCTTGCGCGATGGAAGCGGACTTTTGTTTTATTCTTGCCGTACGAACACCGACCAACGATGTAGTTTCATTCACGTAAAACGAGCTTACGTCTTCGACTGCTTGTTATTCTCAGCCTTCAGATAAATAAAACCCAGCACAATCCGAACTTAAGACGGAGAAATAACCAAAATTGCCTATCTTCAATTTCATTTTTTATGAAATTAGTAAGTCTGTACAAAATAAAAATAATATGAATAACTCCACGATACTTCAAAACTTATTGTGTTACAGAAACACAAAATATAACACTTTTTGTGTAATAGAAACACAAAATATAAACCTTTTTGTGTAACAGAAACACAAAATATAAAACTTTTTGTATAATAGAAACACAAAATATAAAACTTTTTGTATACTATAAACACAAAATATAAAACTTTTTGTGTAACAGAAACACAAAATATAAAACTTTTTGTGTAACAGAAACACAAAATATAAAACTTTTTGTGTAACAGAAACACAAAATATAAAACTTTTTGTGTAACAGAAACACAAAATATAAAACTTTTTGTGTAACAGAAACACAAAATATTTAAAAAAAAATTCGATAAAAAGACATCACGAAGTTACCTCTAATCTTCACGTATTTTCGTTTTGTACTTAATATGCTAATGACTAATCTATAAAAATAAAAGTCCTGAACAACTGACTGACTGACTCATCAACGCCTAAACCCATGGACCTAGAAAGCTGAAATTTTGCATAGAGATTCCATTTATCATGTAGACAAAGAATAAGGAAGTATTTTTTGAAATTCAACCCTTAATGGAGTAAAATAGGGGATGAAAGTTTGTATGGAAAATCGTCATTTTTGTAGTTTAAATTATGAATACTGGTATTCAGCTGCATCCGGTTAGACTGGAAGCTGACCCCAACATAGTTGGGAAAAGGCTAGGCAGATTGATTGATTATTTCGAAATTCCCTCGGAATATGGATTAAAGAGGATTTATATTTTCGCTTTAAAGTTGCCTTCAAATTTGGCTGCAAGTAGGTAATGTTCCATTTCGTTATATTGGGTGACTGGTAATTAGTGACCGATACTTAAACACATGATTGTACTCATGATAACAAACAACTTTTACTATGGGACCAAACCTGAAATCGTGAAAAGAAAAATCAGCTGGTCCCTACATTTTGACGAATTATGCGAGCATAAATTTCAGAGAGCAGCAGATTTTCTTTTCACGATTTCAGGTTTGGTCCCATAGTAAAAGTTGTTTGTTATCATGAGTACAATCATGTGTTTAAGTATCGGTCACTAATTACCAGTCACGCTATATATTCCGTTACTATTGTTAGGTTTTAGGATTTTTGCAATGAAGTTCTTTTTCGCGGCTTGCGGTAGGAGTAAACTGGCAGAAATCGTCACAAACGAAAGAGCGTTCATACATGTAGCCCCCTCCATGCGACATTATTCTTTCGTATTCTTCAATCGGATCAATTTTTCGAATACTTCGACTTTTTTTTCGAATTTCTGTCAAAATGAAAATCTAAGATGGTAGCTACGAATACTTCAAAATTTTTCATCATGGGTGTCGTTATCATAGTTTTCGAGGGTGATAAAGCCGATAGTGAGGTCAAAATGAAAATCCAAGATGGCGGCTGCGAATATTTACAAATTTTTCGTCATGGGTATCGTTATCATAGTTTTCAAGGGTGCTAAAGAATTAGAATTAGAATTTTTATTTATACATCTTAGAACAGTACACCAGTAGTAAACAATAAAGCGTAGTTACAACTAAAGTACTTCCATACTTTCTAAGTTTATAGTATACACTAAGTTTATAAGGAGTACACTTGAAGAAATACACAGTAAGATCAAAACTTAGATAATAATTTTAAGTATCACAAAATGCCATCGCAACTATGTAAAAAAACCAGCTTATTAATAACATAAACGAATGATAAATGTCCATTGACGGTATACATAAATAAAGTTCTTTACCTTCCGTGCTAGTCAAAACTGTGTTACGGCAAGGTAAGATTCTCGTTCGATGGTGAATCGTATCGTAATGAACATAAAACATCATTTCGCTAATAGTTTTTTCTTACAATGAGGAATAGACGTCGATGACGAATTACAAGTTTAACGTAAACAAGTAGTATATGCACAAGAACTAGACAAGCATGATGCGCAATACATGATGCGCAATACATGATGCGCAATACATGATGCGCAATACATGATGCGCAATACATGATGCGCAATACATGATGCGCAATACATGATGCGCAATACATGATGCGCAATACATGATGCGCAATACATGATGCGCAATACATGATGCGCAATACATGATGCGCAATAAAATAAATACGATATTAAATTGAAAAGCAGATACTAGAATAAATAGTTTAATAATGAACGTACGACATTTTGTGTATGTATGTAATGCTTGTAATACTTACTTTTTTATTTTATTTTATTTTTTTCATACATACGTATATACTTATGTAAACACTTAAGAAACAATTAAATATCTTTCACTAGTGTAAATAGATATATCAATATGTGTTTTGTCATGCATTATTTGGATACTTAAATAATGTTTACCTGTACTTATATTTGTATAATTATGTTAAAGCCGATAGTGATGTCAAAATGTAAATCCAAGATGGTGGCTGCTAGGCACGGGCTTGCGGATGGCGAGCAATGGGTAGCTCGCCGTCCGGTAAGGACCTGGCCCGGGTCGACGGCGCGTTGTGTTCCACGCGCGCCTCAAAGAGATGTCAGCAGCATTGAGGGGTCCGCTAGGACCGATGCCAGCTGGGATTGCGGGATGTTCGAAAGAGTTACCGTGGCCCCGGCACAGGCAACAGAAGGAACACGGGTGGGATTTAGTCAGTAAAAGTCTGACACGCCCTCCCGCTCCGCCCAGAGCGGGAGAAGTCATTTGATGATTTCCCATCCAAAAAAAAAAGATAGTGGCTGCGAAAAATTTCAAATTCTTCGTCATGTGTGTCGTTTTCATAGTTTTCGAGGGTGCTAAAGTCGATAGTGAGATCAAAATGTAAATCCAAGATGGTGGCAGCGAAAATTTTGTTTTTGTTTTACCTAAATCATCTTATTATGTGAGAAGAAACTTCGTTCCTGACGTCTCCCGACCGCACACGTTTCTTATTCTCCAGCAATCATTATCAGTCTGCGCGCCGCACCTCGGATACTATATATGCAGTGCGAGAAGACCTTGTTTACCTGGATTAACACACAGGGTACTTTTAATCCCGGTAATACGTTCCTGTGGGATATTTTCCGACATCCACGCGGGCGAAGCCGCGGGCAAAAGCTAGTAGGATAATAATTTGATGATTATTAAAGGTGAACGGCAAATTTAGTACAGCATACTATTTTTGTTGTTCTGTTACAGAATTTGTACCACTTATTAAGGCAACTAAGCCATTTATTTTCATGTACTTAACTGTACTATTTTTAGAACTTCGGATTAATTAATAATACCTATCAATAAAAATATTTTAATAAATAAACGTAATAAGATCGTAAACCAAGTAAGTTGCCATATGGGTATGCCAACTGGTATTCCGTCCGGACCTACTGCTTTACCATTTTTCATTTCATTTACTGCTATTCTCACTTCATCTATACTAATCATTCTCACTAACCCCTCATTTACTTGTTTATTCTCAAGCACACCACTCCAGTCATTCTCCTCATTCATCAGTCTTTCAAAATATCCCTTCCACTTATCCTTAATTTTCTGATCATCCGAAAGCACTACTCCAAATTCATTCCTTATACATTTCCTCATCTTTCTCGCTCTAGCTCTAGCAAGCCGGTATAGGTTTTTTTGGCCTGCTGGACTATCCAGTGTGTCATAAAGCTTGTCCTGGGCTTTTTTCTTTAGAGCATCACACTGACACTTTTTTTCTGTTTTCAAACCTACATTCTCATCTTCAACACTCTGCCATTCCTTGAACTTTCTCTTCTTATCCTGCAACACATTCTGTATTTCTGTCGACCACCTCCATGTATCCCTATCTATCGTACCCTTTCCTTTAGTCTCTCCCAAAATATCTTTCACTGCACTCATAATATACCCCGCCATTTCACTCCAACATTCATTTACACTTCGATCATTCATGTCCCCCATATCTATCATTTTATCCACTACTCGCTCTTTAAATTTATTCGCACAATCATTCTTCTCCAGCATATGCCATTTTATTTTAGGGGGAGGTCGCTCTTTGTTTTGACTGAGCTTTATTTTTAAGACCATTTCCATAATTAGGAGTCTATGCTGTGAGACTAAATCTTCTCCCGGTAGTACTTTGCAGTCATTGATGTACTTTAAGTTGTTGCGTCGTACTAGAAAATAATCAATTTGCGTCTTGTGATTGCCACTTTTGTGTCAAAGTCCTCCCAAAACTTCTCTTTCACTCTTTCATCACATCCTACCTGCGGTGCGTATACGCTAATTACATTTAGTTCTACATTTTCTAACATCAGTTTTACAACTATCAATCTATCATTAATTCTTTTTACCTCCATCACGCCTCCTTTCAAATTACTATCTAATACTATTCCCACGCCATTTCTTTTCCCGTCCGTTTCACAGTAGAAAAACTTGTATCCTTCACCAATTTCCTTCGCTTTGATTCCTTTCCATTTTGTTTCTTGCAGACTCGCCACATTTATTCGTCTTCTTTTTAATACATCCGATAATTCTCTGGCTCTTCCAATCATCGTCCCAACATTCCAACTTGCATACCTCAGTCTCACTTTCCGGGCTCGCTTCTTACGTTGCCCCCGCCCGAGGTGGTGCTACAACCCTTGTCCACTTCCCGCAGGAGCCGGGTGCTGCCCCTGCGCGTCGCCTGTGGGGTACGCCCTAGTCCTATCGCGCATCATATCATTTCCACTCATGTTGCTTAGGGTTTTGGCACCGTTTTACAGTCGGCCGCCAGCCTGACACCAACCCTCCTTGTGAATGCGATTGTTGATGGTTTACTCGCCATCGCGCGGGTGACCCAAAGTGCTTTATGGTATGCACTGAGTCTTGAGCTCCCTTAGTCGCCTCCTACGACACCCACGGGATGAGATGGGGTGGTCTATTCTTTCTCCGGGATCGAAACGGATATTTTTTTTTTAGATCATATCTCAACTTATTAAATGTAATAAGTTGAGATATGATCTAAAAAATTAGTCATATTTAGTCATATAAAAATCGGCTCAATTCTTAACCTGGAATCGGAGAAATATGAGAAAGATAGTTTTGTGAGATTATCGATTCATTTAGTAATCGATTACACAATTAAAAAAAGAAAACCTTTGCACTAGGCAGCACTGGGTAATTAACTCGAGTAATTAAACTTACTAAATGTACTATACTCACTCATATTAATAAATAAAATATCAATTAATTACTGAAAACCAATATAACGATTTCAAATCGATTAACATCAGTCTTATAGTTTTAGTCTATGTCACTGGCATGACAGCCGCTGTCAGCTGACTAACATTAACAGTAGACATTCGCCGACAGCTCTTGCTTGCTCACTCGTTTTGTGTTTTCCGATGCGTTTTGGGTGCTTTCCCGATTATTTCATTTGCAACGACCATTGCTTTGTTTTTTGCGGAATCTGACCCTGCCTACCTTGTACGACCCTTGTACCGAAGATCGCTCACACGTTTGACTTGGAATTGTTATTTTGGATTTTACCGCCGCAGCTTGTCGATTGGATATTGTTGAAACTATGGATCGCTGTGTGAGTTGAGGGAAAGCAACTAGTCACTGCAATACACTAGGCCGACGACCCTCAGACGAAATATAATAAACATTAGTGTTTACAGAACATCTGTCGCAAGTTCAGGAATCAGTTGTTAGATAAAGATTGTGACATAACCTTACTTTTACTAAACCTTTAATAACTCAGCTCTCAGATTATCAAAACTTACAGAATTTCCAGCGAGGGACTGACAAGTTTGAATCTATTAATTCGCATCATTTTCATCTGATTACATTCAGGCCCAAGATTGTATGTCATCGTTTTCGTCTCCTTTCAAAACCCCCTCCAGCTTCTTTAAAAACCACTCAATTTACTGCAACTTGAGATTTATAATCGTTTAATAGAATTACGAAGAGGGAAACGAAGCATATAAGATACCAAACAACCAAAAGAATTCAGTAGAATGCCATCCAACAATTTAAACAATTTTTAACATCCAACTACCAACAATTTATTTATTTATTTAAGGATTACCAACGAGATACATTACAGTTATCTTATATATTAATAAATCTTGTATAATAAATGCGTTGTCCCGTAATGTACACTCAATTACAGGTAACCACAGCTACACAATTATCGAGTAATTCTCATGCTCTGAATACATAATTAAATCAAGAATACATAAATTAAAAAAAAAAACAATAAGTACACATGCTATTATAAAAGATTAAAATTTCTACAATACAATAAGACCAAGCGTTACTTGATTTTAATATTATGTGTGTAACAATATTGAAATAAGAAATCGAGAGAGTCAATCCGCGGAAAATCTTAACACCGCGATTCAAATAAATGACGTATTTGCACAACGCAAACTATGTGTAAATGGATAAAACGTCCGCACAAAGCATGCATGAAAGTTGTGTTTATGAATGTTTTAGCGGTATTTTGCGTTTTAGTTAAATTATCTCCGAAACTGTATGAGCAATTGACATACTGTAAAGGGCAAATCTTATCCGTTTAGTGTCCTTGTGATCATAAAATAATTTAGTTTGATAAGGATTAATATTTTGCTGTTTAAATAATCATCCAAACATAATTATATCGAAAAAATACTTTTTTATAATATAAAAAAGTATTTTAAAGATAGAAATATGGTGTCGCGGATTGTTTTCTAGAATGATTTAAGGCGGACCAGGATGCCATACAAATATGGTGTCGCGGATTGTCTTCTATGCATACAGCGCATGCAAATAATTCTGTCTTAAGAGGTATTTCTTTTCAACTTGCAAGACAAAAATTGTAATAGCTTGGCTAATATGCACGATATAAATATGATTTTTAGCCTGAAATATATGGAATAATATAGCTTTCTACCAGCGAAAAAAAATATTTAGAATTGAATCATTAGTTTCAGAGATTACCCCCTACATGCATACAAACTTAAAACAAACCCTCTTAATAATATTAGTATAGATATATGTAGATGTAGATGTACGGGAGAATATTTTGTCAACTACTTAATAATATTAGTATAGATATATGTAGATGTAGATGTACGGGAGAATATTTTGTCTACTACTTAATAATATTAGTATAGCTATATGTAGATGTACGGGAGAATATTTTGTCTACTACTTAATAATATTAGTATAGCTATATGTAGATGTACGGGAGAATATTTTGTCTACTACTTAATAATATTAGTATAGCTATATGTAGATGTAGATGTACGGGAGAATATTTTGTCTACTACTTAATAATATTAGTATAGATATATGTAGATGTAGATGTACGGGAGAATATTTTGTCTACTACTTAATAATATTAGTATAGATATATGTAGATGTACGGGAGAATATTTTGTCTACTACTTAATAATATTAGTATAGCTATATGTAGATGTAGATGTACGGGAGAATATTTTGTCTACTACTTAATAATATTAGTATAGATATATGTAGATGTAGATGTACGGGAGAATATTTTGTCTACTACTTAATAATATTAGTATAGATATATGTAGATGTAGATGTACGGGAGAATATTTTGTCTACTACTTAATAATATTAGTATAGATATATGTAGATGTACGGGAGAATATTTTGTCTACTACTTAATAATATTAGTATAGATATATGTAGATGTAGATGTACGGGAGAATATTTTGTCTACTACTTAATAATATTAGTATAGATATATGTAGATGTAGATGTACGGGAGAATATTTTGTCTACTACTTAATAATATTAGTATAGATATATGTAGATGTAGATGTACGGGAGAATATTTTGTCTACTACTTAATAATATTAGTATAGATATATGTAGATGTAGATGTACGGGAGAATATTTTGTCTACTACTTAATAATATTAGTATAGATATATGTAGATGTACGGGAGAATATTTTGTCTACTACTTAATAATATTAGTATAGATATATGTAGATGTAGATGTACGGGAGAATATTTTGTCTACTACTTAATAATATTAGTATAGATATATGTAGATGTAGATGTACGGGAGAATATTTTGTCTACTACTTAATAATATTAGTATAGATATATGTAGATGTAGATGTACGGGAGAATATTTTGTCTACTACTTAATAATATTAGTATAGCTATATGTAGATGTAGATGTACGGGAGAATATTTTGTCAACTACTTAATAATATTAGTATAGATATATGTAGATGTAGATGTACGGGAGAATATTTTGTCTACTACTTAATAATATTAGTATAGATATATGTAGATGTACGGGAGAATATTTTGTCTACTACTTAATAATATTAGTATAGATATATGTAGATGTAGATGTACGGGAGAATATTTTGTCTACTACTTAATAATATTAGTATAGATATATGTAGATGTAGATGTACGGGAGAATATTTTGTCAACTACTTAATAATATTAGTATAGATATATGTAGATGTAGATGTACGGGAGAATATTTTGTCTACTACTTAATAATATTAGTATAGATATATGTAGATGTAGATGTACGGGAGAATATTTTGTCTACTACTTAATAATATTAGTATAGATATATGTAGATGTAGATGTACGGGAGAATATTTTGTCTACTACTTAATAATATTAGTATAGATATATGTAGATGTACGGGAGAATATTTTGTCTACTACTTAATAATATTAGTATAGATATATGTAGATGTAGATGTACGGGAGAATATTTTGTCTACTACTTAATAATATTAGTATAGATATATGTAGATGTAGATGTACGGGAGAATATTTTGTCTACTACTTAATAATATTAGTATAGATATATGTAGATGTAGATGTACGGGAGAATATTTTGTCTACTACTTAATAATATTAGTATAGATATATGTAGATGTACGGGAGAATATTTTGTCAACTACTTAATAATATTAGTATAGCTATATGTAGATGTAGATGTACGGGAGAATATTTTGTCTACTACTTAATAATATTAGTATAGCTATATGTAGATGTAGATGTACGGGAGAATATTTTGTCTACTACTTAATAATATTAGTATAGATATATGTAGATGTAGATGTACGGGAGAATATTTTGTCTACTACTTAATAATATTAGTATAGCTATATGTAGATGTAGATGTACGGGAGAATATTTTGTCTACTACTTAATAGTTTGTGCTTCCATTCGGAATCGAAAATGTTTCGGCCTTATGTTGAAGTAAAATTTAGTCTTTATTTAATTCAAGTCGGTCTACTCTCCGAAATGTTTATTTTACTGTATTGTTAAGTTGGTCCTTGAATCCGGAACTGGAAATTCATAGGCTGTATCACTTGAGTGACGCCGCGGGCAGCCGGGCACGACTCCGAGGTAGAACCGTCAGGGTGCGAGTTCTACTCGTACTTGCGCGGTTTTTTTTAATCCATGCCTACTGACAAATAATCCATGCCTACTGACAAATAAACACCGGAATATAAGATAATAATTTTATTCAGGCAAATAAAAACGTTTAAAACAGTAGCCCAGCAGCATCGACAACAGATGCACGGACATACAATACTATACAATAATATAGAATACTATAGAATACTATAGAATACTATAGAATACTATAGAATGCTATAGAATACTATAGAATACTATAGGTCCCTACCTATTTGTACACAGCGATCTGCACTTAGATACATTGAATACAGCGTTTCATCTGATTATTTTGCGTATACTTACCACAGATGATACAAATTCAAATCCATACTAATATCTATATCTATACAAATAAACAAAATTGAAGTCTCTGTTTGTAATGTCAAAATAATAACTTTTTACTAAATGCATAGGAAAGTATAAACGGTTCTTATAACAAAAAAGCAATTTTTAAATTGTTTGTCTGTCTGTCTGTTTATTCCGGCTAATCTCCGAAATGGCTGGACCGATTTTGACGGGACTTTCACTGGCAGATAGCTGATGTAACAGCGGGTAACTTAGGCTTCTTTCATTTTAGAAAAATAATTAGGGTTCCACGCAAAAAAACTAAAACCCATGAAATTTTGAAGAAAAAGTCGGATTTGAAAAATTCTGTTTTCCATTTGGTAGCCCAATTCTCTAAGACAGTTATAGGCTATTTAACATCACGCTACAACCCTTAGGAGCCGAGCAGAAAGGAAAAAGTCAGAAAGAACATTAAGCGAATACGAAGTAATAGCGCGGGCGAGCGATTCAACGCGACGGCTGAGATTACCAGATAAATCACTCCATACAAAATTTTCAATACCTACTACTATAATAGCCTACACCTTCGAGTCGCTAGACGCTGCGAACGAAATGTACCTAACCTTACAAGCGTAAAATGAGTTTTGCTTTGTAGCTGCGCGCCGCCGCCGCCGCTTGGTTATTGTGAACTGCCAGGGCTGCCTTTTTCGATAAAGATGTCAGTAGGTATTTGTAGTGGTTACACTTTATGAAATAATATAAAATAAAATGAAATGCTTTTTAATGTTTTAACATGTTTAATTGTTAAAAATACTTATGAAAGACCGAGGAATATTTTTATGCTAGGTAACTATTTAATATTCTGTGACCACACCCCGAAACTGCAGTTGTAAGACAAGTAAGGCACACGTCGTACGTAACGTGTAGTACCTAAATGTTTAATAATCAGTGACGTAACCACTCCGCATGGCCACGAATACGAATGAAATGGAAACAGAAAACACGATTAATTGATTTGTTCGTTCATTTACACAATTATCGTAACTACTATGCTTCTACACTATGAACAATCCAGCACTGGTGCCATATTGTGACGTCATGCACGCTTTTCTAACACTTGCACGCTTTTAAATAATCATATGAACATAACATTAACAAGATAATAACGATAATAAATAGTATTAAAAATTAATTTGCACAAAGTAGATTTTTGCTAAACGTAATTTTCAAATGACAGTTGACAAATGGAGGGCATTGACCTTTCTATTCTTATCTCAGACGCATAGTAGAAGTAATTACGTACCTACCAATAAAATACAAAACACGAAACATGCAAGTTAAAACAATTAACCATTTTTAAAAACGAAAGTAAAACTGTATCAGAAGGTAAACTGAAAAAAGATAAGTTTTTATCTCTTCTCTTGCTGGATCTACATCCATCAACTGCACATAATAGGAACCCCTGATATTAGGAACTGCCAAACTGTTGCAGTGTTTAAAAGAAGAGTGAGAGAACACTATCTTTCCACTTCGTCATAGCTGTTAGTATTTATTATGTTATGCTTCATTATTATCGTATATATTTTAGTGATATTTATTTTGGTAGTATACATGTATGTATTTGTATGTACTCATATTTTATGTTTATATATATTATTTTTATATATTCATATTATTGTATCGTTTGTGATTTTATGTATTTTGTTTTCTCTTTTACTCTTACACACGTTCTCTACATCTCTTTATCTACTTTCCTATCGCAGGTATGCTGGAAGAGATTTCTTTAAAAATAAATTCAAATTCAAATGATTTATTTATATAAGCATCACCTTTGTACGTATTTTTCTGTTCCTTTCTTCTTGTCTGTATAAATGTGTGTACATAAACTGTTAAATAAATAAATAACACACCAGAATCAGCCATATCATCAGAATTTGTAACTATATATACAGGGTGTGGCGTAAATAGTGGTCCAACGTTAAGCGGTCGATACACCGTATACTCAGCTATCACATACCACAATTTGAAACTTTTTTTCCATAGATCTCAGAATAAAATATTTTTCTATTCTTGTTTGAAAAATTTACAACTTGCTTTACTAATTGGGCTGTACAATTCAGCTCTTTTTGAATAGAAATCGCTACAACTTTTGTTTAAATTAAGGAGTCGGTTATTATTGTACTATTTTAGAATCTGCAGTAATTGAACAAGTTTTTAAAATAATGGGCACCGACAGTGTGGTACATTTTTTTTACACCATTCGCACCCCAAGTCACACAATTTTCTAGACATTTGAGTTACATTTTGAAATAAACACATTTTTCTTTATTACCTATAAAATTACATTTACAAAATTACTTGCATGTGATAGCACATGTATTCCACAGTTATAAAAAGAAAAAAATATGGTAAAATAATATATTTTTTAGAAATTACAGCCACATTAGTAAAGCAAGTTGTAAATTTTTCAAACAAGAATAGAAAAATATTTTATTCTGAGATCTATGGAAAAAAAGTTTCAAATTGTGGTATGTGATAGCTGAGTATACGGTGTATCGACCGCTCAACGTTGGACCACTATTTACGCCACACCCTGTATATGCGTACGTACGCGCCTCGCGGCTGTCGGCTACTCACTGAGAAATGGGTCGCGTGCGGCCCGGCTGTCGGTAGGTAGTTAGCGCGCGTAAGTACATGGAGTGATTTATCTGGTAATCTGTGGCGACGGGTCGGGGGACGAGGGAGTTTTATTAAAATGTGGCTGTTATTTTTGTATATTATGTATCTTACGGCATCCACGCGAACTAAGTCGCGGGGTACAACTATCTATACAAATAAATAATGTCAAAATAACAACTTTTTACTAAATCCATAAGAAAGTATAAACGGTACCTACTTATAACAAAAAGCAATTTTTAACATTTTTGTGTGTCTGTCTGTCTGTTTGTTCCGGCTAGTCTCCGAAACGGCTGGACCGATTTTACTGGCAGATAGCTGATATTACGGCGGGTAATTTAGGCTACTTTTATTTAAGATAAATAATTAGGGTTCCGTGCAAAAAAATTAAAACCCATGAAATTATGAACAAAAAGTCGGATTTGTTCAATTCTTTTTGCATTTGGTAACCCAATTGTCGAGGGTAGTTATCGGCTATTTAACAGCACGCTAAGACCCTCAGGAGCTGAGCAAAAAGAAAAAGTCAGAAAGAACACTAAGCGAAAACGATGTAATAGCGCGAGCGGGCGATTCAACGCGACGGTTGGCGACGGGTCGGGGGACGAGGGAGTTTTATTAAAATTTGGCTGTTATTTTAGTATCTTGTGTATCTTATGACATCCATGCAAACGAAGTCGCGGAAACAGCTAGTATTATAGTAAACTCAAAAGTAACTCTGTCTGTCTGTCTGTATGTTACCTTTTCACGCCTAAACCTCTGAACGGATTTCGATAAAATTTGGCAAGGAGATAGATGGCATCTTGGGGAAGGACAAAGTCTACTTTTTGTCTCAAAAATAATCCTCGTGGGGGTGATATAGGGGATGAAAGTTTGTATGGGAAACCCAGCATTTCTTAAGTTAGGGATATAAAAATTCAAATTTATGCTTTTGGTAGGAAATAAAGAATTATATGGTTCTAAAAAAATCATCTGTTTCAAAAACATCCTAAAGGGGTAAAATAGGGGTTGATTTTAAAAATCACAAATGATATTCAAATTTTGTGTACTTCTTTTTAAGAGATTCTCCGTCATTTAAAAAACCGATTTAGAAAATTATATTTTTTTATTTGAAAGAACAGACTCCCAGATTGGTCCCATTTTTATGAAAATCCAGTTCTGATGATATGATCCACGATAAATTGAGGGAACTCCTCAAATATTATAAGCATACATAGCGATTTTGATATTTTCATCGACAAGTCAACCATTTGCATTCAGTAAGTATCATTTGGTGAAGTGGAACTGATGAAGAAGACCACAGATGGCCACGGGAACTCCTCAATGAGAAGTATTTCACGGGTGGCGATAAGATATCTCGATTAAGATAGTTAAGCGACTATGATGAAACAAATTTAAATAAATGGTTCTGATGAAAATGGTACCATCGAACTGATCTGATTGTACAGTCTTAGTGGGATTGTACATTGACAATGAAGTTGTAGTTGTAGTTTGTTGAGTGTGTTAAAGATAAAGTCTCATGGAAAATATTTAAGTTTATTCCCGTACGTCACAGTTAGGTTCTTGTTGGCGATTCTCACACGTTAGTTGGCGTGGTCGCTTAAATGCACACTGATTATAAAATATTAAATTCCAACATTGTGGTCGGCGTATTGATAAGTAAGCTAAATTAAAACTAGGGCAAATGTACGTAAACCGTACACTGATAATGAAGCCGGAAGATGAGCACCGGAACTCCGTAATAGGACAATGTATCCTAGCCGTGTTTGGGCTTATTGGAATTGTCATGAGATGCATTCTGGCTATAAATAATTTTAACGGTAACTAGAGTCGTATGTGTAGTCTTGATTGTCAGAAGACAGATTTCGTCAACGATCTGTCGTCGTGTGGTTGAATTAATTATTTGTTGGCGACGGCGCGCAAACCTGATAACACGATGGCGCGCAAACCTGATAACACGACGGCGCACAAACCTGATAACACGACGGCGCGCAAACCTGATAACACGACGGCGCGCAAACCTGATAACACGACGGCGCGCAAACCTGATAACACGACGGCGCGCAAACCTGATAACACGACGGCGCGCAAACCTGATAACACGACGGCGTGCAAACCTGATAACACGACGGCGCGCAAACCTGATAACACGACGGCGCACAAACCTGATAACACGACGGCGCGCAAACCTGATAACACGACGGCGCGCAAACCTGATAACACGACGGCGCGCAAACCTGATAACACGACGGCGCGCAAACCTGATAACACGACGGCGCGCAAACTTCTGGCACGACTTAGTGCGACATATATGTATTTGCCATTTTGCAAATTTTTATTTGAAAGGTACTCCTGAGGTCCAAATTCTGATGAGTGGTTTTTGAGTTAGCTTCTTTAATACGTATTTTGGCCATATGTTGATGTTGTTATAACAACTTCCTGTCGCTGTTATTTACTTAGCAAGTCGTGGTATACGAATTTGGGTGGGGCAGGTTCCACAACTAAAAAGTGGAAAATAAAAACTGGCAAAAAACGAAAATACTAAACCAAAGACACTAACTTCCGAAATGAAAGTTATTTTTGACTTTGTAGTGCTTTTTTGGAAGTCGGTCGTTTGTTTTCATAAATAAGTTTTTATTAACATCGGTCCACTCGGTCAAAAGTTATTTCTTATTTGTTATTAGAGCGTGACCGGCATAATTTTAACTAAACAAAGTCCTCCCGCCGCGTCTGTCTGTCTGAGCGCGATAAACTCAAAAACTACCGAACGGATTTTCATCCAGTTTTTACCAATGGATGGAATGATTCATGAGGAATGTTTAGGTGTATAATTTATTAAGGTTTTGTTTAAATTGGCTGAAATAAGGTAATATATAGAGTGTTACGGAATATGGGTACTCTAGTCCCAGTAGAACGTTCCCGTATTTATATTTGCGACGTCCCCGCGGGCGAAGCCGCGGGCATATTATAAGCACGCCGCGCGCCGGGCACAAAGTTTCTACTGGTGCTAAGAGATTGTGTTTTGTTTTCGTCGTAATCGATGAGAGGGGTAGGCAAGGGGGCGCGGGTGGAACTTGATTGTTTTCTACTGCCTTACTACGTGCTCTTATTATCAGATTTATAACATGATTAATAGTTCCTAAGTCTACCTAGACGATCGCTAATGTGTGTTTGCAATAAGGATACATACTGCGACAAGCAAGTGAGCGTACAGAATGACTGAGATGTAGCGAGCATTCGTGTTATTGTAATGTGGGCGTTGTGAACGGCTTGCGTCAGCGCAGAGGTCAGGGGTGCAGGTGAATTACCGCCGAGGCGCCGACACGCCGCGCTGTAGCTGCCAGCAAGCGAGCAGCTGCAGAAGAACCATTGGTTCTACCACGAAACAAACTCCCTGGTTACTTACTACCTCAAGTACTTTATCAAATCAAACTAAGTACCACCACGCACATTATTGATATAGACTTCGAACAAAACCTTTGCCACAATCTTAAATGCTAATCTAAGTTTCCTCGCTGCTACTACGAGTATCTCGCTGCGCCCGACAGGCTCCACAATGATCACATATAATTTTAAGTTACCACCTAAGTAACCATTGTGGAATGCAAATAAACTATTGAGTATTGTTTACATACTTCCGAAAAGCAAAGCGTGAGAAGGAGAGCTGCCTGACCTGTTTTTCGTTATTTATTGTCTCTATTGCTTGGTAAGCATGGAGACCCATGAGAAGGCCTTCTGCAACCGTCTGTCCCGCGGTATAATTGAATGCGAGTTGACACCGACACGCTAAATGTTACATCTGCGCGTGACTTCATTCGGTTACAAGCGCAATTTGATTTAACGTGTTATAGCAATTAGACAGGAAAACAAAAACATGATGAAATGATTTGTTTAAAACTCGTGTAATCTGTGGCAAGAGTGGGCGGATACAGTCGTCATCCGGCGGCTCATGTGTGGTACGTGTGTCATCTGCCGCGCCGCGTGCGCCAGCAATAGTGGGCGGGTACAGTCGTCATCCGGCGGCTCATGTGTGGTACGTGTGTCATCTGCCGCGCCGCGTGCGCCAGCAATAGTGGGCGGGTACAGTCGTCATCCGGCGGCTCATGTGTGGTACGTGTGTCATCTGCCGCGCCGCGTGCGCCAGCAATAGTGGGCGGGTACAGTCGTCATCCGGCGGCTCATGTGTGGTACGTGTGTCATCTGCCGCGCCGCGTGCGCCAGCAATAGTGGGCGGGTACAGTCGTCATCCGGCGGCTCATGTGTGGTACGTGTGTCATCTGCCGCGCCGCGTGCGCCAGCAATAGTGGGCGGGTACAGTCGTCATCCGGCGGCTCATGTGTGGTACGTGTGTCATCTGCCGCGCCGCGTGCGCCAGCAATAGTGGGCGGGTACAGTCGTCATCCGGCGGCTCATGTGTGGTACGTGTGTCATCTGCCGCGCCGCGTGCGCCAGCAATAGTGGGCGGGTACAGTCGTCATCCGGCGGCTCATGTGTGGTACGTGTGTCATCTGCCGCGCCGCGTGCGCCAGCAATAGTGGGCGGGTACAGTCGTCATCCGGCGGCTCATGTGTGGTACGTGTGTCATCTGCCGCGCCGCGTGCGCCAGCAATAGTGGGCGGGTACAGTCGTCATCCGGCGGCTCATGTGTGGTACGTGTGTCATCTGCCGCGCCTCGTGCGCCAGCAATAGTGGGCGGGTACAGTCGTCATCCGGCGGCTCATGTGTGGTACGTGTGTCATCTGCCGCGTCGCGTGCGCCAGCAATAGTGGGCGGGTACAGTCGTCATCCGGCGGCTCATGTGTGGTACGTGTGTCATCTGCCGCGCCGCGTGCGCCAGCAATAGTGGGCGGATACAGTCGTCATCCGGCGGCTCATGTGTGGTACGTGTGTCATCTGCCGCGCCGCGTGCGCCAGCAATAGTGGGCGGGTACAGTCGTCATCCGGCGGCTCATGTGTGGTACGTGTGTCATCTGCCGCGCCGCGTGCGCCAGCAAGAGGATGAGAATGTAATGCAATGTGTGCATGTGTAGGTAATGATACCCACTCAAGTTCCGCAGCCTTGGCGGATTTTGCGGGTACATCTTTTTTAGTTTCCCCTTATTACTCAAGTAACTCCAACATTCCCGCCATTTTCAAACCAATCATTGATTTTGACCAAATAACTTTTATTATTGACAGTTTTAAGTAAATCTTAATTAGCAGAACTGTTTAAAAACATTATAAGTTATTTAATCAATCATTTAATGTTTTAATGTATTTTTATAACAATTTTGACTTTATTTATATAACATAACATAACATCACGCCTTGTTTCCCCGAAGAGTTAGGCAGAAGTGTATCTATAGTACATCCACATCCAACATCCATCCATCATCTTCATTTAGATGAAGTCCCCTAAAGATAACATCGACTGAGTTTACTACATTTATTATTTATAACAACTTATATATAACAACTTATATATAACAAAAAACACATAAAATTACGAAAATATTTTATGTGTGTACAATTTATAATTCTGTTATTCCAAAATTTAAGGTTAAAATAAAATAAGGTTTTGTATTTATTTAGACCGACTCACAGATCACCGGATCGTTCGGAATTGATTCGTCTAGAAATACTCGACAGTTTAGCAAGAATAAATACATACTAATTCCATGCAATTTAGGAAAAGAAATTAAATATTAATTTTATATGATTCTACATATTGCGACTCTTGTATGTACAGCGTGCTGGCGTGTGGTGATGGGTGTGACGATGTGACGCACTGTCTTGTTACAGCGAGCCGCGAGTGAGCGGCGGACGCACGGGGAGCCCGTCACCGCCATCGCCCGCGCTGCCTGCCGCGAGCTGATCAAACAGTAAGTGCAACATTATAAACATATATACCCAAGCAGTAGTTTAAACGCAACAAGTTGTAGTTTCGTGAAACATTCTCGAGCGTACGCGTCAGTGGGTGTGGTCAGCCACGAGTTAAGGAGTTGTGTTCGCTTGCAGGCCCTCAGGATGTCATCTGTTATATTACATGACATCTTATTACACGTGGCGATACTGTTCTGTTTAGTTTTAGGAGTGTCTATTGTAAGTAGTACCTGTTTGCAGATATGAGAACAATTTCATTCTTTTATCTTTTTTTAAATTATGTTTTTCTTGTCAATGTTACATTTCGGTATCGACAGGTACACCCTTATCACAAACCATTTAATCTAAGAACAAGTAAGACAGTACAAACATGGATTGTTTAAAGGTATCAGGTAGGTACGTCTAGTTACGTTTAATAGATCCTGGTATCGGTTCTCCTTCACAAGTTCCTAGTATCGGTTCTCTGTCACAAGTTCCTGGTATCGGTTCTCTGTCACAAGTTCCTGGTATCGGTTCTCTGTCACAAGTTCCTGGTATAAGTTCTCTGTCACAAGTTCCTGGTATCGGTTCTCTGTCACAAGTTCCTAGTATCGGTTCTCTGTCACAAGTTCCTAGTATCGGTTCTCTGTCACAAGTTCCTGGTATCGGTTCTCTGTCACAAGTTCCTAGTATTGGTTCTCTGTCACAAGTTCCTGGTATCGGTTCTCTGTCACAAGTTCCTAGTATTGGTTCTCTGTCACAAGTTCCTGGTATCGGTTCTCTGTCACAAGTTCCTAGTATCGGTTCTCTGTCACAAGTTCCTGGTATCAGTTCTCTGTCACAAGTTCCTAGTATTGGTTCTCTGTCACAAGTTCCTAGTATCGGTTCTCTGTCACAAGTTCCTGGTATCGGTTCTCTGTCACAAGTTCCTGGTATCAGTTGTCTGTCACAAGTTCCTAGTATTGGTTCTCTGTCACAATTTCCTGGTATCGGTTCTCTGTCACAACTTCCTGGTATAAGTTCTCTGTCACAAGTTCCTGATATCGGTTCTCTGTCACAAGTTCCTAGTATCGGTTCTCTGTCACAACTTGCTGGTATCGGTTCTCTGTCACAAGTTCCTAGTATTGGTTCTCTGTCACAAGTTCCTGGTATCGGTTCTCTGTCACAAGTTCCTAGTATTGGTTCTCTGTCACAAGTTCCTGGTATCGGTTCTCTGTCACAAGTTCCTAGTATCGGTTTTCTGTCACAAGTTCATGGTATCAGTTCTCTGTCACAAGTTCCTAGTATCGGTTCTCTGTCACAAGTTCCTGGTATCGGTTCTCTGTCACAAGTTCCTAGTATCAGTTCTCTGTCACAACTTGCTGGTATCGGTTCTCTGTCACAAGTTCCTAGTATTGGTTCTCTGTCACAAGTTCCTAGTATCGGTTCTCTGTCACAAGTTCCTGGTATCGGTTCTCTGTCACAAGTTCCTAGTATCGGTTCTCTGTCACGAGTTCCTAGTATCGGTTCTCTGTCACAAGTTCCTGGTATCGGTTCTCCGTCACAAGTTCCTAGTATCGGTTCTCTGTCACAAGTTCCTAGTATTGGTTCTCTGTCACAAGTTCCTGGTATCGGTTCTCTGTCACAAGTTCCTGGTATCGGTTCTCTGTCACAAGTTCCTGGTATAAGTTCTCTGTCACAAGTTCCTGGTATCGGTTCTCTGTCACAAGTTCCTAGTATTGGTTCTCTGACACAAGTTCCTGGTATCGGTTCTCCGTCACAAGTTCCTAGTATCGGTTCTCTGTCACAAGTTCCTGGTATCGGTTCTCCGTCACAAGTTCCTGGTATCGGTTCTCTGTCACAAGTTCCTGGTATCGGTTCTCTGTCACAAGTTCTTAGTATTGGTTCTCTGACACAAGTTCCTGGTATCAGTTGTCTGTCACAAGTTCTTAGTATTGGTTCTCTGACACAAGTTCCTGGTATCGGTTCTCTGTCACAAGTTCCTGGTATCGGTTCTCTGTCACAAGTTCCTAGTATCGGTTCTCTTTCACAAGTTCCTAGTATCGGTTCTCTGTCACAAGTTCCTAGTATCGGTTCTCTGTCACAAGTTCCTGGTATCAGTTGTCTGTCACAAGTTCTTAGTATTGGTTCTCTGACACAAGTTCCTGGTATCGGTTCTCTGTCACAAGTTCCTGGTATCAGTTGTCTGTCACAAGTTCTTAGTATTGGTTCTCTGTCACAAGTTCCTGGTATCAGTTGTCTGTCACAAGTTCTTAGTATTGGTTCTCTGACACAAGTTCCTAGTATCGGTTCTCTGTCACAAGTTCCTGGTATCAGTTGTCTGTCACAAGTTCTTAGTATTGGTTCTCTGACACAAGTTCCTGGTATCGGTTCTCTGTCACAAGTTCCTGGTATCAGTTGTCTGTCACAAGTTCTTAGTATTGGTTCTCTGACACAAGTTCCTGGTATCGGTTCTCCGTCACAAGTTCCTAGTATCGGTTCTCTGTCACAAGTTCCTAGTATCGGTTCTCTGTCACAAGTTCCTGGTATCAGTTGTCTGTCACAAGTTCTTAGTATTGGTTCTCTGACACAAGTTCCTGGTATCGGTTCTCTGTCACAAGTTCCTGGTATCAGTTGTCTGTCACAAGTTCTTAGTATTGGTTCTCTGACACAAGTTCCTAGTATCGGTTCTCTGTCACAAGTTCCTGGTATCAGTTGTCTGTCACAAGTTCTTAGTATTGGTTCTCTGACACAAGTTCCTGGTATCGGTTCTCTGTCACAAGTTCCTGGTATCAGTTGTCTGTCACAAGTTCTTAGTATTGGTTCTCTGACACAAGTTCCTAGTATCGGTTCTCTGTCACAAGTTCCTGGTATCAGTTGTCTGTCACAAGTTCTTAGTATTGGTTCTCTGACACAAGTTCCTGGTATCGGTTCTCTGTCACAAGTTCCTGGTATCAGTTGTCTGTCACAAGTTCTTAGTATTGGTTCTCTGACACAAGTTCCTAGTATCGGTTCTCTGTCACAAGTTCCTGGTATCAGTTGTCTGTCACAAGTTCTTAGTATTGGTTCTCTGACACAAGTTCCTGGTATCAGTTGTCTGTCACAAGTTCTTAGTATTGGTTCTCTGACACAAGTTCCTGGTATCGGTTCTCTGTCACAAGTTCCTGGTATCGGTTCTCTGTCACAAGTTCCTAGTATCGGTTCTCTTTCACAAGTTCCTAGTATCGGTTCTCTGTCACAAGTTCCTAGTATCGGTTCTGTGTCACAAGTTCCTGGTATCAGTTGTCTGTCACAAGTTCTTAGTATTGGTTCTCTGACACAAGTTCCTGGTATCGGTTCTCTGTCACAAGTTCCTGGTATCAGTTGTCTGTCACAAGTTCTTAGTATTGGTTCTCTGTCACAAGTTCCTGGTATCAGTTGTCTGTCACAAGTTCTTAGTATTGGTTCTCTGACACAAGTTCCTAGTATCGGTTCTCTGTCACAAGTTCCTGGTATCAGTTGTCTGTCACAAGTTCTTAGTATTGGTTCTCTGACACAAGTTCCTGGTATCGGTTCTCTGTCACAAGTTCCTGGTATCAGTTGTCTGTCACAAGTTCTTAGTATTGGTTCTCTGACACAAGTTCCTGGTATCGGTTCTCCGTCACAAGTTCCTAGTATCGGTTCTCTGTCACAAGTTCCTAGTATCGGTTCTCTGTCACAAGTTCCTGGTATCAGTTGTCTGTCACAAGTTCTTAGTATTGGTTCTCTGACACAAGTTCCTGGTATCGGTTCTCTGTCACAAGTTCCTGGTATCAGTTGTCTGTCACAAGTTCTTAGTATTGGTTCTCTGACACAAGTTCCTAGTATCGGTTCTCTGTCACAAGTTCCTGGTATCAGTTGTCTGTCACAAGTTCTTAGTATTGGTTCTCTGACACAAGTTCCTGGTATCGGTTCTCTGTCACAAGTTCCTGGTATCAGTTGTCTGTCACAAGTTCTTAGTATTGGTTCTCTGACACAAGTTCCTAGTATCGGTTCTCTGTCACAAGTTCCTGGTATCAGTTGTCTGTCACAAGTTCTTAGTATTGGTTCTCTGACACAAGTTCCTGGTATCGGTTCTCTGTCACAAGTTCCTGGTATCAGTTGTCTGTCACAAGTTCTTAGTATTGGTTCTCTGACACAAGTTCCTGGTATCGGTACTCTGTCACAAGATCCTGGTATCGGTGACCATCACTGTCGTGCGCCTGCTAGTGCGCTAACGATGACCACCACTGTCGTGCGCCTGCTAGTGCGCTAACGATGACCACCACTGTCGTGCGCCTGCTAGTGCGCTAACGATGACCACCACTGTCGTGCGCCTGCTAGTGCGCTAACGATGACCACCACTGTCGTGCGCCTGCTAGTGCGCTAACGATGACCACCACTGTCGTGCGCCTGCTAGCGCGCTAACGATGACCATCACTGTCGTGCGCCTGCTAGTGCGCTAACGATGACCACCACTGTCGTGCGCCTGCTAGCGCGCTAACGATGACCATCACTGTCGTGCGCCTGCTAGTGCGCTAACGATGACCACCACTGTCGTGCGCCTGCTAGTGCGCTAACGATGACGACCACCGTCGTGCGCCTGCTAGCGCGCTAACGATGACCACCACTGTCGTGCGCCTGCTAGCGCGCTAACGATGACCATCACTGTCGTGCGCCTGCTAGTGCGCTAACGATGACGACCACCGTCGTGCGCCTGCTAGCGCGCTAACGATGACCACCACTGTCGTGCGCCTGCTAGCGCGCTAACGATGACCATCACTGTCGTGCGCCTGCTAGTGCGCTAACGATGACCACCACTGTCGTGCGCCTGCTAGTGCGCTAACGATGACGACCACCGTCGTGCGCCTGCTAGCGCGCTAACGATGACCACCACCGTCGTGCGCCTGCTAGCGCGCTAACGATGACGACCACTGTCGTGCGCCTGCTAGCGCGCTAACGATGACCATCACTGTCGTGCGCCTGCTAGTGCGCTAACGATGACGACCACTGTCGTGCGCCTGCTAGTGCGCTAACGATGACGACCACTGTCGTGCGCCTGCTAGCGCGCTAACGATGACGACCACCGTCGTGCGCCTGCTAGCGCGCTAACGATGACGACCACCGTCGTGCGCCTGCTAGTGCGCTAACGATGACCACCACCGTCGTGCGCCTGCGCACTATCGACCTCCACGCTACTCCACCACCTAGCTATCTGCCCGCATTCAAGCAGCAAACGTTCACAAAAGGTTCACTGGATGGTTGCAGGTACGCTGGAGTAGCACCACTTGGGACAAGTGCTTTTTTCCGACAGGAATTTCAGATTTGGGAATTTAATAAAAGTTGTTCAGGTCATATTCACATCCTACTTGCATCCCTCGAATGCCGCGAATGAATTCTAACTCAGTCCGTAGATCGTATAGCTCGGAGCGAGCGTGATCAGTCTGCAGGCACGCGGCAGTACCGACACATTGGTGTTATTGATCAGTCTGCAGGCACGCGGCAGTACCGACACATTGGTGTTATTAAAAACGTTACGTGGGTACGTTGTTACTTTGTGACAACACATGATGTAGACTACAGCTCATAATGACTCGATACTCGTCAATGTTACCGTATCAGATAGGCGTCAATGTTACCGTATCAGATAGGCGTCAATGTTACCGTATCAGAAACTCGTCAATGTTACCGTATCAGATATTCGTCAATGTTACCGTATCAGATAGGCGTCAATGTTACCGTATCAGATACTCGTCAATGTTACCGTATCAGATACTCGTCAATGTTACCGTATCAGATAGGCGTCAATGTTACCGTATCAGATACTCGTCAATGTTACCGTATCAGATAGGCGTCAATGTTACCGTATCAGATACTCGTCAATGTTACCGTATCAGATAGGCGTCAATGTTACCGTATCAGAAACTCGTCAATGTTACCGTATCAGATATTCGTCAATGTTACCGTATCAGATAGGCGTCAATATTACCGTATCAGATACTCGTCAATGTTACCGTATCAGATACTCGTCAATGTTACCGTATCAGATACTTGTCAATGTTACCGTATCAGAAACTCGTCAATGTTACCGTATCAGATAGGCGTCAATGTTACCGTATCAGATACTCGTTAATGTTACCGTATCAGATACTCGTTAATGTTACCGTATCAGATACTCGTCAATGTTACCGTATCAGATAGGCGTCAATGTTACCGTATCAGATACTCGTCAATGTTACCGTATCAGATACTCGTCAATGTTACCGTATCAGATAGGCGTCAATGTTACCGTATCAGATACTCGTCAATGTTACCGTATCAGATATTCGTCAATGTTACCGTATCAGATAGGCGTCAATGTTACCGTATCAGATACTCGTCAATGTTACCGTATCAGATACTCGTCAATGTTACCGTATCAGATAGGCGTCAATGTTACCGTATCAGATACTCGTCAATGTTACCGTATCAGATAGGCGTCAATGTTACCGTATCAGATACTCGTCAATGTTACCGTATCAGATAGGCGTCAATGTTACCGTATCAGAAACTCGTCAATGTTACCGTATCAGATATTCGTCAATGTTACCGTATCAGATAGGCGTCAATATTACCGTATCAGATACTCGTCAATGTTACCGTATCAGATACTCGTCAATGTTACCGTATCAGATACTTGTCAATGTTACCGTATCAGAAACTCGTCAATGTTACCGTATCAGATATTCGTCAATGTTACCGTATCAGATACTCGTCAATGTTACCGTATCAGATACTCGGCAATATTACCGTATCAGATACTCGTCAATGTTACCGTATTAGATACTCGTCAATGTTACCGTATCAGATAGGCGTCAATGTTACCGTATCAGATACTCGGCAATATTACCGTATCAGATACTCGTCAATGTTACCGTATTAGATACTCGTCAATGTTACCGTATCAGATAGGCGTCAATGTTACCGTATCAGATACTCGTCAATGTTACCGTATCAGAAACTCGTCAATGTTACCGTATCAGATATTCGTCAATGTTACCGTATCAGATAGGCGTCAATGTTACCGTATCAGATACTCGGCAATGTTACCGTATCAGATACTCGTCAATGTTACCGTATCAGATACTCGTCAATGTTACCGCATCAGGTAGGCGTCAATGTTACCGTATCAGATAGATTATTTCAGAGAGATTTTTTTTAAATGTTTGTTACCTCAATACTCCGTCATTTATAAACCGATTTGGAAAATTCTTTTTTTATTTGAAAGGACATACTTCCAGATTGGTCCCATTTTTATCAAAAACCAGTTCTGATGACAGGATCCATGGAGAATTGAGAGAACTTCTCAAATATTATAGGCAAACACATAGTGATTTTGATAGTTCAACAACAAGTCAAGCAAATCATTCAGAAAGTATGATTTGGTGAAGTGGAACTCATAGAGAAGACCACAGATGGCCATGGGAACTCCTCAATGATAAGTATTTCGCGGGTGGCGATAAGATATCTCGATTAAGACAGCTAAGCGATAATTTTTTATTTTATTTTTTTATTTATTTATTTTCAAATAATCAGATAACAGAGATCCGTAGTGTTAGTAAAGTACCTTAAACCTAGTGTTAGTACATACATAAATTAAGATACACAATTTGGGTATGAGTTACTTTGTAAAGAAGACGAAACCAGTTTCTCAACCGGTCATCTTCTCCACAAAATGCCTCATAAAAGGGGAAAACACATTCTCAGTCACTGTTTTTAGAATGCTGTTGCCCCCGGCCCGGGTCCTAGCTGCCACAGACGCTATTTTCTTCCGCACAATTGCGTGGAAGCCATCAGTACGGTTCTGCGTAAACATCTCTGACGCACTACAGAACCGGGGTAGTCTCAAGAGCATTCTAAACACATTGTTGTACTGGACCCACAGGACATCTAGCGACCTTTTGGTGTAGTTGATCCACAGACCACCCGTGTACAGACCCTGACAACACGCTTAATGACGAACCCAAATTAAATAAATAGTGCTGATGAAAATATTACCATCGAACTGATCTGATGATGAAGCCGGAAGGTAGGCACCGGAACTCCGTAATAAAACAATGTATCCTAGCCGTGTTTGGGCTTATTGGAATTGTCATGAGATGCACTCTGGCTATAAATTATTTTTAACCAACTTCAAAAAAGGAGGACGTTCTCACTCAGTTCTTCGGAATCTTTTTTTTTAAGTGTGTTCCCCTATTACTAGAAGACGGCTGGCCCGATTTGAAATATTTTTTTTTTGTTTGAAAGGGTATACTCTCCAGGTGGCCCCATACTCATCAGGTCAGGATCTGATGATGGGGTCCTGGAGGAATCGAGGGAACTCTGCAAATATTATAGGCACACCTATAGCGATTTGGGTATTTTTTAAAGTAACTTGTGCATTTTCACTCGGAAAGCACCATTTGGCGAAGTGGAACTGATGACGAAGACCACAGATGGTAAGATGGCCACCGGAACAACTCAATAATAAGTATTTCACGGGTTGCGATTCGATCACTCTAAAATGATTGCTAAGCAATATAAGTTCGTCACAATGCATATGGTGAAGTGGAGCTGATGGTGAAGTATATTGTTGAGGAGTTCTCCTGGAGAACTCCTCAACAATTAACGTCACTGCATCGGGAAAAGCAATGTTTTGTTAAAGGTGATGAGCAGTTGTCATTAGGCTATTGTAACTCAGTTAAATTACAAACCGATCCACTAAAAAGTGAAAAATAAAAAACTTTTTTGCAAAAAAAAACACTACAAAGTAAAAAATAACTTTAATTTTGGAAGTCGGTGGCAAAACCTGAAATACAGATCCAAAGACACCGACTTCCGAAATTAAAGTTATGTTTAATTCCTCGACGTGTCTTTGAAGCGGCTGCAGATATACAGAGCTCTGAATAATGTCAGTTTGTTTAGCAGAGGCATGTCGTATCGTATCGTATCGTATCGTATCGTATCGCAGTTGATGTGATCTCGATCGCTCCGACGACGCTCTTATGTTTGTGTTGCGTGCACACATGATGTTACTTATATTATTTTACCTACATAAGTCCTCAACACACATCATTTTGTATATCAAGCGCTCGTATCGATATTAATCAATGTACGGGTTAGGGTACATTTAAATGATAAACTGTTTTTGATAGATTTGTATAATGCCCGAAAACTGGTAAATGATCGACCCGTGGCGAATGAGTCTTTGTACCGATGATATGCAACTACTCTACGATTACACAAATGTATGCGTTTTATTCATTCGCTGCGCGTCGATGTCGGCATAAAACTTAAATAACTAATATTGTACGGGTTTGCTCGTACATGCTCCCCGAGGGAAGATGAAGACAGTAAGTGAGAAGAAACAATTAAGAATTATTGATATTAATCTAATTTCTTAGTGTCTCTACCGTTAACACACTGATCACAAATTTGAAATGGTTGTATAAGAACTTAACATAGGGGAGGTGGCTTTGTCTAACACTCGCGCACTTGTTGCCACCTTCGCCCTTTCACTTTCGCACTGATACACTACACTATCTCCAACACACGCACGTTGCGTGGCCGGGCAGGAGGCACCGCCAGGCGCGCCCACTGCTGCGGGCGTCGCCGGCGCAGGCGCCTGCAGGGTGGCGCAGCGCCAGCGCACGCGCCTCCACGCGAACACTCCGAGAACTGCTGCTACCACACCGATCATACAGTAGATCGCGGTGTAATGATGAATGTCATGAGATGACAGACTGTCAAGTAACAAGCCGTTCTCTTTCATGATTCTGATTTTGTTTGCAATCGTTTGAAGCTCTCGATCGCTCTCTATGCTGGAGTCATTCAAGACATCTTGAGGAATCGACACGTTTATTTTGTTTGCAATCGTTTGAAGCTCTCGATCGCTCTCTATGCTGGAGTTATTCAAGACATCTTGAGGAATCGACACGTTTATTTTGTTTGCAATCGTTTGAAGCTCTCGATCGCTCTCTATGCTGGAGTCATTCAAGACATCTTGAGGAACCGACACGTTTATTACGTGGTTTATGGATGCAATGACTGATGAGTATATGTTGGCCCGAATACTAACATCGCTCTTTCTTTGTTGATGCGCAATTAGTTCAAAATTGTCTGTTTTGATTATGCAGCCGTAATCTATAGTTATGAGGCCTGCGTGAATCAGCTGATGCGCGGTAACTTGATTTCCACATACTGTTCGTAGGTTACATTGACCGCAGCAAAAGTAGATGTAATTGTTGATAGAATGGCTTTCCATCCAAAGATTTTTACAGGGACCGACATCTACTTCACATGCAGATGCCTTTGATTGGCAGAAGTCTTTATCTCTGCTAAGTTTGTAAATAGGAGAATGAATATAACACAAGTGTACGTTTGTCACTAGACAAGAATCTATGATATTTTGTGTCATGATAATGTATGCATCCTTCTTCATGGTCACAGCTATGAGATCCGCCACTGGTTTAATTGATAACATGGTGTTGTTGGCTTTCTTTGTAGGAATTGGTATAAGTTTGAATATTTCATAGGAGTCCCTGCTGATCAAAGGTATTTGTACTTCAAATATTGAATAATTCTTAAGCATTCTTGCTTTGACCCGTAGAAGTTTAAACAGTTGTGCAAGATCTGTGTGAATGTTTTCTACAGGTAAGGTGACGTCATTAGACAAATGACTAGCTATAGTACTGAGTTGATTTAGTAGTTGTTCCGCTGTTATTAAATGTGGATTAACTCGACCATGATATATGTCTGTTATTGTATCTACTAAAGCGTTCTGTAGATCTTTCAAGTCGCGTAATAGATTGCTTGCGACTATAGCGCCCATAGAAACCTCATTTGCTCTCGAATTGTTTTGAGTTTCAGCCTTTAATAGTTCCAATGTATTTCCGATTTTTGCAAACTGCTGATGAATCATTTTGTAGCCTCCGTCCTCTTTAAGAGACTAAATTCTGCTTCTATGACCGAAGTTTGATTTTGCCAAAATGATACAATATGCTTTTGATTTTTGCGTAGAAGAGTGATATCTTTCTCGTATTGTTCTGCGAATCGAGCGTCCAATACACCGAACAGGCCGTTTGCTATGTAACCGACACCGTCGATAAGACCTCGCCGCCACCTGTTCACTTGCTTTGCAAAATGCTGACTGAGTATCATATGATTATTGTAATCGAGTTCGTTGTACCCGTGACGTAACTGCAATAATATTATATCACAATGCGTTTGTTGTTGGATTGTGCTACATGTTTGTTCCAGGGACATAATGTTTTTGTTAAGTGCGGTAATTCCTTCCCAATAAGGTTCTAAATCGTAGTATATGATGATTTTCCATTCGTCGCGTATGATCTGCATATTTGTAAATTTATCGAAATAAATATGTTGATTATTTCTGAATTGTGTGACGTTAAATGCGCATTGGGAAGTTGTTATGATATTAAAAAATAACATGATTGCTGCAAATACTGACGCTATATTGTAACGAGTGCCCCTTTTCCTTGTTTCCGACTGTTTATTTGTGTTAGAATCTCCCGAATCCACTGTATTTGCTTTCTTGGTTTGCGAGGATTCATTGTTAATTGGGAGTTTTGATAATTTTGTGACAGGACGTTTTAGTGTTCCGTTTTTGGTTTTTACTGTAACCACGCAAACATTACCGTCGGAACCGGGATGTTGTTTGATGATTCTGCCTATCAGCCATTTTCCCGGCGGAAGATGATCATCATGTATCGTGACAACGTCATCAACATTGAGGTCGCTTTTAGTTTGTCGCCACTTACTTCTTTCTGTAATTTGTACTAGGTACTCCTTCCTCCATCTTTTCCAGAGATCTTGTACAATTTTTTGTGTCAACTGCCATCGGGTTCTTAAATCTGTTTCTGTCTCTTGTATGGTAACCTTTGATCCATTTGTTAGAAAGTGAGCAGGCGTTAAAAAATCAACATCGTCTGGATCTTCTGATATAGCACATAATGGCCTCGTGTTGAGACAAGCTTCAATCTGTGTAAGCACCGTATATAGCTTTTCAAATGTAAGAATCTGGTCACCAATAACCCTCTTAAAATGGTATTTGAAGCTTTTAACTGCAGCTTCCCAGAGGCCACCTGCTGATGGCCATGATGGCGCATTAAAGCTCCACTCGATTTCCATATCTAAAACTTCTGCTTTTAGATTTTCATCTTGCATGATGTTAATTAGTGCTTGATATTCCTGTTGTAGTACTTTGTTAGCACCGACAAAGTTGCGACCATTATTGCTGTAGATGTGACTAGGCGTCCCTCTGCCAGCCGCCATTCTCCTTAATGCTGCGATGAATGAAGTTGTGCTTAAATCACCAACTAATTCCAAGTGTACTGCTTTTGTGGCCATACACACAAAGACAGCCACATATCCTTTAGTGCTCTTGATGCCTCGTCCTTTGCTTGCTTTGACGTAAATGTGGCCGGTAAAATCTACGCCAGTGTGTGTAAAAGGACGGGATGGATTACTTCTGGCCTCCGGTAACTGCCCCATAATTTGCTGTTGACAGTGTGGATTTTGTTTTTTGCATGTTACGCACCGACGAAGCTGCCTCTTCGTAGCGACGTTACCTCCTAGAATCCAGTATTTTTGTCTGATAAAACCTAATGTCAGTCTGGCTCCGGCATGTAACATGGTTTGATGTACGTCCGCTATTATTAATTCCGTGAGACGTCCACTGTGCGGTAGAATAATAGGGTGCTGCATGTCATGGCTGATATGTGCCTTTTTTAGTCTCCCCCCGACTCTTAAGATATCATTCTCGTCCAGGAAAGGGTTTAATTTTAACAATTTGCTCTTTGAAGTTAGCTTTCTTTCTTGTTTTAAATCTCTTATTTCATTTGCAAACTCTTCTTGCTGTACTTGCTTGATAATTTTTTGCTTTGCTTGACTGATTTCTGATAATGATAGATAGAGATTTTTTGCTTTTCTTTTGTACGTCTTAATCCTCATCACTAATGCTAGAATACGTGTAATTTTGCTGATTGATTGATGTTTGTTTAACAGGTCTGTTATGATACTTGATTCCTGCTTTGTAACAACATGAACATCTTGCTTCTTTATTTCTTCGTTTGTGGTGTAAATTGTTTGATCATCTTTCGTTGCATCAAAGGATTGTAACCATGTTGGTCCTTGCCACCACAAACGCCAGTCATTCAATTGAGCCACCGTGAGTCCTCTGCTTGCACAGTCAGCGGGATTGTCGTTTGATTTTACATATCGCCAAGCTTGTGGTTTGATGATATCTGTTATTTGTATTGTTCTATTTGCTACGAACGTTTTCCATCGGTTTGGGTTTCCTTGAAGCCATCCCAATACGGCAGTAGAGTCACTCCAACCAAATATGTGTAGATCATAACCTGCTAGACACTGCTTGACTTTGGTCATGAGTTTGGCCAGCAACAGTGCTCCACATAACTCCAATCGGGGTAGTGATATCTGCTTTTTCGTAGGAACTAATTTTGATTTAGCTGCTACTAATATTATTGATTGATTGCTACTTCGTACTCTGCAGTAAATTACGCAGGCATACGCTTTTGTTGATGAGTCACAGAAGCCGTGTAACTCGATGCTGCTTGCTGTTTCCGTACCGTACCATCTAGGTATTTTGAATTGATTGATAATTTCTAATTCTTCCTAGATTTTAATCCATTGATTGCTGATTTTATTTGGTACCTCTTCATCCCACTGAAGGTTGGATAACCATGTTTTTTGAAATAAAATTTTCAATTTTGTTGTTACTGGCACAATCCACCCTAATAATAATAATAATATATCTTTATTAATAGCAAAATAATAATGGGTCAAATAATAATGGGCTAATGGGTCAAATATTTTTGACATGTCTGATAGTATGATTCTTTTAGTGATTTTAGTACTTGATGATTCAATTTTTGATACAAATGTGAAGTTATCGTCTGTAGGGTTCCAACGAAGTCCCAATGTCTTGGTTAATCCTGCATGATTAAAACTCTTGCTTTCTTGTTTGTAATAATCTTGATTTTCTAATTGCAGTAGACGACTGTCGTTTGATGTCCACTTTCTTCAGTGGAAACCCCCTGACTTCAACAGATTTATCAAATCATGCTGCAACTGTTGTGCTGTTGATAGGGAGCAGGCTCCATGAACTAGATCATCCATATAGAATGATTCTTCGATGACCTTGGCGGCTGCTGGAAATTTATCCTGTTCATCAGCCGCTAATTGTCTCAATGTCATCATTGCAAGAAATGGTGCAGCTTTCGTGCCGTATGTCACGGTTGTCAATTGATATTCTTGTAATTTTTGCGAAGGATTGTCTCTCCACACAATTTTTTGTAATGGTTGATCTTCTGGGTGTACCCAAATCTGCCTAAACATCTTTTCTATATCAGCCGTGAATGCGTACTGATATTGTCTCCATTTAATGATTAAAGACTGAAGGTCTTGCTGTAAATTGGGCCCCGTATACATTAAATCGTTTAAACTTTTATTTGTAGAAGTTTTCGCTGAAGCATTGTAAACAACTCTCAATGCAGTCGTTGCACTATCTTCGCGCAAAGCGCAATGATGCGGTAAAAAACATTCCGGTGTCTGATTGCGAGGTGAAGGTTTCATGTGACCTAAGTTTTTATATTCGGTAATGAATGATTTATATGCATCGAATAAAGAATTGTTTTTATGCAATTTCTTTTCTAAATTAATGAATTGAGCAACAGCCTTGTTTTTGGACTGCCTCAATTTCTCCTCAAATTTTGGTATAAATGTTAGTCTCACTTGGTATTTTCCGTCGTCCAACCGATTCGTTGTTGCTTTATAGTATTGAATACACTCCTGGTCTTCTGATGACAGTGATTTTTCATCTGTAACATCTTCTATTTCCCAGAATTGTTGAAATTTATCTAAATCAAGTTGCACGACGTTGCATGTTAGGTGAGTTTTGATATTTCCACATAATATCCAACCAAGACGAGTTTCTTGAACAAGTGGAAGTGATTCGCTTAATCTGCACATTCCTGTTAATATAATATTTGCATAGACGTCCGCACCCAATAAAATGTCTATGGGTCGGCTGATGTTGTACTCAGGGTCTGCTAATTCTAACTTTTTCAGAAATGGGCATTCTATTTTTGGGAATGAGTACGATGGTAAATATTTTGTTAGATGATTCATGATGTAAACATCGATATTAAATTGATATTGTTTGACTCTTGATGTTGACATACAATTCAGGTTCATGACTCCTTTGCAACTGCTTTCTGTTTGCCCTATGCCTGTGATTATGCCATCACACCTGGATCGATTTAATCCTAATTGCTGAGCAGCGTTCTCAGTGATGAGAGACATTTGTGAGCCTTGATCAATGAGAGCCCTCAGAATCAGATATGTCCCATCTACTTTCTGTACCTTGAGTAGTGCAGTTGAAAGTAGAGTTTCTTGCATCATATTTTGTTGTGTCACGCGCGCGTGGCCTTGATTTACACGTTCCTGATTACAACGGGTGTTGTCTTGCTGTGTAAGAGGCGTCGAGTTACCTACTTGTTTTGATAATTCCTTTGCATACGATTCATGAAGCAGCGTGTTGTGAAATCCTTTGCATTCGACGCAACGCTTTTCGGATAAGCATTTTTTTCCTTTATGATCATATAAGCAGTTTTGACAATAATTTAAGTTAGTAACATATTGTTTTTTCTTCATCGGGGAAAAGTCAGCAAATTGTTTGCAATAAAATATAGCATGTGCGTCATTGCACACTGGACAGTTTGGTCGATTTTGCAATTTCCGGTAACTAGGTGATTGCGAAGTAACCTTGTTGCTTGAATATGACTGTTTGTAATGATAATGTTTTGCTTCTGATGATTTATTGATATTAGAAGAAAGGGGTCTTTGCTGATTGGTCTTGGTGCTGGTTTTCTTCTACTTGCTTCCATGCTGGTGAACTTCCCCTCTAGAAAGGCTAGAAATTCCTTTAACTCGAGTAATTCTCGAGGTTGTTTGATAGCTTTGTTGTATTCGTTGAATGTGTCCGAATCCAATTTTTGACACAGGATGTGCACAATCAATGGGTCCCACGACGTCACGTCCACGCCGAGATTCTGTATGGCGTTCATTGTTTCTATTGCAGTATCATGGATTCTTTTGATGTGATTTATTGATGCTTGCTGTGCAATAGGCATGTTTAATAAAATGCTAATATGAGACGTGAATATCATCCTTTTGTTGTCATATCGGTGTCTCAAGATGTCCCAGCTTATGATTTAGTTGTCCGAGCTGATTGGCAGATGTTGCATGAGACGCTCGGCTTCGCCTCTAACTTTTGATTTGAGGAACTGCATCTTCTGAGCCCCAGATAAGGATGGATTGGTGTGGACGGCTTCTGTGAAGAGGTCCTTAAACGACGTCCACTGATTGTAATTACCGCTGAATGTAGGTATTTCTATTTTAGGTATAGTATGCTCTCTATGTGAGGTGGACGACATTTTCTTATTAATTGCTTTGATAGCATTGTTGTATGTGCTTTCGTATTTGATGTACATATTAAAATACTCTTGATTTCGGTCTCCCAGCTCACTGTCTAATTCCCAGTGCTGAGTGTCTATTTTCGCCCAGCGAGACATTACCATGCTCAACAGATGGTCGAATTCCCATTTTTCCGCTACGTTATCCATGTCGATGCTTGAAACAGTGTGTTCAAAGGCCTTAAAGTTACTCATTTGTTTCCTTATCATCTCATCGGTCTTGCTGTTCGATCCCTGAGACTTTAAAGTTTGCTGTATGGTACTTGAGGAAGCTAGAGGAGTTGCAGGCTTTAGAAGCGGCGTTGATGGCCTTTCCTCTGTTGGCTGATAATTTTGAATTGCTGCTTTGATTTTTTCATACCTCTCCTTCACCGTGTCAAATTCCATTGAAGTGAAGTAAGTATGCGACCGGGCATATTCGATGCTACACAATTTCAGATGATTCAATTGAAACTCTTGCCAGCATGCATCCAAATTCTCTAACCTTCGGCGTATGTAGTCCGAGGTTTTGCGATCGGAGCCATCCTTTTTAAAGTTGGTGTAAACTTGCTCTATCTGATGGAGTAGTTGTTGTTGACGGGCAAGAATTTCCTCCATTGAAGACATGCTGATAGAAATGATAGAAATGGAACGATCTTACTTGATTGTCCAAGTGGGTGAGCTATGTTGCTCACGAAGTGTGGATTCCTGTTGAACCCTGCTGATTGCTGTTGCTGCTGATATGTACTGCACTATTGTTGGCAGTACAAACACCTTCACTGCTAGTTTGTTGGATGTCACCTGTGAACCACTTAACAGTACTTGTTTGCTACACTGTAAGCTACACACGCGTGATCCGTATCGAAGGACCATAAAATGTACGGGTTAGGGTACATTTAAATGATAAACTGTTTTTTGATAGATTTGTATAATGCCCGAAAACTGGTAAATGATCGACCCGCGGCGAATGAGTCTTTGTACCGATGATATGCAACTACTCTACGATTACACAAATGTATGCGTTTTATTCATTCGCTGCGCGTCGATGTCAGCATAAAACTTAAACAACTAATATTGTACGGGTTTGCTCGTACAATCAATAATTTTAGTAAACTTTTTCACCTATCTTTGCTTAGCGTTTGCAGGGCATCAAGCGTGATGGTTTATTTAAAAAAAAAACTGTAAAACTGCCCCCCTCGCCGGCAACACGCTGATGTGCACAATCGTGTTAGTAGGCTAACGCCCTTATATTAAACTTAAACAAGTTGAACTCCAACCTTCCTCGTGTGCGCCACGCTGGGGCGCGGCTGGTGTGGGGGAGCGCGATTCATATCCAATCTGTGTCTCAATCGGCCATCTCGTAAATATCTGCGACATATCTACCAGCAGCACACAGTGACACGCTGCCTGGGGCCGTCCGTGCGAGTGTTCTGGTAGATTTATTAGTGACGTCAGTCGCCGCCACGCCGGTGATGTGTGGCGGTGATTTGGTGACGTACTGTCAGTTTCATACAGTTAACGTCACCGTTACCGTTCCGATAGGGAGCGGGGCTTCTGTGTCGAGTGAAGCGAGGGGGAGTGGAGTGACTCGCGATCTCTACTTTACTCCGTGAGAAACAGATTTTAGCCTTCGTACTTTTAACGAAGTATGGATTCTCAAGGTATTGTTCTCTCTTATCTATTATCAAGGTATGCACATTGTTCTCTCTAATCTATTATCAAGGTATGCACATTGCTCTCTCTAATCTATTATCAAGGTATGCACATTGTTCTCTCTAATCTATTATCAAGGTATGCACATTGCTCTCTCTAATATATTATCAAGGTATGCACATTGTTCTCTCTAATCTATTATCAAGGTATGCACATTGTTCTCTCTAATCTATTATCAAGGTATGCACATTGCTCTCTCTAATCTATTATCAAGATATGCACATTGTTCTCTCTAATCTATTATCAAGGTATGCACATTGCTCTCTCTAATCTATTCTTCTAATCAAATCAATTACATAAACAAACCTCTTACAGCTATCTGTGACTTGTCCCTTTTGAAGGAATTAGCCGAGATGCAACATTTTAATATTTCTATTGCATGTTGGATACTCGGATATCAGACTCGATTGAGTTTCATTTACAAGATGCTAAACTTGTTAACGCCGAGTTGATACAAATATTCGGATGTAAGTCCACTCGTATGTGTCCCGCTGTCCGTTAAAACGTTTCTAACCAACACGAAATCGATTATTTACGTATGACACAAGACGACATGACAAATATAATAGCCATTAATATGAAATGTTCGAGTAACGGCGAATGATCAATAAGTAATTTAGGTACCAGTTATTGTACTGAACATCGCGTGTTATTTATTAACAAGTGTTCCGCCGGCGCGCGGTGGTTCGATATTAATGACATTAGTATGTGACATCCTGCTCAATGTTTTGTATATTTGGGAATGTGGACACGGATGTGACGCACCTAGCGCACAAGTTGCTCGGCGCAACGGACGTTGAGCTTTACACAATTTGTATTGTTTCATTTAATTTCATGTAGTATGTTATAAGTAGTGGGTGAACTTTTGCCATTAGCCGGCACTAGTCCCGATTAGCCGGCACTAGTCCCGATTAGCCGGCACTAGTCCCGATTAGCCGGCACTAGTCCCGATTAGCCGGCACTAGTCCCGATTAGCCGGCACTAGTCCCGATTAGCCGGCACTAGTCCCGATTAGCCGGCACTAGTCCCGATTAGCCGGCACTAGTCCCGATTAGCCGGCACTAGTCCCGATTAGCCGGCACTAGTCCCGATTAGCCGGCACTAGTCCCGATTAGCCGGCACTAGTCCCGATTAGCCGGCACTAGTCCCGATTAGCCGGCACTAGTCCCGATTAGCCGGCACTAGTCCCGATTAGCCGGCACTAGTCCCGATTAGCCGGCACTAGTCCCGATTAGCCGGCACTAGTCCCGATTAGCCGGCACTAGTCCCGATTAGCCGGCACTAGTCCCGATTAGCCGGCACTAGTCCCGATTAGCCGGCACTAGTCCCGATTAGCCGGCACTAGTCCCGATTAGCCGGCACTAGTCCCGATTAGCCGGCACTAGTCCCGATTAGCCGGCACTAGTCCCGATTCCGGCTGCTACGGAAAATTTAATTGAAAAACCCAATAACGTTTTTCCTCGAGCCGGGGATCAAACTCTGAACTCTTCGCTCAGGAACTGCACTTGCGACCAGTAGACCAACGGGCTGAAAAGTCTTGTGAGTTTTTTTTTACTAAAACGACCTGTTTGCCATCCCTGACACAGTTCTTGCCTGTCGACACAGTAACGGGGAGTGAGGTTGCCATCATCGCGATCAGCGTGTCACGGCGAGTCTCAATCAGTCCGGACTGTCGGCACTTTGATGTGCTGCGGTGCGGGGGGGGGGGGGGCGCGGGCGCAGCGTGTGGGTTATCTCTACAATGATTCAATTAAGCGGCTTTGTGCCGTCCGCCGGTGACCACAGTGGCCAGTAGGAACATTGTCGATGTTACAGGCTGTATTGAGAAACAGTTCAGAGAGCAAACCTCTGTAACGACGACGTGCTCGCTGCGGGCCAAGGAACTGTTTGGTGATTGTGGCTACACTAGGGCACAACACGCATCCTGGGATAACAAATTCGGTAGACAAGTGCTGGTGAGTCAGCGATGTCATTGTGTGACACACTCACAATCCCAAATTTTTACAAATGCAACAAAATTCATTTCGTTACACGGTACGTTGTCGAACAGACGAATTTTCCAAACACCTGAAGCAATGGATTATCTTATGAATTTCCTTCCAAAACCCATCAGATTGTGATTGAAAGTGTGTTACGCAACTGGGGTGCAGCTGTCAGTCAACTTCCTCTTCACGGAGCTCTCTTGAATACAGTCGCTTCACAAGAGGACCGACGATATCTTTCTTGAGTACAGTCGCTTCACAAGAGGAACGACGATATCTTTCTTGAGTACAGTCGCTTCACAAGAGGAACGAAGATATCTTTCTTGAGTACAGTCGCTTCACAAGAGGAACGACGATATCTTTCTTGAGTACAGTCGCTTCACAAGAGGACCGACGATATCTTTCTTGAGTACAGTCGCTTCACAAGAGGAACGACGATATCTTTCTTGAGTACAGTCGCTTCACAAGAGGAACGACGATATCTTTCTTGAGTACAGTCGCTTCACAAGAGGAACGATGATATCTTTCTTGAGTACAGTCGCTTCACAAGAGGAACGACGATATCTTTCTTGAGTACAGTCGCTTCACAAGAGGAACGACGATATCTTTCTTGAGTACAGTCGCTTCACAAGAGGAACGACGATATCTTTCTTGAGTAAAGTCGCTTCACAAGAGGAACGATGATATCTTTCTTGAGTACAGTCGCTTCACAAGAGGAACGACGATATCTTTCTTGAGTACAGTCGCTTCACAAGAGGAACGACGATATCTTTCTTGAGTACAGTCGCTTCACAAGAGGAACGACGATATCTTTCTTGAGTACAGTCGCTTCACAAGAGGACCGACGATATCTTTCTTGAGTACAGTCGCTTCACAAGAGGAACGACGATATCTTTCTTGAGTACAGTCGCTTCACAAGAGGAACGACGATATCTTTCTTGAGTACAGTCGCTTCACAAGAGGAACGACGATATCTTTCTTGAGTACAGTCGCTTCACAAGAGGAACGACGATATCTTTCTTGAGTACAGTCGCTTCACAAGAGGACCGACGATATCTTTCTTGAGTACAGTCGCTTCACAAGAGGAACGACGATATCTTTCTTGAGTACAGTCGCTTCACAAGAGGAACGACGATATCTTTCTTGAGTAAAGTCGCTTCACAAGAGGAACGATGATATCTTTCTTGAGTACAGTCGCTTCACAAGAGGAACGACGATATCTTTCTTGAGTACAGTCGCTTCACAAGAGGAACGACGATATCTTTCTTGAGTAAAGTCGCTTCACAAGAGGAACGACGATATCTTTCTTGAGTACAGTCGCTTCACAAGAGGAACGACGATATCTTTCTTGAGTACAGTCGCTTCACAAGAGGAACGACGATATCTTTCTAGAGTACAGTCGCTTCACAAGAGGAACGACGATATCTTTCTTGAGTACAGTCGCTTCACAAGAGGAACGACGATATCTTTCTTGAGTACAGTCGCTTCACAAGAGGAACGACGATATCTTTCTTGAGTAAAGTCGCTTCACAAGAGGAACGACGATATCTTTCTTGAGTACAGTCGCTTCACAAGAGGAACGACGATATCTTTCTTGAGTAAAGTCGCTTCACAAGAGGAACGACGATATCTTTCTTGAGTACAGTCGCTTCACAAGAGGAACGACGATATCTTTCTTGAGTACAGTCGCTTCACAAGAGGAACGATGATATCTTTCTTGAGTACAGTCGCTTCACAAGAGGAACGACGATATCTTTCTTGAGTACAGTCGCTTCACAAGAGGAACGACGATATCTTTCTTGAGTAAAGTCGCTTCACAAGAGGAACGACGATATCTTTCTTGAGTAAAGTCGCTTCACAAGAGGAACGACGATATCTTTCTTGAGTACAGTCGCTTCACAAGAGGAACGACGATATCTTTCTTGAGTACAGTCGCTTCATAAGAGGAACGACGATATCTTTCTTGAGTACAGTCGCTTCACAAGAGGAACGACGATATCTTTCTTGAGTACAGTCGCTTCACAAGAGGAACGATGATATCTTTCTTGAGTACAGTCGCTTCACAAGAGGAACGACGATATCTTTCTTGAGTAAAGTCGCTTCACAAGAGGAACGACGATATCTTTCTTGAGTAAAGTCGCTTCACAAGAGGAACGACGATATCTTTCTTGAGTACAGTCGCTTCACAAGAGGAACGACGATATCTTTCTTGAGTACAGTCGCTTCACAAGAGGAACGATGATATCTTTCTTGAGTACAGTCGCTTCACAAGAGGAACGACGATATCTTTCTTGAGTAAAGTCGCTTCACAAGAGGAACGACGATATCTTTCTTGAGTAAAGTCGCTTCACAAGAGGAACGACGATATCTTTCTTGAGTACAGTCGCTTCACAAGAGGAACGACGATATCTTTCTTGAGTACAGTCGCTTCACAAGAGGAACGACGATATCTTTCTTGAGTAAAGTCGCTTCACAAGAGGAACGACGATATCTTTCTTGAGTACAGTCGCTTCACAAGAGGAACGACGATATCTTTCTTGAGTACAGTCGCTTCACAAGAGGAACGACGATATCTTTCTTGAGTACAGTCGCTTCACAAGAGGAACGACGATATCTTTCTTGAGTACAGTCGCTTCACAAGAGGAACGACAATATCTTTCTTGAGTACAGTCGCTTCACAAGAGGAACGACAATATCTACTGAAGAACTTGAAGAACAGAAGTATTTCGTTCGAACAATGATCATGCTTCCATTAGGCATGGGCCGAATGTGGTTTGAACCGAATACGAACTTTGGTCGAACATTCGGTGAAAATAAAACGTTTGCCCAAAGTTCGGTTATTTTTACCGCGCTGCACAGTTTTTTGGTGCGAATATTTTCATCGCCCCATGGAAGCTCCGTATAATTATTCTGAGCGAGTTTTCTCACAGGAAATATTTACGAATAAAACGTAACAGAATCCTGCCAGATAACGCAAAATGCCTGGTGTTTTTGCACCAAAACCTGCCCTTGGTACATTTTACATACCAGTACTGGTATTAAGATTACACTTAACATTTTTCTAAAAATTAATAATAGTGATTTTTTGCGATAATTATCCGTTGATATCAAAATTCTGATAATGTTGATAATGCATTTAATTGTTAAGTAAGTAACAACTAGCAAATAATAAATAAATGCTTATGATTATATCTTAGTTTTATTATTCTAGTCAAAACTGTTATTTTAATATTTTCTTGTATCGAATGCCGAGGTTCGGGTCAAACCGCCGAAGTTCGGTTAAACCCAATGTGAAACGAATTTTCGGCCCATCCCTAGCTTCAATATATCGATACCTACATAAATAATTATGATTGTTTGAGGACATTCAGCTGACTGCGGTCTTCAGTAAAGCGACATCTGCAAAGTTAACTCGATCGAATGGCATCTTCTATAATTATATCCTAATCGACAAGGATTTTTCGATTTCGAACCTTCCCCTTCTCTTCGCAGATATTAAAAGTACTGAACCGCTGAAATTTTCAGGTAATATTTTCTGCTATTTGTGCATTCGTCTTCTAGCGCTTCGGACGTAAGGATACGATACTGATGGAGTAAGAACTGGCAGGGACACCCGTTATATAACATTTAGTAGAAACGTTTGGAAAGCAATAAGCTAAAAGTGGTTGTATCTAATGAACTAAGGATTCGTACCTAAGTGGGCATAGAGGATGTCTCCGTGACTTAATGCACAACACTCACACGCACAAACACTCACACGCACAAACACTCACACGCACAAACACTCACACGCACAAACACTCACACGCACAAACACTCACACGCACAAACACTCACACGCACAAACACTCACACGCACAAATACTCGCACGCACAAACACTCACACGCACAAATACTCCCAAACACAAACATTCACACGCACAAACACTCACACGCACAAACACTCACACGCACAAACACTCACACGCACAAACACACACACACAAACACTCACACGCACAAACACTCACACACAAACACTCACGCGCACATACACTCACACGCACATACACTCACACGCACATACACTCACACGCACAAACACTCACACGCACAAACACTCGAACACACAAACACTCACACGCACAAACACTCGCACGCACAAACACTCACACGCACAAATACTCCCAAACACAAACATTCACACGCACAAACACTCACACGCACAAACACTCACACGCACAAACACTCACACGCACAAACACACACACACAAACACTCACACGCACAAACACTCACACACAAACACTCACGCGCACATACACTCACACGCACATACACTCACACGCACATACACTCACACGCACAAACACTCACACGCACAAACACTCGAACACACAAACACTCACACGCACAAACACTCGCACGCACAAACACTCACACGCACAAACACTCACACGCACAAACACTCTCACACACAAACACTCACACGCACATACACTCACACGCACAAACACTCACACGCACAAACACTCCCACACACAAACACTCGAACACACAAACACTCACACGCACAAACACTCGCACGCACAAACACTCACACGCACAAACACTCCCACACACAAACACTCACACGCACAAACACTCACACGCACAAACACTCTCACACACAAACACTTACACGCACATACACTCACACGCACAAACTCTCACACGCACATACACTCACACGCACATACACTCACATGCACAAACACTCCCACATACAAACACTCACACGCACATACACTCACACGCACAAACACTCACACGCACAAACACTCCCACACACAAACACTCTCACACACAAACACTCACACGCACATACACTCACACGCACAAACACTCACACGCACAGGGTGTAGTGTTTACTGAGCACGCGCTACAACGAAACACAAACGGAACCTTTTAGTTGACAAGCAACACACGATGTCGCCGCAACTTTCCTCGCACAAACAATATAATTCGCGCCACACAGCAACCCTTTGTTAGCCTATTTGTGTATTATTAATTAAATACATCATAATTTCAGCCCTATGTATGTTCAGCAGCCAAAGTTTGGGATGACCCAGTAGCATCTGTATTGTTGTTTACGTGATTAAATAAAAAACAATAACATAAATTAATGTCGTGCACACTGCTCAGACAGACACTGCTCAGACAGACACTGCTCAGACAGACACTGCTCAGACAGACACTGCTCAGACTGACACTGCTCAGACAGACACTGCTCAGACTGACACTGCTCAGACAGACACTGCTCAGACAGACACTGCTCAGACAGACAGACGATTAAGAGGTCGTTTTGAATGATAACAGAATTGTTCTCGTCAAGGAAGTTACATTCTTAGGTACACATATAGACGAACAGCTAAATTGGAAAACAGAATTAAATGCTATAAATGCATCAGAAGGCGACCTATACCCAATATTGCATCACTTTGATTCAATAATAAACAAACAAATAGTGATTGATTAAACCCAAACAATAAACATTGCTATACAACGTGGCAATGCCGCCAGTCTCTCGGGCACGTCACCAGTCGACAGCGCATACAACGAGGCAATGCCGCCAGTCTCTCGGGCACGTCACCAGTCGACAGCGCATACAACGAGGCAATGCCGCCAGTCTCTCGGGCACGTCACCAGTCGACAGCGCATACAACGAGGCAATGCCGCCAGTCTCTCGGGCACGTCACCAGTCGACAGCGCATACAACGAGGCAATGCCGCCAGTCTCTCGGGCACGTCACCAGTCGACAGCGCATACAACGAGGCAATGCCGCCAGTCTCTCGGGCACGTCACCAGTCGACAGCGCATACAACGAGGCAATGCCGCCAGTCTCTCGGGCACGTCACCAGTCGACAGCGCATACAACGAGGCAATGCCGCCAGTCTCTCGGGCACGTCACCAGTCGACAGCGCATACAACGAGGCAATGCCGCCAGTCTCTCGGGCACGTCACCAGTCGACAGCGCATACAACGAGGCAATGCCGCCAGTCTCTCGGGCACGTCACCAGTCGACAGCGATGCGGAGGAATTTTTCGACCATATTTTAGTTTGTGAATAGTTTTAGTTAAGTTAGGATATAATTTTGTTATTTTATTAATTAATTAGGTATATGTTGTTATGCAATAAAGTTTTTTTCATTTGAAAGAACATACTTCCAAAAAAATATATATATTGTAGTTTATTAAATGTACTTTGACTTTTTGTGGTTCAAAACATGATATCGAAAACTTCGCTCGATCAAAAAAAAATCCGAAGAAGAGTCTAATCGATGATTTTTTTGATGTTTTTCTAATTTTGCAGATTCATACAAAAGTTCAATACCTACTCGACAAAATGTATGAAACAGCTGATTATTTTTCGTGATTTCAGAGTTGGTCCCATAGTGAAAGTTGTTTGTATTCATGGGTAGAACACCCTGCGAAAATTTGGATAGTGATTTAAAAAATGTCCTGTATAAAATCATGTAAGAGTCATCACGTAACAAGGATCTTTGGTCCTGTCGGAAGTCCGCCGACGCACTCGGTTTTATAATGTTTTACTATTTGAATTTTGTTTTCATCTATAGCTTTCGCCAATCCTTGTTTTGATGTTATTATGGGACACTTAATTTCGACAATCGTATCATTTCCAATCAACCTTTTGGGCATGGCCCCAATATAACACTGGGTTTCGTCGATAAATAATCCGTAATAAATAATAAATATCCAAAACTAATTTGTATATAGATACTACTTACCTACTTTAAAATAAAACCCCACCATCAGCGCCACCTTTGTACGTATTTTTCTGTTTTTTCTTCTGGTCTGTTTACATGTGTGTACGTAAACTGTTAAATAAATAAATAAAAAACATGTGCAGTCGGGAGACACCGTCAGTCCGTTCATCTCACATATGATTTAATACAAAAACAAAATTTTCATTTTACATTTTGACCTCACTGTCGACTTTAGTATCCTCGAAAACTAGAAAAACTACACCCATGACGAAAAATTTGAAAATTTCCGCAGCCGCCATCTGGATTATCATTTTGACTTTACTATCGGCTATAGCGCCCTCGAAGATCATGGAAACGACACCCATGATGAAAAATTTGAAAATGTTCACGGCCGCCATCTTGGATTTTCATTTTGACTTTACTATCGGTTTCAGTACCCTCAAAAACCTTGAAAACGATACACCGTGGGTAGGTTGGTAGCGTTAAATACCTACTTCGCAGGGTCTACCTCGCCTTAAGAGCCTTTAGAACAGAAATTAGCATTGAGCAATTGAAAATGGTTTATTTCGCGTTGGTAGAATCAAAAATTAGATATAGCATGTTTTGGGGAAAAAGTTATGACTAGAATATCAAAAGAGCTTTTGTGTTACAAAAACGCGCAATTCGCACATTAGTCCGTATCACACAAAGAGAGAGTTATTTTTTTTTTTTTGCGGATCATCAAATGACTTCTCCCGCTCTGGGCGGAGCGGTAGGGCGTGTCGGACTTTTACTGACTAAAACCCACCCGTGTTCCTTCTGTTGCCTGTGCCGGGGCCACGGTAACTCTTTCGAACGTCCCGCAACCCCGGCTGGGGACACAAAGAGAGAGTTGCCGTGAACATTTCATAAATCTGAATACACTTACAGTGCCGGGCATTCATGTATTTGTACTTCTAAGTAACATGGCCAAATATATACATCGAACTCAAATTCAAAGCATTTATTTCAAAGAAACCAATTACAGGCACATTTGAATTGTCAAAGAGTCGGTCAGTTAGTCAGAAAGTTGAAGCTAGTTGCCCATTCCAAAGCGTAGATCTCTATGGAGAAGAACGGGCAAGAAACTCCACGGACACTCTTTTAAATCAAAATATTGTTACAAAATATTGGTTTTATCATTCATGTTGAAATTAAGTATGTGAGAACAATGTAGAAAGACGTGCACGTTAAAAGCGTCCGCAACAAAAAGATAAGAGTCAAAAATGATTCAAAAATTAAAATAAGCCGTGGCAGCTAAGAGATAACCAGTCCCTACTGACGGCGCCTGTTCACGAACATGACGCATGGATCAGTACCATTCAGCTCAACCATTTTGAAGGGAACTTAATGATCCAACACACACACCACCACCAGCGAGACATTTGAGTGAGCATGACATACTCTCAGTCGCTAGGGCAAATTCAAGTCACTAAAAGACGTAACCAGTTAATGGTAGCTCTATAGTAGGTAGGTACATAGTGCTCACACATGTGCTATGTATACAATACAGAAGATTGAATCTATATAATGCAAAGATAGTTTTTACAATCTTCAGCAGCTCCAACAATATTTTCGAATGCTTCGAGCAGGACCAGCATTGAGCCAAGCATTTTTGCCTGCGATGTAACCCCCCAACTTATAATATGCTTGGCTGCATAGTGTGTAGTGTGTGTAGTTCGTTTCGTTTCATACAGTTGGAGAATATGGGGAGGTATTTTATTGTAACACTTTAAATAGTACCCCATGAAGGATGAGTCTACTTTAGCCAGTCTGAAACCTGGTTGAACTAATTGGTCCCCATTTCTAGTCCTGTAATTGTGTCGTTCACCTCTTTTACCGAAAAGATTTAGATTTTTCCTTACGTACATGATGTTTTCACAGATATATTGATAAGGTACCGTCATGACGTTAATATCTTTATTCGGTAAAGCAAATCTTATGCATTTAGTTTTTGTCCCATTTAATACTAAATTATTAGCAGTGAACCAATTTTAGACCTGCAGTAGGGCGTTATTTACGTCGTCAAGATTTGATGCACGTCTATTTATCTTAAAAATTAAGGAGGTATCGTCTGTAAATAACACCATTTGTGGTTGGTTTCTTAATACATGGGGTAGATCATTAATATATACTAAAAAGAGGAAAGGACCCAATATCGAGCCTTGTGGAACACCCATTTTAACTTTCAAACCGAGTGAATTGACACCATTTATTTGAACTTGCTGTTGTCTATCATTTAAATAAGATTTTACTAAACTGAGCGCAAGTTTACCTAGTCCGTAATGCTTAAGTTTCAAGAGTAAGGTTTCATGATTTACGCAGTCAAATGCCTTGGAGAGGTCACAAAAGATTCCTATGGCATCTTTAGCCTCCTTCCACGCTGTAAATATGGGTTTTAATAAGGTGACACCGGCGTCAGTCGTACAACGTCCTTTGGATAAATCATACTGCTGATCGTGCAAGATTTGGTTGGTGTTAAAATGATTAAGCATTTCATTGAGCATTACCCTTTCGAACACCTTACTGAATACCGGCAACAAGGATACTGGTCTATAATGGTTGGTGTCTTTACTGTCCCCAGATTTAAAAAGTGATATAACCTTACTGTATTTCATTAGATCCGGGAAGATTCCTTGATCTACACGCAAATTAAATATTAAAGCCAAGTATGGCGCTACATGAATATGAAACAGCAGGAGAACAACAGATTAGAGAAAGCACACCTAGACAAGATATTATACGTTACAAGATGCAGCCTAATTTGAATATTGCTAAGCACAGTCCCAGATATTGTAAAGTTACAATTTAGCCGGAGGGGCTAAATTGTAAAATCACATACAATAATATAAAAATATAGAGATATAAGAGGGTTGAGCTTGAAGTAGTAGCGGGGTCTTGTGGTGCTCACTCGAAGTCCGGAAGTTCAGGAAACGGCAGCGTCTTCTCAGGAACGTGGTGCCGCTTAGTAGGAATTAGGGCTACGGTGTCTAAACGCCGTGCAACAGCCGGAGGAATGAGGGCAGAGTCACTCCAGTGATGCGGGACGGCGCGTCGCACGTCACCCAGTGCCTGGACGTCGGTGATGAGGGTTTATATAGAATTCCCAGGGCTTCGGCGTTCTTACGCCGTGTGACGGGGCCCTGGAAGTCCAGGCAACGGCGTCCATGCGCCGAACAGTTGGATTAGCTCATGGAGGACTTTGAGCTGGTCGCCGGTGCTCACCAGGATGTATTAAAACACTTTTGAAGACTGATAGTAGACTGCTTATTTGGACCTGACGGCCCGTATGTATAAGAGTCAGACGTATCATAATTCAAAAATATTATAATCATAATAGTTAGTCGGCCAAAATGAATAAAGCGGCTTACAGTGAAGACCTAACCTTATTAACTAGCCTTACAAAAGGTTCGTTGACAATAAAGCGGCTTACAGTGAAGACCTAACCTTATTAACACGTTCAATGCCGCCGACACGCCTAGCGTGTTCTTGCGAATTTCTATAACTACGCCTCAAACACGCCAGCCGTGTCCTAAATGTTTCAATGATATTTCGAAAATTAGCCAAAATTGCCTTTTGGAATTCTCAGTACATAATCCTCTAGCAATAACCTAAGGATTTTAGAGGTGGCCCCCGGAAAAATCTCTTAATTTTGTATTTTTTTTTAAGTGATAATGTAATGCCGAGAACCCGCCAGGCGTGTCCGCGTGGCTTTATAGGGCGGCATCGCTATGAACTTCAAAAAAATTGTGGTGGCAGTGTACGTGTTAACTAGCCTTACAAAAGGTTCGTTGACAATTTAGAACATAGAAAAAGAAACATGACAGATGACAATGATGAAGATTCTTGCAGAGTTCGAATCAAGTCTCTTTCAGAAAACAACGAATGAATACTGAGAGTGCTTATTTGATGTTTTCATATTTATGTAAATCATTGTCTCGCGATGTGTGAACGAAGGAAAATATTGAATCAAAAATGTCAATGGATGAAAATATTTTATGTGTTTTACAAAAATACAGAATTACTAATGTAAAATGCAGTTTCGAAAGTATGTTTTGTAAAGTAAGTATTAGTTAAATAAGTGTCCTGTGATTTCCTATCTAAAAATATAATTACAGGTAACAAGAATTATTGAACACAACCAGCCCTTTACAGCAAAATATATAAATATACTAAAGAATGTGGATTCTGTGAAGCGCAATACCGCAATATCAATCGGTTATATTATTTAATAAGTTGCCTCTAAATATAAAACGCGCTATTTACTCGAGCTCTTTTAAAAAGCAACTTAAAAGTTTCCTGTCGAGTAAGTGTCTTTATGCTGTTGAAGATCTATTACGAAATTCCTATATATATATGCAACATATAAAGGGTGTCTCAGTAAGAGTGCACTTTTTCATTTTAAAATAAAAACAAGTATTTTATGACAGAGTTGTGATATTTTTATTGTACTGTAAAGAAGACATGTTCCGATTAAGTATGGAATAAAATATCCGGCAAATGACCCCACGGCTCCGATGACAGGTCATTACTCTTTTCATGAAATTTTCCATGACTTTTGCACAGAGATGTGGCTGTATCTCACCGATGACGCGTTGGATTTCCGATTTGAGCTCAGGAATTGTTTCGGGTTTATTCGCATAAACCCAGGGTTTCACAAAACCCCAAAGAAAAAATCGCACGGTGTTAAATCGCATGATCTTGGTGGCCAGTTGACATCAGAATTTCGTGAGATAATGTGTTCTGGAAATCGTTGCTGCAATAAGTCGATTGTTTCATGCGCGGTGTGGCAGGTTGCGCCGTCCTGCTGAAACCACATGTTGTCCAGATTCATGCCGTCCAGTTGAGGCCACAAGAAGTCCGTTATCATAACGGACTTATTCCGTTATTATAACTTTCCCCATTTTTGTAATGAGTTTTCACAATTATAACGCGTTGTTCTTTCGAAAAGCGCTCCATTTTTAATAATCGGAATAAACAGAGGTGACAGCTGTCAAATTTCAGAGTTGCCACTTGCATGAAAAAAAAATATTCCAATTTTAAAAAGTGCACTCTTACTGAGACACCCTATATATATGTATATATATAATATATGTTGTATTTATGCGTTGTTGTAATATTTAGCGTGTTTTTTTCTTCAGTAATTTAATTTTCTTTTTTATACCATGTAATTTCAGATACAATTTATTGTTCATGAATAAATGTTTAATGACTAAAGACTGCTAAATGTTTCAATAATAATATTTTCTTAACATAATTAATCAACTATGGGCACGACGTTAATGTATGTGCATATCGTGGGATGCAGTTATATCTTCTAGTGACGTTCGCACTAGCACTCAAGTTATATCTTCTAGTGACGTTCGCACTAGCACTCAAGTTATATCTTCTAGTGACGTTCGCACTAGCACTCAAGTTATATCTTCTAGTGACGTTCGCACTAGCACTCAAGTTATATCTTCTAGTGACGTTCGCACTAGCACTCAAGTTATATCTTCTAGTGACGTTCGCACTAGCACTCAAGTTATATCTTCTAGTGACGTTCGCACTAGCACTCAAGTTATATCTTCTAGTGACGTTCGCACTAGCACTCAAGTTATATCTTCTAGTGACGTTCGCACTAGCACTCAAGTTTTCTAAGATATTATTTACAGCTTATGTGACACTTGTATCCCTAAAAGAGTAAATGTAAACTAATAGATAAGCAATCCCTAATGCGCCTAATGTAAGTATCGTAAGCAGTGGATATACGAGACTTCAGGCTAGATCTATAGTCAGAAATATAGATCTAGCCTAAAGTCTCGTATATCCACTGCTTATGATCTATAGTCAGAACTATAGATCTAGCCTAAAGTCTCGTATATCCACTGCTTATGATCTATAGTCAGAACTATAGATCTAGCCTAAAGTCTCGTATATCCACTGCTTATGATCTATAGTCAGAACTATAGATCTAGCCTAAAGTCTCGTATATCCACTGCTTATGATACTTACATTAGGCGCATCGAAAGGAGTATTAAGAAAAACTCTAAAGAATTCTGGCAGCATATTTCTAACCTTAGATCAAAAGGCGGGTTTGAGCCTAACGTAACCCACAAAGGTAAAATTCACTGTGGTGTCGCGGCTGCTGAAGAATTTAGCGAGCGTCTTCCAAACTGAAGTACCAAAGTTAGAGCTCGAGAATACAGCCAATCCAAGCAACTGCAATATTAGTATACTGAATATACGAATACTAAACTTCGTTGAAAGCGATATAAAAAAAAAAAAAAATGTGTTTATTATCATAAATCTTTACAATTAAGTTGCCGGGGCTTCCCAGAAAGTAATCCTAAGATACTTGTGATGGGATGAACCTCGCTCTTCCGCTATTAATTAACAGTTGTTTGGTTGTGCTAGTTAGGTATAAGATACTTGTGATGGGATGAACCTCGCTCTTCCTCTATTAGTTAACAGTTGTTTGGTTGTGCTAGTTAGGTATAAGATACTTGTGATGGGATGAACCTCGCTCTTCCGCTATTAGTTAACAGTTGTCTGGTTGTGCTAGTTAGGTATAAGATACTTGTGATGGGATGAACCTCGCTCTTCCTCTATTAGTTAACAGTTGTCTGGTTGTGCTAGTTAGGTATAAGATACTTGTGATGGGATGAACCTCGCTCTTCCTCTATTAGTTAACAGTTGTTTGGTTGTGCTAGTTAGGTATAAGATACTTGTGATGGGATGAACCTCGCTCTTCCGCTATTAGTTAACAGTTGTCTGGTTGTGCTAGTTAGGTATAAGATACTTGTGATGGGATGAACCTCGCTCTTCCGCTATTAGTTAACAGTTGTCTGGTTGTGCTAGTTAGGTATAAGATACTTGTGATGGGATGAACCTCGCTCTTCCTCTATTAGTTAACAGTTGTTTGGTTGTGCTAGTTAGGTATAAGATACTTGTGATGGGATGAACCTCGCTCTTCCTCTATTAGTTAACAGTTGTCTGGTTGTGCTAGTTAGGTATAAGATACTTGTGATGGGATGAACCTCGCTCTTCCGCTATTAGTTAACAGTTGTCTGGTTGTGCTAGTTAGGTATAAGATACTTGTGATGGGATGAACCTCGCTCTTCCGCTATTAGTTAACAGTTGTCTGGTTGTGCTAGTTAGGTATAAGATACTTGTGATGGGATGAACCTCGCTCTTCCGCTATTAGTTAACAGTTGTCTGGTTGTGCTAGTTAGGTATAAGATACTTGTGATGGGATGAACCTCGCTCTTCCTCTATTAGTTAACAGTTGTTTGGTTGTGCTAGTTAGGTATAAGTTACACATTTTTATAAAACCAATAAAAAGAGAAAATAAAAATAAATAAGAAAAATGAGAATCGTGTTATGGCATTGTGTGAGAACTGGAGTGTGTTTTGTAAAATGTGTGTTTATGCATGTGTTTATGAGTGTGTGAATGTATGTTTCGTGAGTAAGGGTGTGTGTGTGAATGGGTGTGTGTGTGAATGGGTGTGTGTGTGTGAGTGGGCGTGTGTATGTGTGAATGAGTGTGGAGGTGTGCTGGAGTATGTATGTGTATGAATGGGGTGTGTAGGAGTGTGTGTGTGCGTGTGTTAGGGTGTGTGTGTGTTAGAGTGTGTGTGTGTGTATGTGTGTGTGTGCCTGTATGCATGTCGTTCAACCCTGAGTCGCCAGAATGCCCTCCACGGCATCATAACTAAGCGTGAAGAGCCATTCCTTCAATGTCTTCTTACACTCATACAGCAGCATAGGGTAAATGTTGAGTATGCGATTTACTTTATTATAAACCCGTGGGGCTCGAGTTACATTTTGGCGACTAGCAAAGATTGAACGTGCTGCGTATGTAGGGGCTACTTTATCACACCGTCTTTTTTTAAGTTTGGCATTGTTAAAGGGTAGAATTTTGTGATATCTGAGTACCATGTGTAGTATGTGAAGTTTTCTAACGGAGAGCAGCATAGAGCTTGCGTATAGAGTCTCAGTGGGGAACCTGTAGGGCTTACAGTACATGACCTTAATCAAGGATCTCTGTGCCCTCTCTAGATCTATAAAATACGACTTAGCTGCTCCACCCCATACCGAGATACAATATATGATTACAGATTGGGCCAGTGCGATATAGATTTTCTTCTGTAGTTCTGCATTCATAACTTGTCTCATGGATTTGAAAACCCAAATGAGTTTTCTTACCCTCCCTATAGTTAGTTCCAGGTGTGGGTACCAGCTTAACCTTTGATCTACTACAATACCTAGGTACCTGACGGAATTTACCTTATGAATTACAGGACAACTGCAGGTAGCTTGAGTTGGGGCCTGACAAGAATGTATTCTAATGTTAAAGTCAGGCGCAGGCTGAGAGTTTGCGTATTTAGAGAAGCAGACATGGTTGGTATATAAGCACCGGAACAATCAAATAAAACTCAGCAGTTCTATTGGACCTGGTAATATTCCTCCGTGGTTCTTAAAAAAGGGAAAGGAATTTCTTATTCAGCCCCATAACCACATTTTTAATCTAGCACTAAAATCTGGAATCTATCCGCCACAGTGGCAGATACTAAGTGGTGTGACTCCCAAACCGAAATCTTCAAATAATTCTTCAGTCGACGGATATCGTCCAGTAGCGATACTATCTTTTCCCGCGAAAGTTTTCGAGAGTGTCCTATGTGAAGGAATTGACAAGCAAGTGAAGCAGTACCTATGCAATGAGCAGCACGGCTTTCGCGAAAAAAGATTCGTCAATACTAACTCACACTAGGTAACTGTATCTCTATTAGTTTTGGTCGCAGACGCAGACGCCAGGTAGACGTTCTTTACTTTGTTTTGGTCGCAGACGCCAGGTAGACGTTCTTTACTTTGTTTTGGTCGCAGACGCAGACGCCAGGTAGACGTTCTTTACTTTGTTTTGGTCGCAGACGCAGACGCCAGGTAGACGTTCTTTACTTTGTTTTGGTCGCAGACGCAGACGCCAGGTAGACGTTCTTTACTTTGTTTTGGTCGCAGACGCAGACGCCAGGTAGACGTTCTTTACTTTGTTTTGGTCGCAGACGCAGACGCCAGGTAGACGTTCTTTACTTTGTTTTGGTCGCAGACGCCAGGTAGACGTTCTTTACTTTGTTTTGGTCGCAGACGCAGACGCCAGGTAGACGTTCTTTACTTTGTTTTGGTCGCAGACACCAGGTAGACGTTCTTTACTTTGTTTTGGTCGCAGACGCCAGGTAGACGTTCTTTACTTTGTTTTGGTCGCAGACGCAGACGCCAGGTAGACGTTCTTTACTTTGTTTTGGTCGCAGACACCAGGTAGACGTTCTTTACTTTGTTTTGGTCGCAGACGCCAGGTAGACGTTCTTTACTTTGTTTTGGTCGCAGACGCCAGGTAGACGTTCTTTACTTTGTTTTGGTCGCAGACGCCAGGTAGACGTTCTTTACTTTGTTTTGGTCGCAGACGCCAGGTAGACGTTCTTTACTTTGTTTTGGTCGCAGACGCCAGGTAGACGTTCTTTACTTTGTTTTGGTCGCAGACGCCAGGTAGACGTTCTTTACTTTGTTTTGGTCGCAGACGCCAGGTAGACGTTCTTTACTTTGTTTTGGTCGCAGACGCCAGGTAGACGTTCTTTACTTTGTTTTGGTCGCAGACGCCAGGTAGACGTTCTTTACTTTGTTTTGGTCGCAGACGCCAGGTAGACGTTCTTTACTTTGTTTTGGTCGCAGACGCCAGGTAGACGTTCTTTACTTTGTTTTGGTCGCAGACGCCAGGTAGACGTTCTTTACTTTGTTTTGGTCGCAGACGCAGACGCCAGGTAGACGTTCTTTACTTTGTTTTGGTCGCAGACGCCAGGTAGACGTTCTTTACTTTGTTTTGGTCGCAGACGCCAGGTAGACGTTCTTTACTTTGTTTTGGTCGCAGACGCCAGGTAGACGTTCTTTACTTTGTTTTGGTCGCAGACGCAGACGCCAGGTAGACGTTCTTTACTATGTTTTGGTCGCAGACGCCAGGTAGACGTTCTTTACTTTGTTTTGGTCGCAGACGCCAGGTAGACGTTCTTTACTTTGTTTTGGTCGCAGACGCCAGGTAGACGTTCTTTACTTTGTTTTGGTCGCAGACGCAGACGCCAGGTAGACGTTCTTTACTTTGTTTTGGTCGCAGACGCCAGGTAGACGTTCTTTACTTTGTTTTGGTCGCAGACGCCAGGTAGACGTTCTTTACTTTGTTTTGGTCGCAGACGCCAGGTAGACGTTCTTTACTTTGTTTTGGTCGCAGACGCCAGGTAGACGTTCTTTACTTTGTTTTGGTCGCAGACGCAGACGCCAGGTAGACGTTCTTTACTTTGTTTTGGTCGCAGACGCCAGGTAGACGTTCTTTACTTTGTTTTGGTCGCAGACGCCAGGTAGACGTTCTTTACTTTGTTTTGGTCGCAGACGCCAGGTAGACGTTCTTTACTTTGTTTTGGTCGCAGACGCCAGGTAGACGTTCTTTACTTTGTTTTGGTCGCAGACGCAGACGCCAGGTAGACGTTCTTTACTTTGTTTTGGTCGCAGACGCCAGGTAGACGTTCTTTACTTTGTTTTGGTCGCAGACGCCAGGTAGACGTTCTTTACTTTGTTTTGGTCGCAGACGCCAGGTAGACGTTCTTTACTTTGTTTTGGTCGCAGACGCCAGGTAGACGTTCTTTACTTTGTTTTGGTCGCAGACGCCAGGTAGACGTTCTTTACTTTGTTTTGGTCGCAGACGCCAGGTAGACGTTCTTTACTTTGTTTTGGTCGCAGACGCCAGGTAGACGTTCTTTACTTTGTTTTGGTCGCAGACGCCAGGTAGACGTTCTTTACTTTGTTTTGGTCGCAGACGCAGACGCCAGGTAGACGTTCTTTACTTTGTTTTGGTCGCAGACGCCAGGTAGACGTTCTTTACTTTGTTTTGGTCGCAGACGCAGACGCCAGGTAGACGTTCTTTACTTTGTTTTGGTCGCAGACGCCAGGTAGACGTTCTTTACTTTGTTTTGGTCGCAGACGCCAGGTAGACGTTCTTTACTTTGTTTTGGTCGCAGACGCCAGGTAGACGTTCTTTACTTTGTTTTGGTCGCAGACGCCAGGTAGACGTTCTTTACTTTGTTTTGGTCGCAGACGCAGACGCCAGGTAGACGTTCTTTACTTTGTTTTGGTCGCAGACGCCAGGTAGACGTTCTTTACTTTGTTTTGGTCGCAGACGCCAGGTAGACGTTCTTTACTTTGTTTTGGTCGCAGACGCCAGGTAGACGTTCTTTACTTTGTTTTGGTCGCAGACGCCAGGTAGACGTTCTTTACTTTGTTTTGGTCGCAGACGCCAGGTAGACGTTCTTTACTTTGTTTTGGTCGCAGACGCCAGGTAGACGTTCTTTACTTTGTTTTGGTCGCAGACGCCAGGTAGACGTTCTTTACTTTGTTTTGGTCGCAGACGCAGACGCCAGGTAGACGTTCTTTACTTTGTTTTGGTCGCAGACGCCAGGTAGACGTTCTTTACTTTGTTTTGGTCGCAGACGCCAGGTAGACGTTCTTTACTTTGTTTTGGTCGCAGACGCAGACGCCAGGTAGACGTTCTTTACTTTGTTTTGGTCGCAGACGCCAGGTAGACGTTCTTTACTTTGTTTTGGTCGCAGACGCCAGGTAGACGTTCTTTACTTTGTTTTGGTCGCAGACGCAGACGCCAGGTAGACGTTCTTTACTTTGTTTTGGTCGCAGACACCAGGTAGACGTTCTTTACTTTGTTTTGGTCGCAGACGCAGACGCCAGGTAGACGTTCTTTACTTTGTTTTGGTCGCAGACACCAGGTAGACGTTCTTTACTTTGTTTTGGTCGCAGACGCAGACGCCAGGTAGACGTTCTTTACTTTGTTTTGGTCGCAGACACCAGGTAGACGTTCTTTACTTTGTTTTGGTCGCAGACGCCAGGTAGACGTTCTTTACTTTGTTTTGGTCGCAGACGCCAGGTAGACGTTCTTTACTTTGTTTTGGTCGCAGACGCCAGGTAGACGTTCTTTACTTTGTTTTGGTCGCAGACGCAGACGCCAGGTAGACGTTCTTTACTATGTTTTGGTCGCAGACGCCAGGTAGACGTTCTTTACTTTGTTTTGGTCGCAGACGCCAGGTAGACGTTCTTTACTTTGTTTTGGTCGCAGACGCCAGGTAGACGTTCTTTACTTTGTTTTGGTCGCAGACGCCAGGTAGACGTTCTTTACTTTGTTTTGGTCGCAGACGCAGACGCCAGGTAGACGTTCTTTACTATGTTTTGGTCGCAGACGCCAGGTAGACGTTCTTTACTTTGTTTTGGTCGCAGACGCCAGGTAGACGTTCTTTACTTTGTTTTGGTCGCAGACGCCAGGTAGACGTTCTTTACTTTGTTTTGGTCGCAGACGCCAGGTAGACGTTCTTTACTTTGTTTTGGTCGCAGACGCAGACGCCAGGTAGACGTTCTTTACTATGTTTTGGTCGCAGACGCCAGGTAGACGTTCTTTACTTTGTTTTGGTCGCAGACGCCAGGTAGACGTTCTTTACTTTGTTTTGGTCGCAGACGCCAGGTAGACGTTCTTTACTTTGTTTTTGTCGCAGAAGCAGACGCCAGGTAGACGTTCTTTACTTTGTTTTGGTCGCAGACGCAGACGCCAGGTAGACGTTCTTTACTTTGTTTTGGTCGCAGACGCAGACGCCAGGTAGACGTTCTTTACTTTGTTTTTGTCGCAGACGCAGACGCCAGGTAGACGTTCTTTACTTTGTTTTGGTCGCAGACGCCAGGTAGACGTTCTTTACTTTGTTTTGGTCGCAGACGCCAGGTAGACGTTCTTTACTTTGTTTTGGTCGCAGACGCCAGGTAGACGTTCTTTACTTTGTTTTGGTCGCAGACGCCAGGTAGACGTTCTTTACTTTGTTTTGGTCGCAGACGCCAGGTAGACGTTCTTTACTTTGTTTTGGTCGCAGACGCAGACGCCAGGTAGACGTTCTTTACTTTGTTTTGGTCGCAGACGCAGACGCCAGGTAGACGTTCTTTACTTTGTTTTGGTCGCAGACGCAGACGCCAGGTAGACGTTCTTTACTTTGTTTTTGTCGCAGACGCAGACGCCAGGTAGACGTTCTTTACTTTGTTTTGGTCGCAGACGCAGACGCCAGGTAGACGTTCTTTACTTTGTTTTGGTCGCAGACACCAGGTAGACGTTCTTTACTTTGTTTTGGTCGCAGACGCCAGGTAGACGTTCTTTACTTTGTTTTGGTCGCAGACGCAGACGCCAGGTAGACGTTCTTTACTTTGTTTTGGTCGCAGACGCAGACGCCAGGTAGACGTTCTTTACTTTGTTTTGGTCGCAGACGCAGACGCCAGGTAGACGTTCTTTACTTTGTTTTTGTCGCAGACGCAGACGCCAGGTAGACGTTCTTTACTTTGTTTTGGTCGCAGACGCAGACGCCAGGTAGACGTTCTTTACTTTGTTTTGGTCGCAGACGCCAGGTAGACGTTCTTTACTTTGTTTTGGTCGCAGACGCCAGGTAGACGTTCTTTACTTTGTTTTGGTCGCAGACGCCAGGTAGACGTTCTTTACTTTGTTTTGGTCGCAGACGCCAGGTAGACGTTCTTTACTTTGTTTTGGTCGCAGACGCAGACGCCAGGTAGACGTTCTTTACTATGTTTTGGTCGCAGACGCCAGGTAGACGTTCTTTACTTTGTTTTGGTCGCAGACGCCAGGTAGACGTTCTTTACTTTGTTTTGGTCGCAGACGCCAGGTAGACGTTCTTTACTTTGTTTTGGTCGCAGACGCCAGGTAGACGTTCTTTACTTTGTTTTGGTCGCAGACGCAGACGCCAGGTAGACGTTCTTTACTATGTTTTGGTCGCAGACGCCAGGTAGACGTTCTTTACTTTGTTTTGGTCGCAGACGCCAGGTAGACGTTCTTTACTTTGTTTTGGTCGCAGACGCCAGGTAGACGTTCTTTACTTTGTTTTTGTCGCAGACGCAGACGCCAGGTAGACGTTCTTTACTTTGTTTTGGTCGCAGACGCAGACGCCAGGTAGACGTTCTTTACTTTGTTTTGGTCGCAGACGCAGACGCCAGGTAGACGTTCTTTACTTTGTTTTTGTCGCAGACGCAGACGCCAGGTAGACGTTCTTTACTTTGTTTTGGTCGCAGACGCCAGGTAGACGTTCTTTACTTTGTTTTGGTCGCAGACGCCAGGTAGACGTTCTTTACTTTGTTTTGGTCGCAGACGCCAGGTAGACGTTCTTTACTTTGTTTTGGTCGCAGACGCCAGGTAGACGTTCTTTACTTTGTTTTGGTCGCAGACGCCAGGTAGACGTTCTTTACTTTGTTTTGGTCGCAGACGCAGACGCCAGGTAGACGTTCTTTACTTTGTTTTGGTCGCAGACGCAGACGCCAGGTAGACGTTCTTTACTTTGTTTTGGTCGCAGACGCAGACGCCAGGTAGACGTTCTTTACTTTGTTTTTGTCGCAGACGCAGACGCCAGGTAGACGTTCTTTACTTTGTTTTGGTCGCAGACGCAGACGCCAGGTAGACGTTCTTTACTTTGTTTTGGTCGCAGACACCAGGTAGACGTTCTTTACTTTGTTTTGGTCGCAGACGCCAGGTAGACGTTCTTTACTTTGTTTTGGTCGCAGACGCAGACGCCAGGTAGACGTTCTTTACTTTGTTTTGGTCGCAGACGCCAGGTAGACGTTCTTTACTTTGTTTTGGTCGCAGACGCAGACGCCAGGTAGACGTTCTTTACTTTGTTTTGGTCGCAGACGCAGACGCCAGGTAGACGTTCTTTACTTTGTTTTGGTCGCAGACGCAGACGCCAGGTAGACGTTCTTTACTTTGTTTTGGTCGCAGACGCAGACGCCAGGTAGACGTTCTTTACTTTGTTTTGGTCGCAGACGCAGACGCCAGGTAGACGTTCTTTACTTTGTTTTGGTCGCAGACGCAGACGCCAGGTAGACGTTCTTTACTTTGTTTTTGTCGCAGACGCAGACGCCAGGTAGACGTTCTTTACTTTGTTTTGGTCGCAGACGCCAGGTAGACGTTCTTTACTTTGTTTTGGTCGCAGACGCAGACGCCAGGTAGACGTTCTTTACTTTGTTTTGGTCGCAGACGCCAGGTAGACGTTCTTTACTTTGTTTTGGTCGCAGACGCCAGGTAGACGTTCTTTACTTTGTTTTTGTCGCAGACGCAGACGCCAGGTAGACGTTCTTTACTTTGTTTTGGTCGCAGACGCCAGGTAGACGTTCTTTACTTTGTTTTGGTCGCAGACGCAGACGCCAGGTAGACGTTCTTTACTTTGTTTTGGTCGCAGACGCCAGGTAGACGTTCTTTACTTTGTTTTGGTCGCAGACGCCAGGTAGACGTTCTTTACTTTGTTTTGGTCGCAGACGCCAGGTAGACGTTCTTTACTTTGTTTTGGTCGCAGACGCAGACGCCAGGTAGACGTTCTTTACTATGTTTTGGTCGCAGACGCCAGGTAGACGTTCTTTACTTTGTTTTGGTCGCAGACGCCAGGTAGACGTTCTTTACTTTGTTTTGGTCGCAGACGCCAGGTAGACGTTCTTTACTTTGTTTTGGTCGCAGACGCAGACGCCAGGTAGACGTTCTTTACTATGTTTTGGTCGCAGACGCCAGGTAGACGTTCTTTACTTTGTTTTGGTCGCAGACGCCAGGTAGACGTTCTTTACTTTGTTTTGGTCGCAGACGCCAGGTAGACGTTCTTTACTTTGTTTTGGTCGCAGACGCCAGGTAGACGTTCTTTACTTTGTTTTGGTCGCAGACGCCAGGTAGACGTTCTTTACTTTGTTTTGGTCGCAGACGCAGACGCCAGGTAGACGTTCTTTACTTTGTTTTGGTCGCAGACACCAGGTAGACGTTCTTTACTTTGTTTTGGTCGCAGACGCCAGGTAGACGTTCTTTACTTTGTTTTGGTCGCAGACGCCAGGTAGACGTTCTTTACTTTGTTTTGGTCGCAGACGCAGACGCCAGGTAGACGTTCTTTACTTTGTTTTGGTCGCAGACGCCAGGTAGACGTTCTTTACTTTGTTTTGGTCGCAGACGCAGACGCCAGGTAGACGTTCTTTACTTTGTTTTGGTCGCAGACGCAGACGCCAGGTAGACGTTCTTTACTATGTTTGTTTGTTTGTCAGTCAACAATGACGTTTTGCTGTCAAAGCTCAGTGCGACAGGTGTTGCTCCAGGGCCTCTACGGCTTCTTGCGGATTATTTGCAGGACCGACAACAATTTTTCAGATTAGGTTTGTACGAGTCACTCCCATACGACACTTGCTCGAGTGTGAGTCAAGGCTCGGTAGTCGACCCTCTCCTCTTCATTTTTGTGATTAATGACCTTCCCGATGTATTTGCGAATGCCAGATCCCTCTTATATGCTGATGACTTAAAACTTTTTTATGCGATAAAATCTGAGCTCGATTGCCAAGCTCTGCAGTCAGACATTTACAATCCAATCAGACATAAGTGGAGTTTAGAAAATAAAATGGAATTTAATAAATCAAAATGCTACGTGATGTGTTTCGGTCGAGTGCGGCGTCGTCAACTGTCCATACAAACTGAATGGAGATACAATTACAAGAACTGATTCCATGAAAGACCTGGGAGTCATATTCGACCGTAAGCTCACTTTTCAGGCGCCTTGGCTTTGTTTTAAGGAACTGTCGTGACTTCCACAACCCCCACGTTATCAGGCTTGTTTATGGGGCACTGGTCCGTAGCAAGCTTGAGTCTAGTGCGTGCGTGTGGAATCCCTTTGAGAAGCAGTATGCGTTAGCTTTAGAAAAAGTTCAAACAGCATTCCTTAGATACCTTTACAAGCACTTGTACGGCTATTATCCTCTCTTGTATCCCACTAAATTCCTGTTGTGTTGCTTAGGTTTCAATTCTCTTGAAGTAAGACGGTCGCGCGATCAGATGACTGTAATATTTAAAATTCTTAGGGGGATTATTGATGTTCCTGATCTGCAAAATGAAATCCGCAATCTATTTGTCCCAGACCATTACTGTCGTAGCAGACAACACCGCTTACTGTCTGTTCCCACTTGCCGTACTGCTGCACGCTCCAGGTCACCTATTCCTCGGACATTAGCCGCTATTAACGCCCACCTGAACTCAAACACAGATCTTGATATGTTGGCGAATGACTGGAAGATGATACTTTCAGAATATTTGAATTTCTTTGAGAAGAATGCATGACTGTGTTAAATAAATTATGTGTTTAAATAGTGTAAGGTGATCTGGGGTAATTCCAAAAAAGGGTATATTCCGAAAATCCATAAAATTCTCTTCTTGGGGTAATTCCGAAATACAAAACTATAAGAAATGATATTGGCGATACTATTACTAAAACTCATGATATTTTGTGTAAGGGGTAAATACGATTGAAAAAGAAATGTAAACCTTTGGTCAAAGTACAATAAAGTCGACGTTTAAATAATTTCGGCATAACCCCAAGATAGTTTGTAATTTCCCGTAAACCAAAAAATTATAATTCAAAAATTCAAAATGCTCTATCTAGTGAATCCAACTACATATTTATGAATCTAATATATCCATTGGTTAAATCTTTTCATTAAGTTAACCGAAGTCGCTTATTAATGACAGTAAATATGAAACTACTTTACATAACTAACCGAAATGTAGACCTCTAGACATCTCGTAAAAATTCCCGTCGGAATTAGCCCAGTACACCTTAATTGGTTTCGGCCGTTCTATTTAAATACATATCTTAAGGGCACGATATTAATGTATGTGCATATCTCATGTGATATCAGATCGTTATTTTACACAGATCCTACTCCTGCTACTTACCTATATTTGTAAAACATACTTTATTTCGAAATGTCTTATTTAAAAAAAAGATAATTGGATATCTCTGTTGCTATGGAACATTTAAAAGATAATTGGATATCTCTGTTGCTATGGAACATTTAAAAGATAATTGGATATCTCTGTTGCTATGGAACATTTAAAAGATAATTGCATATCTCTGTTGCTATGGAACATTTAAAAGATAATTGCATATCTCTGTTGCTATGGAACATTTAAAAGATAATTGCATATCTCTGTTGCTATGGAACATTTAAAAGATAATTGCATATCTCTGTTGCTATGGAACATTTAAAAGATAATTGCATATCTCTGTTGCTATGGAACATTTAAAAGATAATTGCATATCTCTGTTACTATGGAACATTTAAAAGATAATTGCATATCTCTGTTGCTATGGACATTTAAAAGATAATTGGATATCTCTGTTGCTATGGAACATTTAAAAGATAATTGGATATCTCTGTTGCTATGGAACACTTAAAAGATAATTGCATATCTCTGTTGCTATGGAACATTTAAAAGATAATTGGATATCTCTGTTGCTATGGAACATTTAAAAGATAATTGCATATCTCTGTTGCTATGAAACATTTAAAAGATAATTGCATATCTCTGTTGCTATGGAACATTTAAAAGATAATTGCATATCTCTGTTGTTATGGAACATTTAAAAGATAATTGCAGATCTCTGTTGCTATGGAACATTTAAAATCTCTATTGCTATGGAACATTTAAAATCTCTGTTGCTATGGAACATTTAAAATCTCTGTTGCTATGGAACATTTAAAATCTCTATTGCTATGGAACATTTAAAATCTCTGTTGCTATGGAACATTTAAAATCGGTCGGTTTAGCTGTAACACAATTTTTTCGAAAATGTTCTTAATTAACTATTTAGGCATGTGTCCTGCTTATGCGTATGAAGTTTCATTAAAATCGGTTGATTCATTTCGAAATACAAGGATTTGAAAGTTTGTATGAAATGCCGCACGTCGTAAACGCTCTGAACTAAGTGCTTTAGCTCGCAGCCACAATGTGGAAGCTCCCAGTGGTGCGCCGCCATCTGCGCGCAGTCACGACTTGTGTTAGCTCGCAGCCACAATGTGGAAGCTCCCAGTGGTGCGCCGCCATCTGCGCGCAGTCACGACTTGTGTTAGCTCGCAGCCACAATGTTGAAGCTCCCAGTGGTGCGCCGCCATCTGCGCGCAGTCACGACTTGTGTTAGCTCGCAGCCACAATGTTGAAGCTCCCAGTGGTGCGCCGCCATCTGCGCGCAGTCACGACTTGTGTTAGCTCGCAGCCACAATGTTGAAGCTCCCAGTGGTGCGCCGCCATCTGCGCGCAGTCACGACTTGTGTTAGCTCGCAGCCACAATGTGGAAGCTCCCAGTGGTGCGCCGCCATCTGCGCGCAGTCACGACTTGTGTTAGCTCGCAGCCACAATGTTGAAGCTCCCAGTGGTGCGCCGCCATCTGCGCGCAGTCACGACTTGTGTTAGCTCGCAGCCACAATGTTGAAGCTCCCAGTGGTGCGCCGCCATCTGCGCGCAGTCACGACTTGTGTTAGCTCGCAGCCACAATGTGGAAGCTCCCAGTGGTGCGCCGCCATCTGCGCGCAGTCACGACTTGTGTTAGCTCGCAGCCACAATGTTGAAGCTCCCAGTGGTGCGCCGCCATCTGCGCGCAGTCACGACTTGTGTTAGCTCGCAGCCACAATGTGGAAGCTCCCAGTGGTGCGCCGCCATCTGCGCGCAGTCACGACTTGTGTTAGCTCGCAGCCACAATGTGGAAGCTCCCAGTGGTGCGCCGCCATCTGCGCGCAGTCACGACTTGTGTTAGCTCGCAGCCACAATGTTGAAGCTCCCAGTGGTGCGCCGCCATCTGCGCGCAGTCACGACTTGTGTTAGCTCGCAGCCACAATGTTGAAGCTCCCAGTGGTGCGCCGCCATCTGCGCGCAGTCACGACTTGTGTTAGCTCGCAGCCACAATGTGGAAGCTCCCAGTGGTGCGCCGCCATCTGCGCGCAGTCACGACTTGTGTTAGCTCGCAGCCACAATGTGGAAGCTCCCAGTGGTGCGCCGCCATCTGCGCGCAGTCACGACTTGTGTTAGCTCGCAGCCACAATGTGGAAGCTCCCAGTGGTGCGCCGCCATCTGCGCGCAGTCACGACTTGTGTTAGCTCGCAGCCACAATGTTGAAGCTCCCAGTGGTGCGCCGCCATCTGCGCGCAGTCACGACTTGTGTTAGCTCGCAGCCACAATGTGGAAGCTCCCAGTGGTGCGCCGCCATCTGCGCGCAGTCACGACTTGTGTTAGCTCGCAGCCACAATGTTGAAGCTCCCAGTGGTGCGCCGCCATCTGCGCGCAGTCACGACTTGTGTTAGCTCGCAGCCACAATGTGGAAGCTCCCAGTGGTGCGCCGCCATCTGCGCGCAGTCACGACTTGTGTTAGCTCGCAGCCACAATGTGGAAGCTCCCAGTGGTGCGCCGCCATCTGCGCGCAGTCACGACTTGTGTTAGCTCGCAGCCACAATGTTGAAGCTCCCAGTGGTGCGCCGCCATCTGCGCGCAGTCACGACTTGTGTTAGCTCGCAGCCACAATGTGGAAGCTCCCAGTGGTGCGCCGCCAGCTGTGCGCAGTCACGACTTGTGTTAGCTCGCAGCCACAATGTGGAAGCTCCCAGTGGTGCGCCGCCATCTGTGCGCAGTCACGACTTGTGTACAACATTCGACTACGAGCCGCCCCACATCACACGTCACGGTGACAAGTCCCCGCGCACGGGTACAACCATACTATAGCCGCTTTCCTCCCTAAAACGGTTCTGATTCTGTCCTCTCGCAAATAAAGCGATTCCTTCAGAAAGCTCGCGAGCGTCACGAGCGCGTTATCTGGCAACTCATTTTATTTGATTCATACAATTTGCGAGCGTCTTGACTTTTTATTTGCCGCCCCGATACCCCACATCTACATAATTTAATATCCGATCCCGAGTGATGTTATTGCAATGTATCAACGTATCCGCTCGACAGCGCCATCTGTCGCGGAGGGGACCATTCGTCTCTCATAATTTGACAAATCGCGACACATGTCGATGTCGAGCTTCATCGTTCAGCTATTACTTCTGCTACACTATGCTGTTCGTCGATAGTACAGCAACACTGGCGGTGCGTCACGTTCAGCTATTACTTCTGCTACACTATGCTGTTCGTCGATAGTACAGCAACACTGGCGGTGCGTCACGTTCAGCTATTACTTCTGCTACACTATGCTGTTCGTCGATAGTACAGCAACACTGGCGGTGCGTCACGTTCAGCTATTACTTCTGCTACACTATGCTGTTCGTCGATAGTACAGCAACACTGGCGGTGCGTCACGTTCAGCTATTACTTCTGCTACACTATGCTGTTCGTCGATAGTACAGCAACACTGGCGGTGCGTCACGTTCAGGACTGCGTCTTGCTGAAAATGTTCTCGGATTGTTTCACAGATGAAAGCGTTTTATTTGGATCGCTGCAGACTGGTGTAGTATACTGACTGATGTACATTTGCCGACTTCAGCTCCGCGGGGTTTGATGCTCGTCTCCAGTTAGCGTGCAAGATTGTGTTTAAGTATGGATGCTGTTTGTTCATTTGATTTTCAGCATCTTTTTACTGTCAAGGTTGACATTTTGAAAGACTTGTGCTGTTTGTTTCTTAGATGTTTACTTTACAACTAGGTACATCTATATTATTTCGTCAATTTCTCCCTTCCGGTTGCTCGGTTACCAATTAATTCACTACTCACTTGTGCGATGTTCAATGGCGCCACATCAGCGTGAGCTCCGACGTCACGCGTCACCCGCGAGTGCCGCCGGTTGTGCGCTCAAGCGGAAAATCATATCTTCGAGATAAGTCGGATAATCTCGGAGATGTATCGCGGGCGTCTGCCACGAGTTATCTGCGGCACGCGCGGCGCGCGCTGCAACAGAAGGTCCGCTTAGTTATCTGCGGCACGCGCTGCAACAGAAGGTCCGCTTAGTTATCTGCGGCACGCGCTGCAACAGAAGGTCCGCTTAGTTATCTGCGGCACGCGCGGCGCGCGCTGCAACAGAAGGTCCGCTTAGTTATCTGCGGCACGCGCGGCGCGCGCTGCAACAGAAGGTCCGCTTAGTTATCTGCGGCACGCGCTGCAACAGAAGGTCCGCTTAGTTATCTGCGGCACGCGCTGCGCGCGCTGCAACAGAAGGTCCGCTTAGTTATCTGCGGCACGCGCGGCGCGCGCTGCAACAGAAGGTCCGCTTAGTTATCTGCGGCACGCGCGGCGCGCGCTGCAACAGAAGGTCCGCTTAGTTATCTGCGGCACGCGCTGCAACAGAAGGTCCGCTTAGTTATCTGCGGCACGCGCGGCGCGCGCTGCAACAGAAGGTCCGCTTAGTTATCTGCGGCACGCGCGGCGCGCGCTGCAACAGAAGGTCCGCTTAGTTATCTGCGGCACGCGCTGCAACAGAAGGTCCGCTTAGTTATCTGCGGCACGCGCTGCGCGCGCTGCAACAGAAGGTCCGCTTAGTTATCTGCGGCACGCGCGGCGCGCGCTGCAACAGAAGGTCCGCTTAGTTATCTGCGGCACGCGCGGCGCGCGCTGCAACAGAAGGTCCGCTTAGTTATCTGCGGCACGCGCGGCGCGCGCTGCAACAGAAGGTCCGCTTAGTTATCTGCGGCACGCGCTGCAACAGAAGGTCCGCTTAGTTATCTGCGGCACGCGCTGCAACAGAAGGTCCGCTTAGTTATCTGCGGCACGCGCTGCGCGCGCTGCAACAGAAGGTCCGCTTAGTTATCTGCGGCACGCGCTGCGCGCGCTGCAACAGAAGGTCCGCTTAGTTATCTGCGGCACGCGCTGCGCGCGCTGCAACAGAAGGTCCGCTTAGTTATCTGCGGCACGCGCGGCGCGCGCTGCAACAGAAGGTCCGCTTAGTTATCTGCGGCACGCGCGGCGCGCGCTGCAACAGAAGGTCCGCTTAGTTATCTGCGGCACGCGCTGCAACAGAAGGTCCGCTTAGTTATCTGCGGCACGCGCTGCGCGCGCTGCAACAGAAGGTCCGCTTAGTTATCTGCGGCACGCGCGGCGCGCGCTGCAACAGAAGGTCCGCTTAGTTATCTGCGGCACGCGCGGCGCGCGCTGCAACAGAAGGTCCGCTTAGTTATCTGCGGCACGCGCGGCGCGCGCTGCAACAGAAGGTCCGCTTAGTTATCTGCGGCACGCGCTGCAACAGAAGGTCCGCTTAGTTATCTGCGGCACGCGCGGCGCGCGCTGCAACAGAAGGTCCGCTTAGTTATCTGCGGCACGCGCGGCGCGCGCTGCAACAGAAGGTCCGCTTAGTTATCTGCGGCACGCGCTGCAACAGAAGGTCCGCTTAGTTATCTGCGGCACGCGCTGCGCGCGCTGCAACAGAAGGTCCGCTTAGTTATCTGCGGCACGCGCGGCGCGCGCTGCAACAGAAGGTCCGCTTAGTTATCTGCGGCACGCGCGGCGCGCGCTGCAACAGAAGGTCCGCTTAGTTATCTGCGGCACGCGCGGCGCGCGCTGCAACAGAAGGTCCGCTTAGTTATCTGCGGCACGCGCTGCAACAGAAGGTCCGCTTAGTTATCTGCGGCACGCGCTGCAACAGAAGGTCCGCTTAGTTATCTGCGGCACGCGCTGCGCGCGCTGCAACAGAAGGTCCGCTTAGTTATCTGCGGCACGCGCTGCGCGCGCTGCAACAGAAGGTCCGCTTACTGCTATGACTACAACTTTGCCGACAGCGAACGTAACTGCAACTTGCAGCTGTTGTACTGCATGCTGCAGAATATACATCTCAAGCGACCTGTATGTCTGAGGAAGTAGACGACAGTAATGGCGCATTACTTCACGATACGCTTAACGACTGATTGAAAGAGTTACGATGCAATGTTGGTAGGTAGCACTCCCGGGGCACCTCGTCGGTGTTACGATGCAATGTTGGTAGGTAGCACTCCCGGGGCACCTCGTCGGTGTTACCATGCAATGTTGGTAGGTAGCACTCCCGGGGCACCTCGTCGGTGTTACGATGCAATGTTGGTAGGTAGCACTCCCGGGGCACCTCGTCGGTGTTACCATGCAATGTTGGTAGGTAGCACTCCCGGGGCACCTCGTCGGTGTTACGATGCAATGTTGGTAGGTAGCACTCCCGGGGCACCTCGTCGGTGTTACGATGCAATGTTGGTAGGTAGCACTCCCGGGGCACCTCGTCGGTGTTACGATGCAATGTTGGTAGGTAGCACTCCCGGGGCACCTCGTCGGTGTTACGATGCAATGTTGGTAGGTAGCACTCCCGGGGCACCTCGTCGGTGTTACCATGCAATGTTGGTAGGTAGCACTCCCGGGGCACCTCGTCGGTGTTACGATGCAATGTTGGTAGGTAGCACTCCCGGGGCACCTCGTCGGTGTTACGATGCAATGTACACACACACTCTATGAACTTCTTGTAAATCTGTGATGGGCTCGTCGCGTACGGTGACAGCTAAGTTACATCTTTCTTTGCGGTTTCTTGTAACATGTTTTATGTCAAAGATGGCTTTTATCTTTCACAAAATAAATTCTTTGCGAAGTTCCAGGAGGGCTCAACACTAGTGTAATAATGTCGCTACCGTTAGTTAACCTTTGCGTGCCAGGAGGGCTCAACACTAGTGTAATAATGTCGCTACCGTTAGTTAACCTTTGCGTGCCAGGAGGGCTCAACACTAGTGTAATAATGTCGCTACCGTTAGTTAACCTTTGCGTGCCAGGAGGGCTCAACACTAGTGTAATAATGTCGCTACCGTTAGTTAACCTTTGCGTGCCAGGAGGGCTCAACACTAGTGTAATAATGTCGCTACCGTTAGTTAACCTTTGCGTGCCAGGAGGGCTCAACACTAGTGTAATAATGTCGCTACCGTTAGTTAACCTTTGCGTGCCAGGAGGGCTCAACACTAGTGTAATAATGTCGCTACCGTTAGTTAACCTTTGCGTGCCAGGAGGGCTCAACACTAGTGTAATAATGTCGCTACCGTTAGTTAACCTTTGCGTGCCAGGAGGGCTCAACACTAGTGTAATAATGTCGCTACCGTTAGTTAACCTTTGCGTGCCAGGAGGGCTCAACACTAGTGTAATAATGTCGCTACCGTTAGTTAACCTTTGCGTGCCAGGAGGGCTCAACACTAGTGTAATAATGTCGCTACCGTTAGTTAACCTTTGCGTGCCAGGAGGGCTCAACATTAGTGTAATAATGTCGCTACCGTTAGTTAACCTATGCGTGCCAGGAGGGCTCAACACTAGTGTAATAATGTCGCTACCGTTAACCTTTGCGTTACCTCGGTGACATTGAATGGTATACAGATTATAATACCCAGTTAGGTGAGACATCCGTTGTCATCCTTTTGGTACACCTCAGTACAGTGAAACAAAATTTTAAAATTCACAAACCTTCACCATATAGAAACTCCCGAAACGATTGCAAAAAGCGTTTAATATCACAAGAAACGGGTAAATTGAAGCTGTATATTAAATAACGTCGCTTACTGTGCGGGGGGGTGGGGGGGTTGGGGGGGGGGCAGTCTCCCAGACGTGGGGCGGGAATCCACCTAATTAAAGACAGATTAAAAAGGGGACGATGAAAGAGCCCACACAAACTCCCGTTTGAGAAGTTAAATTGATATTGTTTATTTTGTTCAGAAGATGCGCATAATTGGCTCTTGTGAGACTGCGCAGGCTTCCATCTTATTATTTCCTTTATTTCATTATATACTTACATATTATAAATTATATTTTTAAATTTGAGAATAGTAGCCCACCGGTATCGCGAACAGGGTCCAAGCTACCGGCGCCCGACGGTCTGGGCTTCAGGGAGAGGAGCCTCCTTGTAGGAGGTTCCTATGCACGCCGCGCTGCCGTTCGCAAGCTATAATGCCGTTATCCAACAAAATCATGTTTCGAGTTATGTACAAAATAGCGCGGAAAAATAAGAAACGGATGCCGTTTCATAAGTATAACTCATATGCGAGAGTTACGGGCTTCGACCAACAATACCAACTATGGGTATCAAATAATAGATCTAGTCTTGCGCTTTCACATAGCTATACTTTCACTTCATATATTGATATGACTTCATCTGAAACAAAATTGTTTTTTTTTGCGTTTTAGTGTAGTTTTTAGAATTGACAGCTTACGAAAACACGACTCTAATGCCGCTAAGCATACCTTAACGGCATTATAGTGTTTGATTTTCATTTAATTTGATTAACATTTAAAAGACTTAAAAAAATCTGCTTATTACTAAACTATATTGCCGCTAAATACTCTAACGTTGTTATCGCTAAGCATATGACGCCGAGAACAAACACTTCGCTGTAGCCACTCAGCCGCACTCGGGACTAGTGACGTATAAGTAGCCACTCAGCCGCACTCGGGACTAGTGACGTATAAGTAGCCACTCAGCCGCACTCGGGACTAGTGACGTATAAGTAGCCACTCAGCCGCACTCGGGACTAGTGACGTATAAGTAGCCACTCAGCCGCACTCGGGACTAGTGACGTATAAGTAGCCACTCAGCCGCACTCGGGACTAGTGACGTATAAGTAGCCACTCAGCCGCACTCGGGACTAGTGACGTATAAGTAGCCACTCAGCCGCACTCGGGACTAGTGACGTATAAGTAGCCACTCAGCCGCACTCGGGACTAGTGACGTATAAGTAGCCACTCAGCCGCACTCGGGACTAGTGACGTATAAGTAGCCACTCAGCCGCACTCGGGACTAGTGACGTATAAGTAGCCACTCAGCCGCACTCGGGACTAGTGACGTATAAGTAGCCACTCAGCCGCACTCGGGACTAGTGACGTATAAGTAGCCACTCAGCCGCACTCGGGACTAGTGACGTATAAGTAGCCACTCAGCCGCACTCGGGACTAGTGACGTATAAGTAGCCACTCAGCCGCACTCGGGACTAGTGACGTATAAGTAGCCACTCAGCCGCACTCGGGACTAGTGACGTATAAGTAGCCACAGCCGCACTCGGGACTAGTGACGTATAAGTAGCCACAGCCGCACTCGGGACTAGTGACGTATAAGTAGCCACACAGCCGCACTCGGGACTAGTGACGTATAAGTAGCCACTCAGCCGCACTCGGGACTAGTGACGTATAAGTAGCCACTCAGCCGCACTCGGGACTAGTGACGTATAAGTAGCCACAGCCGCACTCGGGACTAGTGACGTATAAGTAGCCACTCAGCCGCACTCGGGACTAGTGACGTATAAGTAGCCACTCAGCCGCACTCGGGACTAGTGACGTATAAGTAGCCACTCAGCCGCACTCGGGACTAGTGACGTATAAGTAGCCACTCAGCCGCACTCGGGACTAGTGACGTATAAGTAGCCACACAGCCGCACTCGGGACTAGTGACGTATAAGTAGCCACTCAGCCGCACTCGGGACTAGTGACGTATAAGTAGCCACACAGCCGCACTCGGGACTAGTGACGTATAAGTAGCCACAGCCGCACTCGGGACTAGTGACGTATAAGTAGCCACTCAGCCGCACTCGGGACTAGTGACGTATAAGTAGCCACTCAGCCGCACTCGGGACTAGTGACGTATAAGTAGCCACTCAGCCGCACTCGGGACTAGTGACGTATAAGTAGCCACTCAGCCGCACTCGGGACTAGTGACGTATAAGTAGCCACTCAGCCGCACTCGGGACTAGTGACGTATAAGTAGCCACTCAGCCGCACTCGGGACTAGTGACGTATAAGTAGCCACTCAGCCGCACTCGGGACTAGTGACGTATAAGTAGCCACACAGCCGCACTCGGGACTAGTGACGTATAAGTAGCCACACAGCCGCACTCGGGACTAGTGACGTATAAGTAGCCACAGCCGCACTCGGGACTAGTGACGTATAAGTAGCCACACAGCCGCACTCGGGACTAGTGACGTATAAGTAGCCACAGCCGCACTCGGGACTAGTGACGTATAAGTAGCCACTCAGCCGCACTCGGGACTAGTGACGTATAAGTAGCCACTCAGCCGCACTCGGGACTAGTGACGTATAAGTAGCCACTCAGCCGCACTCGGGACTAGTGACGTATAAGTAGCCACTCAGCCGCACTCGGGACTAGTGACGTATAAGTAGCCACACAGCCGCACTCGGGACTAGTGACGTATAAGTAGCCACTCAGCCGCACTCGGGACTAGTGACGTATAAGTAGCCACAGCCGCACTCGGGACTAGTGACGTATAAGTAGCCACTCAGCCGCACTCGGGACTAGTGACGTATAAGTAGCCACTCAGCCGCACTCGGGACTAGTGACGTATAAGTAGCCACACAGCCGCACTCGGGACTAGTGACGTATAAGTAGCCACAGCCGCACTCGGGACTAGTGACGTATAAGTAGCCACACAGCCGCACTCGGGACTAGTGACGTATAAGTAGCCACACAGCCGCACTCGGGACTAGTGACGTATAAGTAGCCACACAGCCGCACTCGGGACTAGTGACGTATAAGTAGCCACACAGCCGCACTCGGGACTAGTGACGTATAAGTAAACCTGACGCCGCGGCGTGTAGCTTTGAAACTGGTTCAAGATAATTGAGGAAATCAAATAAAAAGGTAGACTACAGAAGTCAAAGAGCTTAAGATTCAGAAATGACAGTTCTTTAATTTTAACAAAATCATTGTGAGGACTTACTTCCTTATAATAATTGAAAACGAGCTCTTAGCAAAAACAAAAACAAACAATCTTCATCTAACTAATGAAGTAATGAGATCAATACAACTCTCTAAGTTCATATTTCCTTATTTCAAGAAATCATGACATTTGAGGCCAATTCTAGCTTAAGGAGTTGTATCACTGATTCTAATGATTATAATTCTGTAAGAACACATTTGTTACGGTCGCGAATCATACTTTATCAACATACACCCAGACACAGAGCTGCAAATTGCAAAAATCGTGAGAAAACTTGAATGTCGCGGGCTACCTTAGCGCTTAACGTAGTACCAAGTGAGGTAATTACTATTTTTAAGGCAAGATGGGTGTCGTAACGAGTTGGGGGCATAGATATGGCCAAACGGAGTATCTAGTATTTGAAAAATATTTATTTTTAAAATTCTATAACAATATGCTCTGTTACATTGAAATAAACCCGTAATCCCCATAAGTCTTTAAACGAATAAAACAGTTTTTTTTTCATAAAAAATGCTAATTTTGAGGAAATTGCGATTTTTTTTTGTATCGAGCAAAATTTTATTGTGTCAATCGTGTTTAAGCACGTGAGTGCCAAAATATGAATGTTACTTTAGAGAATGTTAAAGGAGATGTTTCAAAATGTATGGAGCCCCGGCCAGGTATTGGTACACCCTACTAAAAAATGGGGAAACACAATTAAAACAGTTTCCAATCATCCAATTACTTTTAATTGGCTTTGTTTGGTAGTAAAGTACAAGAATGTACAATTGAAATTGCAACACAACAAAAACCCATCATGGCGGTAAGTTGTCGTGTTGATTGATTATTGACGTTTGACATGTTTACTTCTGTCATATTACATTGTCAAAGAGAATCATAACATTGTCGTAATTTTAGTCTTTTGCAATATTATTTTAGATCTAATTGTAAAGTCGAAACTCTTTTAAATAAATCTGACAGATTGTAGTAGCTTGATGTACTGGCGTCTGTACATAAAGTATAGTCCAGTTAAGCAGACGACAACCTCATAGGTTGACTTGCGATATGCCAAGATTTTTACTTATAGCATAAACGTACAGAATACAAACATTCAATAGTCGAAATATTAACACAGACAAAAACAATGTAGCGATCTTTTGATTCAACTATCAAAAACAAAATCCAAAAAACGAAAGCCAGGTTGTTAAAAATAACTCGAGAGAACAGAACATCAGAACACGATCGACAACGAAAGCGACTGAAGTGACAGTAGACAGTTCACGATCTATGATCAATGGTCGATCTATGGTTCACTGTCATTAGTTTTTAATCACAGAGTACATAAATTGGTGAGACGCCATATTGAAAGTCGATAAAATAATTGATAAATATCAAATTATTACAAGCGAAATATGCATTTATGCAATTTATCAGTATTTTTCCCGAATTCCACGGATTTTTCTCGATTTTTCGAGGTATTGTACATATTCTGGGCCCATTTTGAAACATCTCCTTTTTATGACCATGAAAAAAAAATAGGCGTAGTTTTTGTGTAAAGCTCCCTTGCTTTTTTTATGCTGGGCCCACTCCACACATCTGCGAGAGTCTGGTTACCGGCACCATGCGATGTTTCTTTTTTATGCAAAGTGTAAGATTCACATAATTTGCACTCTTCATTACCCAGACGAGTAAAAGAAATATTCATTTTCTTACGTGTTGCTTGTATACTAAGTTCATACGAAACGACCTTATCTGGTTATTTTTCGCAGAAATGTTTATTTTTTTATTTATTTATTTCTCACCACAATATCCTTATAAATATATTATGCATGTTGAATACATTGAATACAATCACTTGGCCAATATCGTGCAGTGGAGCATGCTGACGCCAGGTGCAGGGTTGTGATGGGTGAAACGATTCAACGTACTGAGTCAGCAAATACGATCAAATGCAAGTGTCAAAACGGATAAGAGAAGAGTACAGTAGTGCTTTAGGTGTACAGTAGTGCTTTAGGTGTACAGTAGTGCTTTAGGTGTACAGTAGTGCTTTACAAAGGTGCTTTATTGTATCTGTAAATTTGTTCTTTGTAAAAGAGTTATGCAGGATCCTGTCGTTCAAACTCAAACTCTAAGCATTCAATTAAACCAATTACAGGCACTTTTTAAGGGTCAAAGTGTCGGGCATTTAGTCAGAAAGTTGAAATTAGTTGCCCATTCCAAAACGTAGATCTCTATGGAGAAGAACGGACATAAAACTCCACGGACATAAAACTCCACGGACATAAAACTCCACGGACACTCTTTTAAATCAAAATTGTTACAAAACCCTGGGTATATTATTCTTGTTGCTTCTTTATGTGAGAACAATGTTTCAGATTAAAAATAAGCCTTGGCAGTTAAGAGATGACCAGTCTCAACTAACAGCGTCTGTTCACGAACATGACGCGTGGATCAGCACCATACAGCTCAACCATTTTGTGGATCAGCACCATCCAGCTCAGCCATCTTGTGGATCAGCACCATCCAGCTCAACCATTTTGTGGATCAGCACCATCCAGCTCAACCATCTTGTGGATCAGCACCATCCAGCTCAACCATTTTGTGGATCAGCACCATCCAGCTCAACCATTTTGTGGATCAGCACCATCCAGCTCAACCATTTTGTGGATCAGCACCATCCAGTTCAACCATTTTGTGGATCAGCACCATCCAGCTCAACCATTTTGTGGATCAGCACCATCCAGCTCAACCATTTTGTGGATCAGCACCATCCAGCTCAGCCATCTTGTGGATCAGCACCATCCAGCTCAACCATTTTGTGGATCAGCACCATCCAGCTCAACCATCTTGTGGATCAGCACCATCCAGCTCAACCATTTTGTGGATCAGCACCATCCAGCTCAACCATTTTGTGGATCAGCACCATCCAGCTCAACCATTTTGTGGATCAGCACCATCCAGTTCAACCATTTTGTAGGGATCCGAATGATCCAACACACGCGCCTGCATTTTACAGCGTTTGTGTTTAGCATAACCTAAGCTAGTCAAAACAAAAGATGTTGCATTCTTGCCTCAACTCTGGTGTCGTCTAGTTTTTAGCATAACCTAAGCTAGTCAAAACAAAAGATGTTGCATTCTTGCCTCAACTCTGGTGTCGTCTAGTTTTTAGCATAACCTAAGCTAGTCAAAACAAAAGATGTTGCATTCTTGCCTCAACTCTGGTGTCGTCTAGTTTTTAGCATAACCTAAGCTAGTCAAAACAAAAGATGTTGCATTCTTGCCTCAACTCTGGTGTCGTCTAGTTTTTAGCATAACCTAAGCTAGTCAAAACAAAAGATGTTGCATTCTTGCCTCAACTCTGGTGTCGTCTAGTTTTTAGCATAACCTAAGCTAGTCAAAACAAAAGATGTTGCATTCTTGCCTCAACTCTGGTGTCGTCTAGTTTTAGTTCGTTTAAACGTAATTATGCCCTTCTTGGTTTCCTCTTCGGGTCACTGGTCGTTTTCTAAACTTTTGTGGCGCACTGCTTCATCAATCTACGGAAGCAGGATGTGGCGGCATATCTACATCGCCACATGCGAACGCGTCACACTGACGTCACACAAAATCCTCCATCGCGCAATCAGAGTTTACCGTGCGACGAGCATATACCACGTGGAACAGGAGGATTGACATCCCTTTAAACAACGTAAAGAGAATCATGTTCTTTGCCTGTATACAAAAAATCAATCAAATCCAATGAATACTTTAGCCACAGGAAATAATTTTTCACTTTCTTATTTTTCAGCATGGTAAGGTCAAGAACCTGTGCATAACATATGATTCTATTATCTGCGCCTCAATATGCTTGAAAGACAGAGAAAGGTATACTCTACTCTCTCTCTATTCTACTCTGGCACGCCCCGCCCATTCCCACAAAATCTTATATTAGAAAGAAAAATAAATATTACTTATGCAAATTATGCAAGTGTTGCATAGACAAATTGCGAGTGTGTGTGTGAGCGGAAGTTTTTCGGCAAAAAGTGTCGGACTCGATAATTAGGTCAGTCAGTGCACCGGCGCCCTTCGACAAGAGCTCACGCTTTTTTTTTTATCACGAGACGAGCCGCGCGCGCATTTTCGTGATTTTATGAAAAGTGTTTGTTGCTATTGACCTGACAGCACTGCACTGGATTACGGGCTTATAACTTACATTATAACTAGATCTCTACCATCAGTAGCTTAACTAAATGACCGTTTTCAGAATGTCCTACTCTGTTATGACGTTAAAGTACGTTAAGGCCTTTGTAGTTCTGCTTTGTTTCAAATTACAGTATTCTAAATCCAAAGCTAAAAAGTCATTAAATGAAAGTACGAGACAAAAATTTCGCTAATGTCACTTAACGCATTTACGCGTAGTACTTAGATGTGTTTTTATTATGAGATGTTGTAGTGAATACGCCAATAACGGCAGTTTATAAATATTTGACTCACGACATAAATCACAAAAATGCAGTGATCCCTCATTACTATTACTAAACTAAAACGCAGTTATCTACCTTCGATCGCTTACCCTTATAGAGGCATGAGCAACAGGGTGTAGAGTTCACTCATCTTCCATAGAATAGGGAGGATCCTCCGACCACGCGGGTGTTGTGTCTGGTGGGCTACTGCCCGACGGTTGATGTCGGGACGTTGTATACGAGTTTCTGGATGTACGACATTAAATGAAAATGAGCACAGTACTAATCCATTGAAACATTTTAAAACACGAAGATTAGTAGCTAATGGAAAATTAAAAAATTGCAGTTTTCAAATAAAATAAATAGCAGAATCAACTGCATTAAAAGTAAACACGTTTTATCTACGCAAAGTCACTGACCAACGGTGCGGTGCGGGGCGTGGCGGCGGCGGTGCGGGGCGCGGCGGCGGTGGTGCGGGGCCCAGGCAGGTGCCTATCTACAGGCACTTTAGTCGGAGAACAATACAAACTCAATGTTGCGAGTTGTTAATTAAAAGATCACTGATTGAATAAAACAACACCATAACACAAAAACAAACAAAACACACACACACACACACACACACACACACACACACACACACACACACACACACACACAAAACACAATAAAACAATCAAATAATATCAAATGACAATCAGAATTTACATCATCAATAGAGTCAAATTTTCAAATTGTCCTTTGTTAATTATGCACAAGCGACATCGTCTTGTTACATTTTGACGGACTCGTAACGAAACAAGTCCCCCATCTGCCATTATTTTTAGTTTGTCGAATACATTAATTATTTTATTTTTTAAATTGTCCACAGTGTTCAGTTCTCGTGCATACACCTAGTTTTTTACGGCCCCCCACGAAAAGAAATCCAGTGCTGTCAGGTCAATAGTAACAAAAACTTTTCATAAAATCACAACAATGCGCGCGCGGCTGGTCTCATCATAAAAAAAAATAGCGCGTGCTCTCTTCAAAGGGCGCCAGTGCACTGACTGACCTAATTATCGTGTCCGACACTTTTTGCCGAAAAACTTTCACTCACGCACACACTCGCAATTGTCTATGCACAGCTAATGCATAAGTTGCATAAGTCATATTTCTATTTCTTTCTAACTGTAAGATTTTGTGGGACTGAGCGGCGCGTGCCAGAGTAGAATCGTATAATACCTATCTCTGTCTTTCAAGCATATTGTGACGCAGATAATAGAATCATATGTTTTCACAGGTTCTTGACCTTACAGTCCTATTATTATTACGGACTCAGATCTACATCATGTTGAAAAACAAGAAAATGAAAAATAATTTCCTGTGGCTAAAGTATTCATTGGGTTTGATTGATTTTTTGTATATGGGTAAAGAACATGTTCCTCTTTACGTGGTTTAAAGGAATGTTATTCCTCCTGTTCCACCTTGTATAAGTTACGAGTCCGTGTTTGGGTCACAGAAATTCATATCTGTACCAAATTCCAACTTAATCGATCCATTAGATTCGGAGCTAATTGACTGTGACAGACGTACAGATACGAGTGAAGGATCCTATAAGGGTTCTGTTTTTTCCTTAAGAAAACAAAGATAGTAAATTTATTTGACCCAGACACAATATTCACACAAAAACAAAAAAAAAACAGAAAAAGACTTTAAATAGTATTGTGTGCCTCACGGCTGCGAGGCCCAGTTCAGCGTACATACCAGCCAACTAGTTCACTACATGCCAGCCATCTAGTTCACTACATGCCAGCCATCTAGTTCAGTACATGCCAGCCATCTAGTTCAGTACATACCAGCCATCTAGTTCAGTACATGCCAGCCATCTAGTTCAGTACATACCAGCCATCTAGTTCAGTACATACCAGCCATCTAGTTCAGTACATGCCAGCCATCTAGTTCAGTACATACCAGCCATCTAGTTCAGTACATACCAGCCATCTAGTTCAGTACATACCAGCCATCTAGTTCAGTACATGCCAGCCATCTAGTTCAGTACATACCAGCCATCTAGTTCAGTACATACCAGCCATCTAGTTCAGTACATACCAGCCATCTAGTTCAGTACATGCCAGCCATCTAGTTCAGTACATACCAGCCATCTAGTTCAGTACATACCAGCCATCTAGTTCAGTACATGCCAGCCATCTAGTTCAGTACATACCAGCCATCTAGTTCAGTACATACCAGCCATCTAGTTCAGTACATACCAGCCATCTAGTTCAGTACATGCCAGCCATCTAGTTCAGTACATACCAGCCATCTAGTTCAGTACATACCAGCCATCTAGTTCAGTACATACCAGCCATCTAGTTCAGTACATGCCAGCCATCTAGTTCAGTACATACCAGCCATCTAGTTCAGTACATACCAGCCATCTAGTTCAGTACATGCCAGCCATCTAGTTCAGTACATACCAGCCATCTAGTTCAGTACATACCAGCCATCTAGTTCAGTACATACCAGCCATCTAGTTTATTTATTTATTTTCCTTTATTGGCCAACCAACAATTGTTTACACTGATAACATTTAAAGTAAGTATATAATATCCAAGGTTAGTGTAACAATTAATTACAGGTTAGCACCGCATGCCCCATAAACAAATAAGATGTGCCACAAGCACTGAACTATTATTAAACATTAATATTTGGGTACTTAACTAAAATAAAATTAATAGGTATAACAAGCATTACGTGATGAGATTTACAGTACGAAAAGCAAACATAAACACATCGAAACTGCACATAATAGCGAAATTGGCATCCGAATTAAAAATCTATTTAAAATCAAAATTACAATCAAAAATTAAAATCGAAATTAAAAGTCAAATTAAAATCACAATTAATATTAAAATCAAAATTAATTAAAATCCGAATCATAAGTCGATTAAAATCACAATCAATATTAAAATCTAAATTACAATCACAAATTAAAATCTAAATGAAAAGTAAAATTAATATCACAATCAATAATTAATATTAAAATCAAAATTAAAATCGAAATCAAAAGTCAAGTTAAAATCACAATTAATATTAAAATCAAAATTAATTAAAATCCGAATCAAAAGTCAAATTATAATCACAATTAATATTAAAATCAAAATTACAATCAAAATTAAAATTTAAGTTAACATTAAAATAAAAGTAAAAGTAAAAACAAGCAAAAACAAATCAAAATTAAATTAAAATTAAACAATTGATATAGTTGTTCTATGAAACTTGGCATATGAGTCAAAATGCACGTCTATAAGATCACTGCTGTTATTTAATAATTTGCAAAGACTAGGAACGACAGAGTTTGCACCTAGTATAGTTCTGCGGAGTGGAGGGTGTAAAGGAGTTATAGGAGCACGAGAGATTCTGGCAGGAGCACGAAACTGAAACTTTGATAGTAGTAGAGGACAATCAATTTTGCACCGGAGTAGCTTATAAACAAAGGAAGAGTCAATGATTGTTCTACGTTTCTCAAGTGAGACCATCTTAAAATAAGATAGTCGGGATTCATAGGATCGTATCCTTTTAGCATTTCCGCTAGCATAGGCTAGATGCCAGAGGAATCTCTTTTGTATTCGCTCCAGTCGAAGAATGTGCGTAGAGTAATGAGGTCTCCAAATCGTACTGCAGTATTCTAAGATACTACGAACGATGCAGTTGTACAATAAGATCTTCGTCCGATTACGCTTAAAACCAGCAACATTCCTTATGACAAAACCTAGCATTCTAGAAGCCTTTTTGATGACACCCTCGACATGAGGTACAAATGTCAAGGCGCTGTCGAAAACAACTCCCAAGTCCCTTGTTTGATCTACCTCTTGAATAACGTTAGGGCCCACGCGATATACACTAGCAGTTGCTTTCTTTTTTCGAGTGTATTTCACGTGGTAGCACTTTTTTATATTTAAGCTCATTTCATTATCATTACACCATTTAACCAACGAGTCTACATCCCTCTGAAGTAATGTACAATCGTTTTCAGATTCGATTATCCGTGAGAATTTAAGATCGTCTGCATACATAAAACAATCTGAGAATCTTAGGCAGTGCGGGATATCATTAACAAACATAATAAATAGAACTGGTCCAATATGTGAGCCCTGGGGGACCCCTGATGATGTTTTGTAGGTTCCCGATTGGAAACCATTAACTGCGACAAAGAAGGAACGATTTTCGAGATAAGACCTAAGCCAGTCGTAAAGTGTACCGGTGATTCCATACGCAGATAACTTCGATAGAAGTATATGGTGAGGCACGCGGTCGAAGGCTTTGCTAAAGTCTGTGTAAATCACGTCAATCTGCTTGCCGCAGTCAATGGCATCCGATAGCATTTCTGTGAAAGTCGCCAGATTAGCGCAAGTAGACCTAGACCCTACGAATCTATGCTGAGAAAAGCTCAAATACAATTTGAAATGTGCCTGAATGTAAGGACAAACTAAGGATTCGAAAACCTTAGCAAAGGTTGATAAGATAGAGATCGGTCTATAATTTTTAATGTCATCCTTTTGATCACTTTTATAAATTGGAATAACCTTTGCTTTTTTCCATAAATCAGGGAAAACACCTGAGCTAAGAGACTTGTTAAATATTAGTGCTAAAGGGGATACCAAAGCGGGAGCACATTTATAAATAAATATTGGCGGAATACCATCAGGCCCAGCACCTTTACGAATATCCAATAATTTGAGCTTGTTCAACAGGCTATCGCGATCAATCACAGGTGCTACCAGCCATCTAGTTCAGTACATGACAGCCATCTAGTTCAGTACATGACAGCCAACTAGTTCAGTACATGCCAGCCATCTAGTTCAGTACATGACAGCCAACTAGTTCAGTACATGACAGCCATCTAGTTCAGTACATGACAGCCATCTAGTTCAGTACATGACAGCCAACTAGTTCAGTACATGACAGCCATCTAGTTCAGTACATGACAGCCAACTAGTTCAGTACATGACAGCCAACTAGTTCAGTACATGACAGCCATCTAGTTCAGTACATGACAGCCATCTAGTTCAGTACATGACAGCCAACTAGTTCAGTACATGACAGCCAACTGGACCTTAGGATACGACTATCGACCAATGATCGCTGTGTCCACGTCCCACATGTTGACAACCTCGCGAGCCAAGTCAAGATACTTGATTTGTTTATCTTCCTCAGCTTTCACGAGGTTCCCGTCATCTCCGATTCTACAAGGCTGTGTTTCAGAGCAAGTTGCTGATAGATTATCCTGGTAACAAGGTTGTACGCTTTGTCAGCTAGACGAAAACACCCGAAGATAATGTGTCGGATTGACTCTCCCGGACGGTGGCATGCCCGACAGGGATGTCAACCAAGCCGTCCTTCACAATAAATCTCCAGCAATTGTTCGTCATAACTTCGTCCTCAATTGTTCGTCATGATAACTTCGTCCTCAATTGTTCGTCATGATAACTTCGTCCTCAATTGTTCGTCATGATAATTTTGTCCTCAATTGTTCATCATGATAACTTCGTCCTCAATTGTTCGTCATGATAACTTCGTCCTGAATTGTTCGTCATGATAACTTCGTCCTCAATTGTTCGTCATGATAACTTCGTCCTCAATTGTTCGTCATGATAACTTCGTCCTTAATTGCACAGACAAAACATTCAGTTCCCCCAACCATCTTATTATTATTATGAGGTATTTATTATCTACTCATACGACTCGCGCTTCCGCTTTTCTCACGACACAGCTTCTGCGAATATATGTAAATAGCTATGTGTTCAGATACCGTCGCCTTCTCAAACATCGCGCGTATTGGTATCCCTGTTGAGCTGCTGCATTATGTTGCGGGAGTACGAGCGCGCTACGTCAGTCAACAACAACACCGAGCGGAAGATTTCAGTGACGTCCAAAATCAGCTTCAGTGTAAACTTCTACAGAAAATGATTCAATGTTCACTATACTCGTACATGCGCCTACAGTCAAGGAAACTATCAACTTATATTATCCGCACCTAAATTCAAATCACAAGTGGTTATGTGATTTTAGGAAGAATGAAGAGTGTCCATCTGCTATACTAAGTGACACGTGTCCATCTGCTATACTAAGCGACACGTGTCCATCTGCTATACTAAGCGACACGTGTCCATCTGCTATACTAAGCGGCACGTGTCCATCTGCTATACTAAGCGACACGTGTCCATCTGCTATACTAAGCGACACGTGTCCATCTGCTATACTAAGCGGCACGTGTCCATCTGCTATACTAAGCGACACGTGTCCATCTGCTATACTAAGCGACACGTGTCCATCTGCTATACTAAGCGGCACGTGTCCATCTGCTATACTAAGCGACACGTGTCCATCTGCTATACTAAGTGACACGTGTCCATCTGCTATACTAAGCGACACGTGTCCATCTGCTATACTAAGCGGCACGTGTCCATCTGCTATACTAAGCGGCACGTGTCCATCTGCTATACTAAGCGACACGTGTCCATCTGCTATACTAAGCGACACGTGTCCATCTGCTATACTAAGCGGCACGTGTCCATCTGCTATACTAAGCGGCACGTGTCCATCTGCTATACTAAGCGACACGTGTCCATCTGCTATACTAAGCGACACGTGTCCATCTGCTATACTAAGCGACACGTGTCCATCTGCTATACTAAGCGACACGTGTCCATCTGCTATACTAAGCGACACGTGTCCATCTGCTATACTAAGCGACACGTGTCCATCTGCTATACTAAGCGACACGTGTCCATCTGCTATACTAAGCGACACGTGTCCATCTGCTATACTAAGCGACACGTGTCCATCTGCTATACTAAGCGACACGTGTCCATCTGCTATACTAAGCGACACGTGTCCATCTGCTATACTAAGCGACACGTGTCCATCTGCTATACTAAGCGGCACGTGTCCATCTGCTATACTAAGCGACACGTGTCCATCTGCTATACTAAGCGACACGTGTCCATCTGCTATACTAAGCGACACGTGTCCATCTGCTATACTAAGTGACACGTGTCCATCTGCTATACTAAGCGACACGTGTCCATCTGCTATACTAAGCGACACGTGTCCATCTGCTATACTAAGCGACACGTGTCCATCTGCTATACTAAGCGACACGTGTCCATCTGCTATACTAAGCGGCACGTGTCCATCTGCTATACTAAGCGGCACGTGTCCATCTGCTATACTAAGCGGCACGTGTCCATCTGCTATACTAAGCGGCACGTGTCCATCTGCTATACTAAGCGACACGTGTCCATCTGCTATACTAAGCGACACGTGTCCATCTACTATACTAAGCGGCACGTGTCCATCTGCTATACTAAGCGACACGTGTCCATCTGCTATACTAAGCGGCACGTGTCCATCTGCTATACTAAGCGACACGTGTCCATCTGCTATACTAAGTGACACGTGTCCATCTGCTATACTAAGCGACACGTGTCCATCTGCTATACTAAGCGGCACGTGTCCATCTGCTATACTAAGCGGCACGTGTCCATCTGCTATACTAAGCGACACGTGTCCATCTGCTATACTAAGCGACACGTGTCCATCTGCTATACTAAGCGGCACGTGTCCATCTGCTATACTAAGCGGCACGTGTCCATCTGCTATACTAAGCGACACGTGTCCATCTGCTATACTAAGCGACACGTGTCCATCTGCTATACTAAGCGACACGTGTCCATCTGCTATACTAAGCGACACGTGTCCATCTGCTATACTAAGCGACACGTGTCCATCTGCTATACTAAGCGGCACGTGTCCATCTGCTATACTAAGCGGCACGTGTCCATCTGCTATACTAAGCGGCACGTGTCCATCTGCTATACTAAGCGACACGTGTCCATCTGCTATACTAAGCGACACGTGTCCATCTGCTATACTAAGCGCCACGTGTCCATCTGCTATACTAAGCGGCACGTGTCCATCTGCTATACTAAGCGGCACGTGTCCATCTGCTATACTAAGCGGCACGTGTCCATCTGCTATACTAAGCGGCACGTGTCCATCTGCTATACTAAGCGACACGTGTCCATCTGCTATACTAAGCGACACGTGTCCATCTGCTATACTAAGCGACACGTGTCCATCTGCTATACTAAGCGACACGTGTCCATCTGCTATACTAAGCGGCACGTGTTCCCATAACAGAAAACTGACCATGCCGGGTTAGAGGCGCGCAAGTTTGCTTTAACGCTGGATCTAACCCAGATGGTGAATGTGGCAATACGGGTACCGGATGTTGATGGCTGTACACCCAATTGCTTGGACCTTCTACTGTCAGCTAATCCGGACAGTCATTCAGTATCGGTCTCAGCTCCGTTGGGAACGTCTGACCACTATCTGGTGAAATCCATATCGACCTGCTCTCCTCCTGATGAGAGTCCTAGAGGCACGAGGCGAGTATGGCGATACGAGTTAGCAGACTGAGATGAGTTGCGGCATTTTTTGCGTCTTATTCTTGGCGGCAAGTGTGCTTCTCCTCGGGTGACCTCTCGTGCTGTGCTGACGTGACGTGACGTGACGTGACGTGATTCGGCAGAGGATGGTGTATTTAATCCACTTGTCCGACATCCCGCTCGGCCACAAATTGGTATAAATTGGCCTTGGTATAATTATTATTATTATCATTTATTTATTCAGACCACAGAAGGTCCATTGTGTTAGTAACAATCTTAAACCTATGTTAGTACTCAATAACTAGCACAGATTTAGTGCGCTCGGCTAACGCCCACACAAGCGGGCTATCTGCCCGGGCGGCTATCGAGTGCAGAATGCTGTTGGGACTGTCACGCAACCTGCGAAGTAACGAGGCAGATTTCTTGCGCCATACTGCGTCAAAGCTGTCAGTGCGTGCGTCGGTAAACATCGCCGACGCACTGCAGAAGCGTGGCAGTCCCAGCAGCACCCTGAACGCATTGTTATATTGGATACGCAGAGCATTGCCAGCCCTTTGGGTATATCTGAACCACAGGGCCCCCGAGTACAGTGATGTGCAATAGGCCTTAAAAAGGGCTATTTTAACTGCGACTGTACATCTAGAGAATCTGCGGGCCAGCATGTTAGCCCGGACTGACAACGCTCTGCGCTCCCTCTCCAAATCTGCATCGTCTTTTAGGGTATCTGTCACCAGATGGCCCAAGTATTTAAACTTGTACACCCTGGCTATTGGGTGATTTTTAAGGTACAGAGGAGGGACCGTAGATGGACATCTGGTACCAGACCCGAAGACTATATACTCTGTCTTTTTGGTGTTATACATATATCAACCCATGAGACTCCGCGTATGACTCACACACAGCCAGTAACTTTCGGAGAGCATTGATTGAGGGAGCCAGCAGCACCATGTCGTCTGCGTAGCTCAGATTATTAAAACAAAGACCATCCACATAGCAGCCGACGCGCATGCTGCTGAGTCACTCGACCAAGGCATTCACATAAAATCAAAATCAAATCAAATCATTTATTTCTTTGCAAACATGGGTATAGTACATAGAGACCGAAGAGCAAGGGCGAGGACAGTCCCCCCTGTCTCACTCCCCACTCCCACGCTGAGGCCCGAAAAGAGTCTGCCTACCAAGCCTGGGTCCAGGCCCGCGACTGCAAAGTTAGAACGTGTAGGGTTCGCGCGAGGAAAAGAGCTTTTAATGCTGCCGCCAAGTTCTGCAAGCGGGTTTTACGTGGGGCACGTTTTGACCATGTCGGACGTATTGGGGCCAAGCTGGCTTCGCACCCTCCGGGAAGTAATCAGTTCTAGTCCCTGTCTAAAGCGGCTGAAGCGAATTTCTGTCGACCCACTTTACCTCCAATGACAAAACCTGATGGGTCGCTGGCTCACTCTGCAGGTGAGAAAGCAAATCTATTTGCATCTCTTTTTGCAAGCAATTCACGTCTGAACGCTGGCTCCAAGCAACCACCTACTGTACCTCATTGTGACTCCTCGATGCCGGAGATCGCAGTTCACATTAAAAAGAAAGAAAGAAAAGAGGAAAAAAAAAGAGAAAAAAAAACAAAAAAAAAAACAATAATAATATGAGTCCATCAGACATATTATCTCTGGTTGTCCTCGTCTGGCTAACGGCGAGTACTTGCACAGGCATAACCAAGTGGCCAGGATTATTCACCAGCAACTTGCTTTGAAATGCAAACTTGTGGACTCTGAGGTACCGTATTACAAGTATGTGCCCGACCCAGTTCTCGAAAATGACCATGTCACGTTGTACTGGGATCAGTCTGTCATCACTGACAGGACTATTGTCGCCAATAAGCCTGATATAGTGGTGATAGATCGATTAGCGCGCCGCGCAATGATTATCGATGTTACCATTCCACATGACGAGAACCTCGTGAAAGCTGAGAAAGAGAAACAAATAAAATATCTCGACTTAGCACACGATGTTGTTGACATGTGGAATGTGATCTCGGCTGTCATTGTGCCGATTGTTGTAACGGCCAATGGCCTGATGGCCGAAAGCCTCGACCAACATCTCTCGAGGCTGTCGTTAGGCGGTTGGATCAAGAGCTTGATCCAGAAGGCAGTACTCCTCGATACGGCTCGTATTGTGAGGAGGTTCCTGTCTCTGCAGCCCTAACCACCGGTAGCTTGGACCCTGCTCCCGATACCGGCGGACCTCTATTTTTTTATATTTTTAAATGTTTTTTTGTATATATTTTTATTAGAAATATTTAAAAATGTAAATAGATAAGAAAGAAAATAAATAAACGAATAATAATAATAATAATAACCCCATCGCCGTATCTCTACGTTGACGTCGTGGTGCGGCTTGCGCGCTTCGAACTCTAGGTCTGTGCCGGTAGAGGTTACTTTGCCGGAACAGGTCTAGGGTGAGGAGCCAGACCAAGAGAGATACAGAAACCCGCAGGGCAGCATGTGGCGAGCTGCTGGGCAGTAGCGACCCCACGTACCCTATCTCCCGGGAGAAGTCATATTCCTCATCTCTGGCTTGCCTTTATTGGCCGGCTGGAGTGAACACTGACGAGAACTGACCTCCCACCTCATTCTTGCCTTTATTGGCTGGCTTGAGTAGAGATTCGCAAGAGCAAACGTGCTCGGAGGAAGGAAGTAGTCCAGTAAGATGCTGGTAGGGATCTTGACCGTACTTCCGGGATTGTCCTGATAGCCGTGGAATACCTCTCCACTCCTCTTAAGCACCTCAAGACATGTTGCCCCCTTGTCGCTACGACACTATGTGCTAGCGACCGTTTCCGGGGGCCCATTGTTGAGTGTGCAAGTCACCCCCTGCCATTTTATCCGTGTATTGTATTTATCACACATTGGTCAGGCAGGGGCCATAGTCCTTCCATAGTTTTAGATAACCAGTCCACTTTAGCCATCCAAACCCATAGCCCAATTTTTTTTTGTCTCCATATTCTGCAATAGTCCTACACCATCCGGGGGTTGTCCTTGGGTGCACTTGCGTAGTACGCACAGGGATAATCGTCGGTTAGTGCCTCATTTCCATTGAAAGCGTCTAACGGGCCTCTGCGAGTTGGCTTCGGCCCCTCATATGCCTTCTAAAGGTCCGGGACCCTGGGGTCCCGAGAAATATATAAAAAAAAAAAAAAATATAATAAAGTAAAATTGACGGTCAGAATTTTTCTTCTCCAAATTAATTTTTATAGTATTTTTAACATTAATATGCAACAATGGTAAAATATTTATTTGTGCACATCAATGATGACCCCAAAAGTGGCATCATCACAATGAAAACATTGTAAACAACACCAGGATGAAAAAATAAAATACTATGATGACACGGAGAGTCATACAACAATGAGAAATGCTGACTCGAAGCCGGGCAAGATTACAACAAATTACACACCCACCATCTCCGGACTTGTCGCTTAGCTCCGCCTCGCCACCGCCGGTACCCAGCCCCACTGTGAGCGCTGTGACGACACCGGCCGCGGCAGTTGCGTCGAGCTCAAGTGACGAGTATTTCTCTCCGCCCACGACGCCACCACCTGCTCGTCGACGGGGAGGACGCCGGCCGCCGGACGGCTTAGGACCTCGAGGCCCACCGGCCTCTGATAGGGTCCCAGCTCCCGGCGGAAGTGTGCAGCGCATGAGATGGACACGATCCATCAACGAAAACGTCATGCGCTCATACTATGGGGCTACAGAAGGGGGAACCAATCTGACCGCGTACCGTGTTCGGATGCTCTCTCTTTTTCAGGTGCTTGAGCCAGCTGTCAACGTTTCGGCACAACGACTATCGGATCAGGTGCGAGTCATCCAGCGTAATCATATGCTGGATGACACTGTACTTGATCGCCTGCGAAATGAAATACAGAGTAGCCATGTCATCGCCCCCCGTCGCGGACTGTTATTGTACCGCAGTGCAACACAAGTCAAGCTGACGAGGGAAGTGATGACAGGGCTACAAACGTAAGTACCCAGTGCAATGAGCAATTGAGGAGTGCTTTGGAGAGTGCGATCCGAGAATATCGGTTTATGCCGCCTGAACTTAGACCACGCTTACCCCGTTTGCCCATGCATAACAAAAATAGAGCGTTGGTGGCGGTTTTGGATTCGCAGTTGTCAAACTATTTTGATGACTGCGAAGACCTCACGGATACTCATTCAATTCTGTACTGCGCGGCTGTAGCGGCATGTCGTGTAGCTCATGTCAAATTTGCTAATGACTCTAGAGCTACACGACCGAAACCAGCCATACCAGCTTGGCAGTGCAGAATTGAACGCCGTATTGGTGGGGCCAGATCGCTCATCGGCAAACTAATCTGCTTCAGGGAGGGCAATACTCGCCCTAGAGTGATGCGCTTTGTCAGGCGGGCTTTTTTAGGGACTGATATCAGCCCTCAGAACTATATGTCCCGTGTCACAGAGCGCATCGACTTCCTGAAGCAGAAAGTGTATGCATGGGCGAACCGTATTCGTAGGTATAAGAGGCGAGTAGAGCGATACACTCAGAATCGCACCTTCCAGAGCGATGAAAGGTGGGTTTATAGGGCTTGGGAGCGACCGAACCAAGGTGTGGCTGACACGCGCCTGCCGGATGATGATGCCATGTGCTCTTTCTGGCGCAGTATCTGGTCGGTGCCTGTCAGTCACACCGAAGGCGATTGGGCTCGGAAAGTCGAGCGAGCCTGCGATCCAATAGCAGAAATGGGGGCTATTACCATCTGCCCCCAAGATGTAGCCCGTGCAGTCCGTCCTTTACCTAATTGGAAGTCTCCAGGGCCGGACGGGCTGCACAACTTCTGGATCAAATGGCTTATAAGGTCGCACGCTCGCTTGGCGGTTCAGTACCAGGCTGCTTTGGAGTCTGGCTCGCTACCCCAGTTCCTAACGACAGGAATTACCCACCTGCTCCATAAATCAGGTAGCACCGCGGAACCCAGAAATTATAGGCCGATCACGTGTTTACCGACGGTCTATAAAGTTCTTACATCCATTTTGAGAGCTAAAATCAACAAACATATAGACACAAACTTCATCATGTCTGCCTCTCAAAATGGATGTAGGAATGGGTCCCGCGGTACTAAGGAGCTACTCCTCATTGATATGGCCATTAGCCAACAGGTTCGTCGTTCCCGAAAGGATCTGTCGACATGTTGGATAGATTATAAAAAGGCCTATGACTCGGTGCCACATACATGGCTCATGAGGGTGCTAGAGTTGTATAAAGTAGATGCAACTCTGCGCACCTTCCTGATGTCGTGTATGGGGCAATGGAGGACGGTCGTTCGCTATCCAGGATGTCGAAATATCCAGAGGAATAGCGAGCCGATTAGGATCGAGCGAGGCATATTTCAGGGTGATAGTTTGAGTCCGCTTTGGTTCTGCTTAGCCTTGAATCCCCTAAGCACACTGCTGGAGGATTCAGGTCTAGGCTATCGGCTGAGGAGAGGTGGTCAGGTTATATCTCACCTCCTCTACATGGATGACCTAAAACTCTTTGCCCCCAACAATTTGCATCTGATGGAGCTACTGAAAGTAACTGAAACTTTCAGTAGTGCCATCAGGATGGAATTTGGTGTGGACAAATGTGCGGTCATGCATGTAAAGCGAGGGGAGATTGTGGAATCCGAGGGAACCCAACTCTCGGATTCCATAAACCTTAGAGCCCTCTCCGCAACCGAAACCTATAAGTATTTGGGTATGTCGGAAGCGTTGGGCATTAATGCTGCTGACATGAAGCAATCGTTGAAGGAGCGCTTCTTTGGCCGCCTGAAGAAAGTATTTAATAGTCTTCTATCAGGCGGAAACAAGGTGCGCGCCTTCAACGGTTGGGTCATGCCGGTTTTGATGTACTCTTTCGGCATACTCAAATGGACTCAGACCGAACTAGACGCCCTGGATAGGAGGGTCCGTACGCTACTGACTGCATATCGAATGCATCACCCGCGATCATCGGTAATGAGACTGTATACCCCGCGAAAGTGTGGAGGTCGAGGCTTTTTAAATGTCAAGACCCTCCACAATCGCGAGATATGCAGTCTCAGGGAATATTTTCTTGAAGCCGACGTGGGGATGCATCGAGATGTGGTCGCAGTGGACAAGGGCCTCACCCCGCTCTCCTTGGCTAAAGAGAACTGGCGCAAGCCTGTAGTGCTTGACACTAACGATCGCCTGGAGGTATGGCAGAGTAAGGAGCTTCACGGACGCTTTTTCCGGGCCCTACATGAACCCGATGTAGATTTCCTAGCGTCCGTAGCCTGGCTGCGTTTTGGTGACCTCTTTGGGGAAACCGAAGGTTTTGTCTGTGCAATTATGGACGAAGTTATCATGACGAACAATTACCGGAGATTTATTGTGAAGGACGGCACGGTTGACATCTGTCGGGCATGCCACCGTCCGGGAGAATCAATCCGACACATCATCTCCGGGTATTCTCGTCTAGCTAACGAAGAGTACTTGCATAGACACAACCTTGTAGCCAGGATTATCCATCAGCAACTTGCTCTGAAATACAGTCTCGTGGAATTGGAACTACAGGTATGTGCCCGACCCAGTTCTCGAAAATGGACACATGACATTGTACTGGGATCGATCCATCATCACTGACAGGACTATTGTTGCCAATAAGCCTGATATAGTGGTGGTGGATCGAATAGAGCGGCGCGCAATGATTATTGACGTAACTGTCCCGCATGACGGGAACCTCGTGAAAGCCGAGAAAGATAAACAAATCAAGTATCTTGACTTGGCCCGCGAGGTTGTCGACATGTGGGATGTGGACTCAGCGATCATTGTGCCGATAGTTGTATCAGCCAATGGCTTAATTGCCAAGAGCCTCGACCAACACCTAAGGAGGCTCTCGTTGGGCAGCTGGATTAAGGGCTTGATTCAGAAAGCGGTACTTCTGGACACGGCTCGCATTGTTAGGAGGTTCCTCTCTCTAGAGCCCTGACCGCCGGTAGCTTGGACCCTGTTCCCGATACCGGTGGGCTACTATTTTTTATATTTTTAAATGTTTTTTTATAATCTTTATATTCTAATATTTAAAAATATAATTTATATGTATTTATTTTAATAAAGGAAATAATAATAATAAATGTTTTATTGACATAAATAGGTTGATACATCAATTGAAACCCTGGCTCCTGAGCTAGGTGGCACCTGTGTTACAGGAGTCAGTGTCTTCACTCGTTTGTGGAACATTAACAATTTATGCAACAAAATTAAAACTAAAATGTAGTTAAACAATTAGTGCAAACTTGCTCTCATGTGATAGGATTATGTGTCCATGTGTTGTGTATGTATGTGTAAGTGTGATGGTGTGTAAGTGTGATGGTGTGTATGTGTGATGGTGTGTAAGTGTGATGGTGTGTATGTGTGATGGTGTGTAAGTGTGATGGTGTGTAAGTGGGATGGTGTGTAAGTGTGATGGTGTGTAAGTGTGATGGTGTGTAAGTGTGATGGTGTGTAAGTGTGATGGTGTGTATGTGTGATGGTGTGTAAGTGTGATGGTGTGTAAGTGTGATGGTGTGTATGTGTGATGGTGTGTAAGTGTGATGGTGTGTAAGTGTGATGGTGTGTAAGTGTGATGGTGTGTAAGTGTGATGGTGTGTAAGTGTGATGGTGTGTAAGTGTGATGGTGTGTAAGTGTGATGGTGTGTAAGTGTGATGGTGTGTAAGTGTGATGGTGTGTAAGTGTGATGGTGTGTAAGTGTGATGGTGTGTAAGTGTGATGGTGTGTAAGTGTGATGGTGTGTAAGTGTGATGGTGTGTAAGTGTGATGGTGTGTATGTGTGATGGTGTGTAAGTGTGATGGTGTGTATGTGTGATGGTGTGTAAGTGTGATGGTGTGTAAGTGTGATGGTGTGTAAGTGTGATGGTGTGTAAGTGTGATGGTGTGTAAGTGTGATGGTGTGTATGTGTGATGATGTTATGATTTGTGCGTGTGTTTCTCTGTGTGACAGTGCTTGGTGGTTGTGCTTTTAGATTATATCAGATATATTTATCTACCTTATAATTTATTTATTATGATTATTGATTGTTGACTATATTTTCTGTTTGTGAGTAATCAAGTGTTTTAAGCCAGGTGCTTATTTTCATCTTCGCTTTCTTTTTAGTTAGTGGGTTGAAGTCGAGAATTTTATTTAATTTATTATATATATAAGTAGCTAGGTATAGGTGTTGCCGTCGAGCGGATGCGGTATTACATTTTACTGAGCGACATACATTATATATATAAGTAGCTAGGTATAGGTGTTGCCATCGAGCGGATGCGGTATTACATTTTACTGAGCGACATACATTATATATATAAGTAGCTAGGTATAGGTGTTGCCGTCGAGCGGATGCGGTATTACATTTTACTGAGCGACATACATTATATATATACATAGCTAGGTATAGTGTTGCCGTCGAGCGGATGCGGTATTACATTTTACTGAGCGACATACATTATATATATACATAGCTAGGTATAGTGTTGCCGTCGAGCGGATGCGGTATTACATTTTACTGAGCGACATACATTATATATATACATAGCTAGGTATAGGTGTTGCCGTCGAGCGGATGCGGTATTACATTTTACTGAGCGACATACATTATATATATACATAGCTAGGTATAGTGTTGCCGTCGAGCGGATGCGGTATTACATTTTACTGAGCGACATACATTATATATATACATAGCTAGGTATAGGTGTTGCCGTCGAGCGGATGCGGTATTACATTTTACTGAGCGACATACATTATACAGGGTGTGGCGTAAATAATGGATAATCCTGTATCTGGGAATGGAGGACCCCAAGCCCTATAATATAAAAAATTCTCAAACCCGAGAGTAATTTATTTTTCATTGCCACCTTTAGTCACTTCCTCGGCCACCGTATTCACAAATGAAGGAATTTTCACTATCTGATTTCTGCAAATAAATTACTCTCGGGTTTGAGAATTTTTTATATTATAGGGCTTGGGGTCCTCCATTCCCAGATACAGGATTATCCATTATTTACGCCACACCCTGTATATATACATAGCTAGGTATAGGTGTTGCCGTCGAGCGGATGCGGTATTACATTTTACTGAGCGACATACATTATATATATACATAGCTAGGTATAGTGTTGCCGTCGAGCGGATGCGGTATTACATTTTACTGAGCGACATACATTATATATATACATAGCTAGGTATAGGTGTTGCCGTCGAGCGGATGCGGTATTACATTTTACTGAGCGACATACATTATATATATACATAGCTAGGTATAGTGTTGCCGTCGAGCGGATGCGGTATTACATTTTACTGAGCGACATACATTATATATATACATAGCTAGGTATAGGTGTTGCCGTCGAGCGGATGCGGTATTACATTTTACTGAGCGACATACATTATATATATACATAGCTAGGTATAGGTGTTGCCGTCGAGCGGATGCGGTATTACATTTTACTGAGCGACATACATTATATATATACATAGCTAGGTATAGTGTTGCCGTCGAGCGGATGCGGTATTACATTTTACTGAGCGACATACATTATATATATACATAGCTAAGTATAGGTGTTGCCGTCGAGCGGATGCGGTATTACATTTTACTGAGCGACATACATTATATATATACATAGCTAGGTATAGTGTTGCCGTCGAGCGGATGCGGTATTACATTTTACTGAGCGACATACATTATATATATACATAGCTAGGTATAGGTGTTGCCGTCGAGCGGATGCGGTATTACATTTTACTGAGCGACATACATTATATATATACATAGCTAGGTACCTATAGGTGTTGCCGTCGAGCGGATGCGGTATTACATTTTACTGAGCGACATACATTATATATATACATAGCTAGGTATAGGTGTTGCCGTCGAGCGGATGCGGTATTACATTTTACTGAGCGACATACATTATATATATACATAGCTAGGTATAGTGTTGCCGTCGAGCGGATGCGGTATTACATTTTACTGAGCGACATACATTATATATATACATAGCTAGGTACCTATAGGTGTTGCCGTCGAGCGGATGCGGTATTACATTTTACTGAGCGACATACATTATATATATACATAGCTAGGTATAGGTGTTGCCGTCGAGCGGATGCGGTATTACATTTTACTGAGCGACATACATTATATATATACATAGCTAGGTATAGTGTTGCCGTCGAGCGGATGCGGTATTACATTTTACTGAGCGACATACATTATATATATACATAGCTAGGTTTAGGTGTTGCCGTCGAGCGGATGCGGTATTACATTTTACTGAGCGACATACATTATATATATACATAGCTAGGTATAGGTGTTGCCGTCGAGCGGATGCGGTATTACATTTTACTGAGCGACATACATTATACAGGGTGTGGCGTAAATAATGGATAATCCTGTATCTGGGAATGGAGGACCCCAAGCCCTATAATATAAAAAATTCTCAAACCCGAGAGTAATTTATTTTTCATTGCCACCTTTAGTCACTTCCTCGGCCACCGTATTCACAAATGAAGGAATTTTCACTATCTTATTTCTGCAAATAAATTACTCTCGGGTTTGAGAATTTTTTATATTATAGGGCTTGGGGTCCTCCATTCCCAGATACAGGATTATCCATTATTTACGCCACACCCTGTATATATACATAGCTAGGTATAGGTGTTGCCGTCGAGCGGATGCGGTATTACATTTTACTGAGCGACATACATTATATATATACATAGCTAGGTATAGTGTTGCCGTCGAGCGGATGCGGTATTACATTTTACTGAGCGACATACATTATATATATACATAGCTAGGTATAGGTGTTGCCGTCGAGCGGATGCGGTATTACATTTTACTGAGCGACATACATTATATATATACATAGCTAGGTATAGGTGTTGCCGTCGAGCGGATGCGGTATTACATTTTACTGAGCGACATACATTATATATATAAGTAGCTAGGTATAGGTGTTGCCGTCGAGCGGATGCGGTATTACATTTTACTGAGCGACATACATTATATATATACATAGCTAGGTATAGGTGTTGCCGTCGAGCGGATGCGGTATTACATTTTACTGAGCGACATACATTATATATATAAGTAGCTAGGTATAGGTGTTGCCGTCGAGCGGATGCGGTATTACATTTTACTGAGCGACATACATTATATATATACATAGCTAGGTATAGGTGTTGCTGTCGAGCGGATGCGGTATTACATTTTACTGAGCGACATACATTATATATATACATAGCTAGGTATAGGTGTTGCCGTCGAGCGGATGCGGTATTACATTTTACTGAGCGACATACATTATATATATACATAGCTAGGTATAGGTGTTGCCGTCGAGCGGATGCGGTATTACATTTTACTGAGCGACATACATTATATATATACATAGCTAGGTATAGTGTTGCCGTCGAGCGGATGCGGTATTACATTTTACTGAGCGACATACATTATATATATAAGTAGCTAGGTATAGGTGTTGCCGTCGAGCGGATGCGGTTTTACATTTTACTGAGCGACATACATTATATATATACATAGCTAGGTATAGGTGTTGCCGTCGAGCGGATGCGGTATTACATTTTACTGAGCGACATACATTATATATATACATAGCTAGGTATAGGTGTTGCCGTCGAGCGGATGCAGTATTACATTTTACTGAGCGACATACATTATATATATAAGTAGCTAGGTATAGGTGTTGCCGTCGAGCGGATGCGGTATTACATTTTACTGAGCGACATACATTATATATATACATAGCTAGGTATAGTGTTGCCGTCGAGCGGATGCGGTATTACATTTTACTGAGCGACATACATTATATATATACATAGCTAGGTATAGGTGTTGCCGTCGAGCGGATGCGGTATTACATTTTACTGAGCGTCATACATTATATATATACATAGCTAGGTATAGTGTTGCCGTCGAGCGGATGCGGTATGACATTTTACTGAGCGACATACATTATATATATACATAGCTAGGTATAGTGTTGCCGTCGAGCGGATGCGGTATTACATTTTACTGAGCGACATACATTATATATATACATAGCTAGGTATAGGTGTTGCCGTCGAGCGGATGCGGTATTACATTTTACTGAGCGACATACATTATATATATACATAGCTAGGTATAGTGTTGCCGTCGAGCGGATGCGGTATTACATTTTACTGAGCGACATACATTATATATATACATAGCTAGGTATAGGTGTTGCCGTCGAGCGGATGCGGTATTACATTTTACTGAGCGACATACATTATATATATACATAGCTAGGTATAGGTGTTGCCGTCGAGCGGATGCGGTATTACATTTTACTGAGCGACATACATTATATATATACATAGCTAGGTATAGGTGTTGCCGTCGAGCGGATGCGGTATTACATTTTACTGAGCGACATACATTATATATATAAGTAGCTAGGTATAGGTGTTGCCGTCGAGCGGATGCGGTATTACATTTTACTGAGCGACATACATTATATATATACATAGCTAGGTATAGGTGTTGCCGTCGAGCGGATGCGGTATTACATTTTACTGAGCGACATACATTATATATATACATAGCTAGGTATAGGTGTTGCCGTCGAGCGGATGCGGTATTACATTTTACTGAGCGACATACATTATATATATACATAGCTAGGTATAGGTGTTGCCGTCGAGCGGATGCGGTATTACATTTTACTGAGCGACATACATTATATATATACATAGCTAGGTATAGGTGTTGCCGTCGAGCGGATGCGGTATTACATTTTACTGAGCGACATACATTATATATATACATAGCTAGGTATAGTGTTGCCGTCGAGCGGATGCGGTATTACATTTTACTGAGCGACATACATTATATATATAAGTAGCTAGGTATAGGTGTTGCCGTCGAGCGGATGCGGTATTACATTTTACTGAGCGACATACATTATATATATACATAGCTAGGTATAGTGTTGCCGTCGAGCGGATGCGGTATTACATTTTACTGAGCGACATACATTATATATATACATAGCTAGGTATAGGTGTTGCCGTCGAGCGGATGCGGTATTACATTTTACTGAGCGACATACATTATATATATACATAGCTAGGTACCTATAGGTGTTGCCGTCGAGCGGATGCGGTATTACATTTTACTGAGCGACATACATTATATATATACATAGCTAGGTATAGGTGTTGCCGTCGAGCGGATGCGGTATTACATTTTACTGAGCGACATACATTATATATATACATAGCTAGGTATAGTGTTGCCGTCGAGCGGATGCGGTATTACATTTTACTGAGCGACATACATTATATATATACATAGCTAGGTATAGTGTTGCCGTCGAGCGGATGCAGTATTACATTTTACTGAGCGACATACATTATATATATACATAGCTAGGTATAGTGTTGCCGTCAAGCGGATGCGGTATTACATTTTACTGAGCGACATACATTACCGATGGTTCTTTTTAGTTTGTTCGTATGATTTACCGGTGTAATTTCATGTTGTTTCAAAGTGAGATTCTGTAGAAATAATTGTCTTACTGTAAGTACTTGACAGCTTTCATATAGGCTTTTTGTAGGGTACCGGTAGGGTTTGAAGGTCATGACTTTTAATAGGGATCTTTGTGCTCTCTCGAGGTGTATCATGTATGTTTTACAGGCCCCACCCCAGGCCGTGATACAATAACCAACAATTGACTCTACTAGAGAAAGATACACTGTCCGGAGTAGCTCCAGATCGCATACGTGTCGAAGATTTTCAAAAGCCCATATAAGTTTCGTAAGCCGGGAAGAAGTTAGTTCAATATGAGGTCGCCAACTGAGTCCCTCATCTAGAATTACACCCAGGTATTTTATAGTCTTTTGTTGTGTAATTGGAGCGCATGAGCACTGAAGACTGTTATTGGGGTCTTGACAGAAGTGGGCCTTAAGACTTATTACCCCGGGTTTAGTTACAATTACTTTACAACAGTTAACAATTATTTTAAAGTAGGTAATGTAAAGTACGCATGTGAATACAGGCGGCGCGCGCGCATCCTACATCAACTGCAGGTGTACAGACAACTGTACACGTGTCTGTAACTGCGTGTGAATGTGTGACTTACGCGACCTTACTACAGTTCCTAGAAAATTATAAATTTTAAATAACACTAACCTCCGGCTCCCCAACTTACGGAAGAGATGTTATAAATGCAGCTTCTGTTAAACAAACATTATTAAGTCCTACAAGAAATATATTTTTGCCAGTTTGAACATATGATATACCGCAATCACGGAAGCTACGCTAGCTAGCTAGAGCTTCGCAAGTAACTGTTTATATCGATGTCGGTGCATCACTTGGGCAAGTAACTGTTTATATCGATGTCGGTGCATCACTTGGGCAAGTTCGTATTTGCAGAAAATGTTGTATACTACGTTACAGTAGTGAACAGGCAGGTCTATCACGAGTTTCGTGATAGAGCGTTATTCAGAGATTAAATAACCATCGCATAGTACCGCGGGAGAAATACATTACCGATACAGATCGCCGTAATAAGTGGCATATACAAGGTGTAACAGGACGATTGACATTCCTTTAAACCACGTAAAGATAATCATGTTCTTTACCCGTATACAAAAAATCAATCAAATCCAATGAATACTTTAGCCACAGGAAATTATTTTTCATTTTCTTATTTTTCAACATGATGTAGATCTGAGTCCGTAATAATAGATACACATTGCCGCCACCGCGCCCCGCACCCCGCACCGCACCGTTGGCCAGTGACTTTTCTTAGATAAAGTGTGTTTACTTTTTATGCAGTTGATTCTGCTATTTATTTTGTTTGAAAACTGCATTTTTTTTAAATTTTCCATTATCTACTAATCTTCGTGTTTTAAAATGTTTCGATGGACTAGTACTGTGCTTGTTTTCATTTAATGTCGTACGTCCAGATACACGTTGTATACCCGCTCTGTATACCTACCGACTTGCGAGGAGCCACGGATAAATACAGCGCCCTATGTAAATATGTATACTACCGGGAAAATGTAGAGCAGCGAGCGGCGCGCGCGGGGCACGCGGGGGGGAGGGTGACTCGGTGACGTGCAGGCGACGGCGGACGGCGGCGGTGTTCAACAGATGTTGGCGACTATCGTAAACTCAGCGCGTGATGGCGAACTTACTGAAGTTCGCTGCGCTGAGGCTGTGACCTTCGGACTGCAGTGTCCGTGAACTTACTGAAGTTCACTGCGCTGAGGCTGTGACCTTCGGACTGCAGTGTCCGTGAACTTACTGAAGTTCACTGCGCTGAGGCTGTGACCTTCGGACTGCACTGTCCGTGAACTTACTGAAGTTCGCTGCGCTGAGGCTGTGACCTTCGGACTGCACTGTCCGTGAACTTACTGAAGTTCACTGCGCTGAGGCTGTGACCTTCGGACTGCACTGTCCGTGAACTTACTGAAGTTCACTGCGCTGAGGCTGTGACCTTCGGACTGCACTGTCCGTGAACTTACTGAAGTTCGCTGCGCTGAGGCTGTGATCTTCGGACTGCACTGTCCGTGAACTTACTGAAGTTCACTGCGCTGAGGCTGTGACCTTCGGACTGCACTGTCCGTGAACTTTCTGAAGTTCGCTGCGCTGAGGCTGTGACCTTCGGACTGCACTGTCCGTGAACTTACTGAGGTTCACTGCGCTGAGGCTGTGACCTTCGGACTGCACTGTCCGTGAACAAAGTGAAATGGATGACGCGTCATCGATTTCACTGTGTTCACGGTTCTAAGTATACCTAATCTAAATATGATAAGTATTTTAAGCGTTTCGTGGAACAAAAGTCAAAGATTTTTGAGAAATTAATTTTAGGACAATTGCAAAGATTTTTTAATAAACATAAATTATTACATAACAAACAGTTCGGTTTTACAAGGGGTCGTTCAACTACTGATGCTGGTGTTGAACTATTAGGACATATTTATAATGCATGGGAAGATAAATGCGATGCCTTGGGCATCTTTAGTGATTTGTCCAAGGCATTCGATTGCGTTCTTCATGAAACGTTAATCAGGAAACTCCGCCACTACGGGATCCGGAACACCGCTCTGGATCTTCTTACTTCATACTTGAGTAATAGGATTCAGTGCGTTGACGTTAATGTGAAAAGATCTCCCGGATCTACAGTAAAAATGGGAGTCCCGCAGGGCTCAATTCTTGGTCCTTTCTTAGTTCTTATTTATATTAACGACTTGCCTTACCTCGTAAAAGTGATCATGATGTGTTGTTTGCGGATGACACTTCACTTTTGTTTAAACTTAAACGTCAGCAGCTGGTAACTGACGATGTAAATAGCGCGATCTCAAAAGTAGTTCACCCATTCAATGTAAATAATTTACTACTTAATGAAAAAAAACCAAATGCCTTAAGTTTACGCTGCCTCACGTTAGGCAGGTGAAAAGGGCGAAGAATTGAATCCTAAAGATAGCACAGTATTCTTGGGTTTAACTTTGGATGCTAAGCTTCAGTGGGGCCCACTTAGATAAATTGTCAAAAAAAATAAGCTCTGCAGCATACGCTGTTAGAAAAATTCGCAATTTAACTGACATAGAGACAGCCCGTTTAGTGTACTTTATACAGGAATACTTCATACAGGAGTGGACTTAGGCTTTGTACAGACTTAAAAGCTGTCCAGATGTAAAGTATCGCCTTACCTTGTTTTGGAAGCCCAGCTTCTTGGCTGCAGTTTGTGATTTTGATTTGATGGTTGACCCGAAGTTGAGATCAGACGTCAACTCCACGCCCAAAAGCTCTAGGCGGTCGGTAACTGGTACAGATGCACCTCGGAAAGTAGGAGTTAAATCAAACTGGCTCCTTTTGGCAGTGAAAAGACACGCTTGAGTGTTCAGAGCATTGAATATGACCAAATTGTCGTCACCCCATTGGGAAATAGGATTCAAGGTCAAATTCATTCACTCCACCATGGTCTCTCTAAGAGTAGGTGTTTCCTCTCTGCTGGCTTTTGCACTGGGCATATTATTTCTGAGACTGTGCTGTCATTTGCTTACCCGATAGCGCCAAGCTGTAGTAGATCGTTGATGTGCAGCAGAAATAGAGTCGCAGCAAGAACAGACCTCTGAGAAACACCGGCATCAATAGCCATGATCCGATGAGCAGCCATCTATGACCATTCCGATCGATAGATCACTCAGGAAGTCGGAAATCCAGTTACGAATGTCAGCAGGGATGCCAAATGCAAGTAGCTTACCCAACAGACTAGCATGCCAGACCCTTTCAAAGGTCTTTGAGATATCAAGCGACACAGCAAAAGCCTTGCCGTGTCTCTCAATGGCCTCCCCCCAGCAATGTGTAACATACACAAGAAGATCCCCAGTTGACCGACCACGACGGAAGCCATATTGGTGGCTACTGAGGAGCTCATAGTCTTCCAGGTATGCTAGCAACTTATTGTTCAGTACCCTTTCCATCACTTTACACAGTATGGAGGTTATGGTGATTAGTCTATAGTTGACAGGATCGGCACCGTTACCTTTTTTGGGCACTGTATACACATTAGTGATCTTCCAGGACTCCGGAACCACTCCAGTTTTTAGAGAGAGGTGATACAAGCGTGTCAAGACAGGAGACAACTCTGCAGCACAGCTTTTCAGGACTCTTGCGGGTATTTCGTCAAGTCCACTGGCTTTATTCACGTCCAGGCATCAAGAAGCCTCCTCGTGTAGCGCAGTTTGTCCCACCAGTCACTGAACTGAACTAAGCGCAAGGCGCATCCTGGACAGTCACACCCATCACTTTGTATGACTGGCCAATTCTTCTCTTGCGGTGGTATGGCTAACCCCGCCTAGCTCAAGACCACCCTCCGACTGGAGTTTGGCATCAAATAGTGTGCTGTGTTTCACCGACGCGTGGGAGGGCCAGTGCCTTAAGAAATTAGAGAGTTGGCGGTTGCGTTGTCCAAGGCTGGTTACAGCATTGGACAACGCCAGTGAACCTCGTCATGGCAACTCACTCTGGAGGGTAGCGAGATCGGAAGCTCGGTTGACCGCAGAAAGTTGGGGGTCTAACTAGCACGCCAGTCACGAGTGCAATGCTGCCCTACCACCTCTCAAAAAATCCCGAAATGATCCACTGTGCCAGTCGGCGACTGAAAGGGAGGACCCGGTAGGCATTTTCAAGGGGGTTCGGGCGTCGCCGCAGCCTCCAGGCGAGTTTCCTTTTTATCGAATTAACCTTGTGGGAGCTGTTTAGCCAATTGGACTCGCCTCGATTTATCTCTAATTTCCCTCTAAACTTACAACGCCATGAGCACAAAAATAAGAAGAATAAGTTATACCAACGGCGGCACTTCCTCCCGCTAAAAATGCAATTCAGTAACGTCCATGGATTATCAATCCGGTCTATCACCACCTTTAGACCAAGAAGCCAAACTTATTTTTTTTACGGAGTAGAAGATAGCGACCCCGTTAAACGTGGCGTGCCTCAACTACCCAGAACACTCACTTGAGCATAAGTTTAAGAAGCAGGCTGGGGTCTGTGTGTACGTCCGCGATGACATTTGCTGTCAACGTTTCCGCTGCTATGAGGTTGCGGGTTTCTCCACTCTGTGGCTGCTGGTGCACAACGGCTTTCATAAAACAATTTATGTCGATGTTTACAGGTCGCACAGCGGTGATCAGGAGGCGACAAGACTCTTTGACCATCTTACAGGGCAGCCGAATTGGCCCAACACAAATATCCGACAGCGGAGCTGGTTTTTCTGGGGGATTTTAATGCCCATCATAAGAGATGGTTGATCCCGTACCAGAAAACTGATCATGTTGGAAGAGAGGCGCGCAAGTTTGTGATATCTTTAGATCTCCATCAGCTGATTGACCAAGCTACCCACGTTCCGGATGTTGATGACCACATACCCAACTGCTTAGACCTTCTGCTGACAACAGATCCGGTCAGGCACTCTGTGTCGGTCTGGGCTCCGCTCGTGTCGTCTGACTACTATCTGGTGAAAGCCGTGTCTTCCTATTCTCCTCCAGATGTATGCCTTAGAGGCACAAGGCGAGTATAGAAGTACAGTCAGTAGACTGGCATTTGAACTAACGATTTGTTTAAGGATTCAGTCTACCTTCCATTTTCTCCTTTATAATTTTACTAGCTTTTACCCGCGGCTTCGCCCGCGTTGATGTCGGAAAATATCCCACGGGAACGTACCGGGATTAAAAGTACCATAATTATGTTCCGTAATACTCTATTGGTTTACGCGGCGGACGCCAGAAAGCTCGACATCTTCAACAACCATCTTATCATCATATTTCAGCCAATTTATATAAAATCTTAATGAATTATACAACTTCCTCATGAATCACTCCATCCATTGGCGTAATCCGGATGAAAATCCATTCGGTAGTTTTTGAGTTTATCGCGTTCAGACAGACAGACGCGGCGGGAGGACTTTGTTTAGTTAAAATTATGCCGCTCAATAATAATAAATAAGAAATAATTGTTGACTGAGTGAACCGATTTTAACAAAAACTTATAAAACCACTGACTTCCAAAAAACAAAAACACTGTAAAGCGAAAAATAACTTAATTAATTTAATAATTATTAAATTTCGGAAGTCGGTGTCTTTGGTTTAGTGTTTTCGTTTTTTGCCACCGACTTCCGAAATAAAAGTTATTTTTCGCTTTTGTAGTGTTTTTTTGGAAGTCGGTGGTTTTTTTTTATAAATAAGTTTTTATTTCCCACTTTTTAGTTGTGGTACCTACCCCACCCAAATTCGTATACCACTACTTGCTAAGTAAATAATAGTGACAGGAAGTTATTATGACATCATCAACATACACTAAATGGAAAAAATACGTATTATTGTAGCTAACTCATAGACCACTCATCAGAATTAGACCAAAGTTATATGCAACCACCTCAGGACCATACCCTTTCTAATAAAAACGGCAAATATATGTGGCGCTAAGTCGTGTCAGAAGTTTGGAAGGCGTAGTTTTATCAGGTTAGGACGCCGTCGCCAACAAATTATTAAATCAACCACACGACGACAGGCCGTTGACGAAATCTGTCTTCTGACAATCAAGGCCACACATAACATAGGACACAAGTAGCGCAATTTGAAGTATATTACGTACCATTAAAATCATTTATAGCCAGAGTGCCTCTCATGAAAATTCCAATAAGCCCAAACACGGCTAGGATACATTATTTTGTTACAGAGTTCCGGTGCCTACCTTCCGGCTTCATCATCAGATAAGTTCGATGGTACCATTTTCATCACAGCCATTTATTTAAATTTACTTCGTCATAGTCGCTTAACTATCTTAATAGAGATATCTTATCGCCACCCGTGAAATACTTATAATTGAGGAGTCCTCCTTCCCGTGGACATCTGTGGTCTTCTGCATCAGTTCCACTTCACCAAATGAAACTTTCTGAATGCAAATACTTGACATGTTGATGAAAATACGTAAATAACTATTATGTATACGGCTATAATATTTGAGGAGTTCCCTCAATTCCTCATGGATCCTATCATCAGAACTGGATTTTGATAAAAATGGGACAATCTGGAAATGTGTCTTTCAAATTAAAAAAAGAACTTTCCAAATCGGTTTAAAAAAATACATACAACCGAATTGAGAACCTCTCCTTTTTTGAAGTCGGTTAAAAATAATGAGTAAAGAGTAGTAAAATGTTACCTCAAAAAGTCAAGATATGAACTATGACTACATTTCCAATCCCTTAAATCTCTTAAAAAGAGGTACACAAAATTTTTAATATTATTTGTGATTTTTAAAATCAACCTCTATTTTACCCCCTTTGGGGATGATTTTTCAAAAACGCTGAACCACATAATTCTTTATTTCCTACCAACAGCATAAATTTGAATATTCATATCCCTAACTTAAGATATGCTGGGTTTCCCATACAAACTTTCACCCCCTATATCACCCCCTGTAGGGTTATTTTTGAGACAAAAAGTAGCCTATGTCCTTCCTCAGGATGCCATCTATCTCTTGCCAAATTTTATCGAAATCCGTTGAGTGGTTTAGGCGTGAAAAGGTAACATACAGACAGACAGACAGACAGACAGAGTTACTTTCGAATTTATAATATTATAGTATATAGTATGGAAGTATGGATTAGTCGAGTGTTCGAACAGTCGAGTGCAAACGTTTGGTCGAGATCATATGCAAAATAACTAAGATTTATTTTGTTTGTGTCTCGATCAAAGATATACATTTTGTTCATATCATCACATCATAAAGTAAAACTGGCAATGACAAACACTAAACCGCCATTTAAAACGCAGCGTCTGTAAAACTACACCAATAAAATGTTTACGACAGCTGAAAAAATATGTTCGAGGTTTTAGTTTTATTGAGTTATTAGAAAAGCTTTTTAACGCTACTCATAAGTTTAAACGATGTCCGAGAGCCGAGAACAAAGCTGAGAACATATTGGGTTTAAATATTATTATAGGTATTAAGGTAGATTTAGCCCGGGGTACTGTGTTCAATGTTACAACAAGATACCTACATATTGCAATTAAATGAAAGAAAATTTAAAACTCATATTAAAAGTACACTTTGTAAATAAGCATATTACAAATTAGAAGATTATATCCAAGATAAGAATGCTTGAAAACATGCTGGGCCTGCTCCATAGGACAATCTAGACTAGAGTGTAGACAAAATCAAACTGGTTGCTAATTAAATTGTATAATTTATTATGTTTTATGAAACTGATTTTACATTCTGTGATTACTTTGTCTCACACACTGACTTATTACTTGTTAACATTTTAGGAACATTGTACACTTTTACAATGCTTGTGAATCTGGTGAGCGCCGTGTATCCAACACATAATAATGTATCTGTCATGGCTTCATTTTTAATTGTTTAGCTATTGCGGTATAGTAATTTCTTTCTAGGTGCATCGTCTTCACATATCTTTAAAAATACGAGTATATAAAAGGTGAAACTGATTGACTGACTGACATATCAACGCACAGCCGAAACTACTGGGACTAGGAACGTAAAATTTTGCACACGGCTTTCTTTTGTAACGTAGGGGAGCACTAAGAAGGGGTTTTTGGAAATTCGACCTTTAAGGGGGTGAAAAGGGGGGATTTCGTTTGTATGAAAAATCTTATTCCTTGAGTTAATAAACTTGAAAGTTGGCACGAATATTTATCTAAGTAAATTATGAATTTTGTCATATTTTTGTTTTTCTAAACTACCCCCAAGAGTAGGGTTGGGGGGTGTCAAAGTTTCTATGGAAGAATTTTAACGCCCAGTCCGATTAATTCGCAACTCAATATTTATACTTAAGACCAAAAATAAAGAATAACCTGTATCAGGGTTTTTCGAAATCCATCCCTGATGTGGTGAAAAGGGGTAGTCAATTTTACAGGGGAGGATTTTACTGCGTGGCTTGATTAATCCGAAAATTGGTATAAACAATATTTGTGTCAAGTTTTGGAAGTATCCTAAACATTTTTTTAAATTCCACCTCTGTGGGGGTGAAAAGAGGGGATACAGTTTATATGAAAAATCTTATTCTTTTTGTTAATAAACTTGAAACTTGGCAGGAACATTTGCCTAAATAAGCGATAAAGTTTCTCACTATTAGTTTTTCAAAACTACTCCTGAAAGGGGAGTTTAAGGGTGTTAAAGTTTGTATGGAAGAATTTTAACGCGCTGTCTGATTAACTCGAAACTCGGTATTCACACTTAATACCAAAAATAAAGTGTATCAGGGTTTTTCGAAAATCTGCCCCTAACGGGGTGAAAAGGGGTAGTCAATTTTACAGGGTAGGATTTTCACTTTGTGGCTTGATTAACTCAAAAATTGGTATAAATAACCTATAAGTCATGTAAATTGTGTAAGTAATGGAAATTGGGGGTGAAAAAAAAAATTATTTCGTTGATCTTTTAACTTGAAACTTGGCCCGAATACTTCATCATCATTCTGCTGCCCTAATCCCAATTTATTTGGGGTCGGCGCAACATGTCTACTAAATCTATACATATAAAAGGAGAAACTGACTGACTTACCGACATATTAACGCACAGCCGAAACTACTGGGACTAGGAACGTAAAATTTTGCACACGGCTTCCTTTTACAAGTATAACGTAAGGGAGCACTAAAAAGGGGTTTTTGGAATGGGTTTTTCGACCTTTAAGGGGGTGAAAAAGGAGGATTTCGTTTGAGTATAAAAAATCTTATTCCTTGAGTTAATAAATAACCTATAAGTCAAATAATGGAAATTGGGAGCGAAAAAAATCTTATTTCGTTGATCTTTTAACTTCAAACTAGGCTCGAATAGTTCATCATCATTCTCCTGACCTAATCATAATTTATTTGGGGTCGGCGCAACATGTCTACTTATAATAATGTATAAATAAATAATAATAATCTTAATCTATAATACTACCATTTACAGCGGGTGGAGGGGGTTGTGAAATGTGTAGGGGAAAGTAATAAAATCACGCGAACCAAATAACGGGCGAAGTGCTGAATGACTGACATATCAGATTTTTTGCATAAGGGTTCCTTTTATAATGTAGGCGAGCTCTATGAAGGGGTTTTTGGAAATTCGACCTTAAAGGGGGTGAAAAAGGGAGTTTTCTTTTGTATGAAAAATCTTATGAAACTTGAAACTTAGCACGAAGACATTCTTAAATGAATAATAAAGTTTTACACTATTTAGTTTTTCAAAACTACCCGTTATAGGGATTTTATTTAGGGTGTGCTAAAGTTTGTATGGAAGAATTTTAACGCGCTGCCCGGTTACCTCGAATAAATTAATACTTTTGACAAAAAACATAGACATAGTTTTTGGGTTTTTCGAAAATCGACCAGGAAAAGGGGGTAATTTATTTTCCGAGGAGGATTTCACTGCGTATCTAGATTAAATCAAAAGTAATGTAAACATCAAATGACGAAAAACATGATTGAAGATGTTTTTAAATCAACCTCATTCGGGGTGAAAAGGGAGGAACAGTTGATATGAAAATTTAATTTTTCCTTTGACCAAAAAAATTAAATAATAAGTCTATAAATTAATCAATAATTCCTTACGTATTATAAAACAAAGTCCCCTACCGCGTCTGTCTGTCTGTGTGAATGGGATAAACTCAAAAATTACCAAACGGATTTCCAAACGGTTTTCACCAATGGATGGAGTGATTCGTGAGGAAGGTTTAAGTGAAGGTTTTCAAGGTTTAATTCATTAAAGTTTTGTGTAAATTGGCTGAAATATGACGATTATTGTAGAAGATGTCGGAAAAAAATCATGCCGACTGGGGAGCTTTACTGGCGTGCGCCGCGTAAACCGTAAGAGATACATTAAATTTATTAATATTATTATGTAAAGGATTGTACATTTTTTAAAAATCAAAGAAAAATCCGCAATAGCATATATAGGGTGACCGATACTTAAACACATGATTTAACACATGATAACAAGCAACTTTTACTATGGCACCAATCCTGAAATCGCGAAAAAAAAATCAGCTCTTCCTTACATTTATGTTCGCATAACTCGTCAAAATGTAGGGACCAGCTGATTTTTTTTTTCGCGATCCTATGCGAGACAGAGCTCCAGCGCTGGTAATGCTGTGATGCTGGTTGTTAATGTGTAGATGGCCCCTCGGGGTCGGCTCGTCCGTGTAGGTCTATACTCCGCCGACTCCGCGCTGTTCACTCGCTCACATAATAATATCGACGGCAGCAAATGTGTAGATGGCGATGTGTCCGCTGCATAGTGAATACACGCGTGTGTGAGTGTCCGCTGCATAGTGAAACACGCGTGTGTGAGTATGCGCTGCATAGTGAATACACGCGTGTGTGAGTGTCCGCTGCATAGTGAAACACGCGTGTGTGAGTGTGCGCTGCATAGTGAATACACGCGTGTGTGAGTGTCCGCTGCATAGTGAAACACGCGTGTGTGAGTGTGCGCTGCATAGTGAATACACGCGTGTGTGAGTGTCCGCTGCATAGTGAAACACGCGTGTGTGAGTGTGCGCTGCATAGTGAATACACGCGTGTGTGAGTGTCCGCTGCATAGTGAAACACGCGTGTGTGAGTATGCGCTGCATAGTGAATACACGCGTGTGTGAGTGTCCGCTGCATAGTGAAACACGCGTGTGTGAGTGTGCGCTGCATAGTGAATACACGCGTGTGTGAGTGTCCGCTGCATAGTGAAACACGCGTGTGTGAGTGTGCGCTGCATAGTGAATACACGCGTGTGTGAGTGTCCGCTGCATAGTGAAACACGCGTGTGTGAGTGTGCGCTGCATAGTGAATACACGCGTGTGTGAGTGTGCGCTGCATAGTGAAACACGCGTGTGTGAGTGTGCGCTACATAGTGAAACACGCGTGTGTGAGTGTGCGCTGCATAGTGAAACACGCGTGTGTGAGTGTGCGCTGCATAGTGAAACACGCGTGTGTGAGTGTGCGCTGCATAGTGAATACACGCGTGTGTGAGTGTGCGCTGCATAGTGAAACACGCGTGTGTGAGTGTGCGCTGCATAGTGAAACACGCGTGTGTGAGTGTGCGCTGCATAGTGAATACACGCGTGTGTGAGTGTCCGCTGCATAGTGAAACACGCGTGTGTGAGTGTGCGCTGCATAGTGAATACACGCGTGTGTGAGTGTCCGCTGCATAGTGAAACACGCGTGTGTGAGTGTGCGCTGCATAGTGAATACACGCGTGTGTGAGTGTCCGCTGCATAGTGAAACACGCGTGTGTGAGTGTCCGCTGCATAGTGAAACACGCGTGTGTGAGTGTGCGCTGCATAGTGAATACACGCGTGTGTGAGTGTGCGCTGCATAGTGAATACACGCGTGTGTGAGTGTCCGCTGCATAGTGAAACACGCGTGTGTGAGTGTGCGCTGCATAGTGAATACACGCGTGTGTGAGTGTCCGCTGCATAGTGAAACACGCGTGTGTGAGTGTGCGCTGCATAGTGAATACACGCGTGTGTGAGTGTCCGCTGCATAGTGAAACACGCGTGTGTGAGTGTGCGCTGCATAGTGAATACACGCGTGTGTGAGTGTCCGCTGCATAGTGAAACACGCGTGTGTGAGTGTGCGCTGCATAGTGAATACACGCGTGTGTGAGTGTGCGCTGCATAGTGAAACACGCGTGTGTGAGTGTGCGCTACATAGTGAAACACGCGTGTGTGAGTGTGCGCTGCATAGTGAAACACGCGTGTGTGAGTGTGCGCTGCATAGTGAAACACGCGTGTGTGAGTGTGCGCTGCATAGTGAATACACGCGTGTGTGAGTGTGCGCTGCATAGTGAAACACGCGTGTGTGAGTGTGCGCTGCATAGTGAAACACGCGTGTGTGAGTGTGCGCTGCATAGTGAAACACGCGTGTGTGAGTGTGCGCTGCATAGTGAATACACGCGTGTGTGAGTGTGCGCTGCATAGTGAAACACGCGTGTGTGAGTGTGCGCTGCATAGTGAAACACGCGTGTGTGAGTGTCCGCTGCATAGTGAAACACGCGTGTGTGGGTGTGCGCTGCACGGTGAACACACGCGTGTGTGGTTTGCGCTGCACTGTGAATACACCCACCACAAGTAGTATTGTGTGCCTCACGCGTCACGGCCGCGCCACAAGTAGTATTGTGTGCCTCACGCGTCACGGCCGCGCCACAAGTAGTATTGTGTGCCTCACGCGTCACGGCCGCGCCACAAGTAGTATTGTGTGCCTCACGCGTCACGGCCGCGCCACAAGTAATATTGTGTGCCTCACGCGTCACGGCTGCGCCACAAGTAGTATTGTGTGCCTCACGCGTCACGGCTGCGCCACAAGTAGTATTGTGTGCCTCACGCGTCACGGCCGCGCCACAAGTAGTATTGTGTGCCTCACGCGTCACGGCCGCGCCACAAGTAGTATTGTGTGCCTCACGCGTCACGGCCGCGCCACAAGTAGTATTGTGTGCCTCACGCGTCACGGCCGCGCCACAAGTAGTATTGTGTGCCTCACGCGTCACGGCCGCGCCACAAGTAATATTGTGTGCCTCACGCGTCACGGCTGCGCCACAAGTAGTATTGTGTGCCTCACGCGTCACGGCTGCGCCACAAGTAGTATTGTGTGCCTCACGCGTCACGGCTGCGCCACAAGTAGTATTGTGTGCCTCACGCGTCACGGCCGCGCCACAAGTAGTATTGTGTGCCTCACGCGTCACGGCCGCGCCACAAGTAGTATTGTGTGCCTCACGCGTCACGGCTGCGCCACAAGTAGTATTGTGTGCCTCACGCGTCACGGCCGCGCCACAAGTAGTATTATGTGCCTCACGCGTCACGGCCGCGCCACAAGTAGTATTGTGTGCCTCACGTGCCACGGCTGCGCCACAAGTAGTATTGTGTGCCTCACGCGTCACGGCCGCGCCACAAGTAGTATTGTGTGCCTCACGCGTCACGGCCGCGCCACAAGTAGTATTGTGTGCCTCACGCGTCACGGCCGCGCCACAAGTAGTGTTGTGTGCCTCACGCGTCACGGCTGCGCCACAAGTAGTATTGTGTGCCTCACGCGTCACGGCCGCGCCACAAGTAGTATTGTGTGCCTCACGCGTCACGGCTGCGCCACAAGTAGTATTGTGTGCCTCACGCATCACGGCCGCGCCACAAGTAGTATTGTGTGCCTCACGCGTCACGGCTGCGCCACAAGTAGTATTGTGTGCCTCACGCGTCACGGCCGCGCCACAAGTAGTATTGTGTGCCTCACGCGTCACGGCTGCGCCACAAGTAGTATTGTGTGCCTCACGCGTCACGGCCGCGCCACAAGTAGTATTGTGTGCCTCACGCGTCACGGCCGCGCCACAAGTAGTATTGTGTGCCTCACGCGTCACGGCTGCGCCACATAGGACTGTGCACTTGTGCCTGCGTGCAAGTTCATTAATGCATGTATCGTAACTATTACCTGCTAGTACGTGTTTGACTACCAATCGCGTAACTCAAACCAAACCAAATCAAATCTTCTTTTAGTGCTAATTTAGCTTACAGTTAATTAGAGCTTAGAGTTACCGTTTGATAACTATAATAATAATTAATATACCTAGCTTCTATCTCATATTACTTCGTCTCATTCGATCAGTGGTCGTACACCAACCGTCGTACCTTAACCAGTTTTATATTATACCATATTACGACCTCTTTGTAACAATACATGGACTGTGTGTCTGAAATAATTTTTTTTTATTTTTTTTACGTCTTTGACATTCCCGGGACCCTGGGGTCCCGGACCTTTTGAAGGCGCATGAGGGGCCGAAGCCAACTCGCAGAGGCCCGTTAAACGCTTTCAAAGAAAATGAGGCACCAACCGACGATTGTCTCTGTACGCACTATGCAAGTGCACCCAAGGACAATGAGGCACCAGCCGACGATTGTCCCTGTACGCACTATGCAAGTGCACCCAAGGACAATGAGGCACCAGCCGACGATTGTCCCTGTACGCACTATGCAAGTGCACCCAAGGACAATGAGGCACCAGCCGACGATTGTCTCTGTACGCACTATGCAAGTGCACCCAAGGACAATGAGGCACCAGCCGACGATTGTCCCTGTACGCACTATGCAAGTGCACCCAAGGACAATGAGGCACCAGCCGACGATTGTCCCTGTACGCACTATGCAAGTGCACCCAAGGACAATGAGGCACCAACCGACGATTGTCTCTGTACGCACTATGCAAGTGCACCCAAGGACAATGAGGCACCAGCCGACGATTGTCTCTGTACGCACTATGCAAGTGCACCCAAGGACAATGAGGCACCAGCCGACGATTGTCCCTGTACGCACTATGCAAGTGCACCCAAGGACAACCCCCGATTGGTGTAGGGCTATCGCAGGATATGGAAACTAAAATATTTTTTGGGCTATGGATTTGGGTGGCTAAAGTAGACTGGTTATCTAAAACTATGGAAAGACTATAGAATAATAGAATAATTTATTCATAAGTTCACATAAGTTGACATAAGTATAAATTACATAGAAGTTATATCATTACAAAGTTAAATATTAATATTACTAAGAAAATATTAAACTATGCCTAAAATAAATCTAGTGTATAACTTATATATAAGTACATAGGTTACAGGCCTACTGATTTCAATAGCGACCTGCCTGATGTAGGTTTATTCAAACCTGTGTTTCAGGCCATCACTTAACAACGCTGAGTACTTTAGTGGACTATTATGTTACTGAACGTAGAGCTAGCATTGATACATAATAATTATATTTTAAAATAAATATTTACTTAACATTAATTTTTTTTATTTTTTTTTATTTGGTACCTACTTTGTTTATTCAGAATTAACACGGAATGTACATAAATAACAACTTATACCTAATTAATATATATACCTAATTAATTAATAAAATAACAAAATTTTATCCTAACTTAACTAAAACTATTAAAAAACTAAAATATGGCGTCAAAAAATTCCTCCGCATCGCTGTCGACTGGTAATGTACCCAAGAGACTGGCGGCATTGCCACGTTGTATAGCAATGCTTAGCCTCTGGCCAAGGTAAAAGCCGGCCCTTGGGTCACGGGAAGTGTCAACTAGCCGTTTGGAGATTTCGTTAAACAAACCATGAGCGCTCGGACCCCACGGCCCGAGGGTTTCAGCCCCAAACGGCTCGAAAATATAATTACCGAAAAGGTTATTATACTTTCGCCGCTTGAGGTTTTCCGCAGCCGCAGCAGCAGCGCCAGCACAGCACGCCGAGCCGGGAAGATGGGATGGCGCAAGAGTGTCGACACAAGTTGCGTCCCACACTAAAGGCCTACCCACCTTCCATGGAAATAAAGATTTGCCGTCCGGTCTCTTGCCATCGTCGCGTGCCAAGCCATTGGGTTCTAATACAGCTGGGACGCCGACGGTGACAAGAGCCCGTCGGATGATGTCATTAATGTTCGCGTGCCGCGCTATGCGACCCGTACTTCGGCTGCAAGACAGGCCGTAGTGTCCGAGGTTGTTGACAACTTCACCACAGTGACAGCGATGAGGAGAGCAACAAGGGGCTCCTAGTCGCAGGGAAGCAGCGAGGCGGAAAGTAGTGTCGTCAAACAAAGTGCCTATGCTCGACGACGGTAGTGCATGAAGCCACAGACCCGACTCCCACTTACCCACAGCCAGCAGGCGCGCACGCTCCGCAGTAGTAGCAGACGTGTTTAGTAAATTATTCTGTACTACTCTACAAAGCGGCTCATCCCACCGTCTCTGGGAAAATGGATTGTCGGGTGAATCTGAATTCGGGCAAGCGAGTCTCCAGGCATCCATAGCCTCGGTGAAGTACGGCACATCAAAATTAATCAGTGTCGAGGCTAGGATTTTCCTGATTAAATTCTCAGTGCCGTGGATCGAGGATATAAAAGCCGGTAAACTGATACTAGAAATTTTGCGGACGCCGAGGCCTCCCATACGTATGGGAAGAGTAGCTTGTGCCCAGGCTCGGTCATCCATGGCCACATTTAAGATCGAAGTTAATGTATGCCGGATAATTTGGTCCATTTTGTCTAAAAGATGAGTGTGCTTCCATAAATGGGAAGCGCGAAGGAAATATGTTAATTTAGGGCCGAAACAGCAGTAACGAATTAAGGTTATGGCCGAATGTATGTTAATTTGGAACAATCTTTCCGAAACGTCATTAAAATTTTGTATTTTTTCCTCATTAATATCCACATTAATCCACATTAATTAACTTATTGCATTACTTCTAGCAATTTTTCAGTGTCTGAGTAATTAAATTTCGCTAAGTATTCACTCAACAATTCACTACTTTTTTACCATTTACACTATATATACTTAGAGACTCGATACGACCGAGTGCCTCGTGAAGTTCTGTGGTGGGCCCTTAAGGTGAAATGTGTGCCAGGGAAGTATGTGCAGTTGATTCGAGCGATGTACAGTCGATGCAGTACCCAAGTCCGGTCTACAGTGGGCACTACCAGCAGCTTCAATGTGGTTGTCGGCTTGCACCAAGGGTCAGCACTCAGCCCTTACCTCTTCGTGATGATAATGGACGCTCTTACGTCGGATATCCACGAAGAGGCGCCCTGGTGTATGTTGTTCGCTGATGACATTGTGCTGGTTGCTGAGAGCGGCTTAGAAATCCAGAGCAGATTGGAGGTGTGGTGGGCAAAACTGGAGACCGCTGGCCTGAGATTAAGTCGGACCAAAACAGAATATTTGTTTTGTGATTTTGGCGGTCTCTCCAGTCATGGGCCCATATCTCTCGCCGGAACGCCCGTACCGAGCTGCTCCGACTTCCGGTACCTCGGGTCGTTTGTCCAAGGGGATGGCGAAGTAGACCGAGACGTAGCGCACCGGATCAACTCAGGATGGATGAAATGGCGACAGGTCACAGGAACAACTTGCGACCCACGGATGCCCCTCAAATTAAAGGGAAAAATTTATAAGTCCGTGATAAGGCCCGTCGTATTGTATGGATCGGAATGCTGGGCCGTGAAGAAGACGGATGAAAAAAGATTGCATGCAGCGGAGATGAGAATGTTGAGATGGATGTGTGGAGTGACGAAATTGGATAAAGTAAAAAATGAGTATATAAGGGGAAGTTTGAAAGTGGCGCCAGTGACAGAAAAGTTGAAAGGAAATCGTTTGGCTTGGTATGGACATGTGAAGAGAAGGGAGGAAACGCATCTGACTAAAAGAGTGATGAATATAAATTTTGATGGATGGAGAGGGAGAGGAAGGCCAAAGAAAAGATGGATGGATTGTGTGAGGAATGATATGAAAGAGAAGGGAGTGAATGATAGCGTGACTTTTGACAGGGGAAAATGGAAAGAGAAAACGTGTTACGCCGACCCCAAGTAACATGGGACAAGGGCAGGAAGATGATGATGATACTTAGAGACTTATTGATTTTATTATACAAGAACGGACCTAAAAATACATAAAACTTATTTGTAAAAGTATGTCTAGTTTGAGGCTTTATGCAAACTAAGTCTTTTCTTCTCTTATCTATAGGTATTGGGACATAAGGAAGTCTGCTATGCTGGTGCAGTACTATATTCAATATAAATAGTGGTCGCACGGTTAAAACCTTACATGCCGTGTAAAGCTCGTGTGTGGGAAATCTAAATGGGCGAAAGGTGGCTACCTTAAGGATAGCTCTCTGCGCACGTTCTAATGGCAGTAGGATTGATTTAGCAGCCCCACCCCATGAAGTTATACAATAAGTGAGAATGGATTGACACAAAGCTAAATAGACCTGTTTAATCAATTTGTAGTCCGATATATATCGGAAAAAATCAATGTGTTTACGGAAATTCAGATTTGTGTCAATCGTTACACCAAAATATTTCATATGATCGGCTTTTGCTAAAGTAGGACAATTACAAGCAACGTCAGCATACGTGCCGCACTTATGCGCATAAATGTTTATGTTAGTAGTTGGTAGATTAGTATTTTTCATGGTAAATAAAATGTGTTTGGTTTTCTCTGCATTTAGTGTTAGGAGATTTTCATATAGCCAATTAGACACTATATTAAAATCGTTCTGGGCTTGTTTATACACCTCATCTCGAGATTTGTCTGAAAACAATAGAGCTGTGTCATCTGCATAAGACATTATGACACCATTTTGGAGTGTTAAGCTGCACAGGTCATTTATATATACTAGGAATAAAGTAGGACCCAAAATACTACCTTGTGGTATTCCGTATTTACTATTTGGAAGCTCAGAACTGACGTACTGACCAATTTTGACACATTGTTTGCGGTCACTAAGATAATCAGAAAGTAGTGAGAGCGTTGTTCGTCTTATTCCGAGTGTTTCAAGCTTGTCCAATAATAAAGGGCAGGAAATTGTGTCAAATGCCTTGGCGAGGTCTAGGAAGATCCCAATGGAGTGCAAGCCCTTATCCAAATTAGTTGTTATATAATCCGTCATTTGATGAACTGCCTGATTAGTTGATTTATTGGGCCTAAAGCCAAATTGTCTATCTGAAAGCAATTTGTTATCTTTTACGTATTTCATTAATCTAATATTAATGATCTTCTCTAGGATTTTGGAGCGCCCTGTTAAAACTGAAATGGGTCTGTAGTTGTTAACACATTTTTTGTCACCAGATTTATATATAGGAGTATCCACTGCTTTTTTAAGCAACTTAGGGAATATACCATTAGTTAAGCATAACTGAAAAATATGAGTTAGTGGCGGAGCAAGTAGGTCTTTGAAATGTTTAAGTATGTTGTTTGATATGTTGTCCCACCCAACCGCGCAAACGTCTTTTAATCCAGAAATAATTGTTAGTACTTCATCGACATCCGTATCTAGTAAGACAAATGATTTGAGTGTGGGGAAAGTTTTAGGTTGGCTTTGAGGGAAAGAACTTCTAGATTGTATGGTATTTTCTGCTAAAGTTTTGCCTACGTTAGAAAAATAGAAATTAACTTTACTTGTTGATTCGATTGGGTTGTTCTCTATTGTCAATAAGTCAAGTGGAGGTTCAGGTTGTTTTGTTCTAAATGTATTTGTTTTTATAAATTTCCAAATAAGTTTACTATTTTTGCCTGCTTTCTGCAGTTCTTTTCTATCATATTCATTTTTTATTTTTCACAGAAGGTTGTTGCAGAAGTTTCTATATCTTTTATACGTAATGGAAAGAATTTCATTTTCAGGCTCAAGTTTGGACTTTATGTGAAGTTTGTCTCTATGCCTAATACATCGAACAAGTCCAGATGTAATCCAAGGGTTAATGCACCTATACTTCCTTGGCGTTATTTTAGCAACTGTATGTTTTATTATTGCAGAGTGAAGTGAATTTATAAAATAATTAATAGAAATGTTTGCATCGGTAGAATTATAAACTGGGTCAAAATTAATATTACGTATGTCTTTTTCGAGGTGTGTCATGTTGACTTTAGTATAGCTACGTAAACAATTTTTCCTGGGTAAAGAAACGTGCAATGTTAGTAAAACTGCTTGGTGATCAGTAAGCGAAGAGTTCGTAACAAATGTTTTGGTTGGGTTATTTGTTTTTATAATGAAATGATCTAAGCAAGAACCGCTTTGATGCGTGGGATGGTAATGAGCTGGCAAGAGTCCGTGGAATGCAGATATTAAGATACATAGTTATGTGCATGTACATCCAGTTTCCCGGAAGCAATGTTGGTATCGCTGTCCCCCATTAGTATTATGTGCTTAAAAGTTGTAAGACTTTGTAACTGTACGTTTAGTGAATCTAAGAAAATTGCGACATTTTGAGAAGGAGGTCTGTATATAGCCATAACTACTGTATCTGAATTCACAATTACTATTTTGTAGCAATAAAAAAAAAAAAAAAAAAATATTTTATTTCAGACAAAAAAGTCCATATGCAAGGCAAGGTTGTTAGTAACAAGAATTTTGCTTATATCTAATGTTAGTAATTAAAAATTAACACAAACTAGACACACCGTCTACCCCTGCTCAGTAGGCTCATCGGTCCCGCAACACATGGAGTTCAGTGAACCTACTGAGCAGAACAGTATCAGTTCTCTCGCCAATCATCCTGAGGACGCTATTTGGGCTCCCCCGTACTCGGCGCACCACCGACGCAACTTTTTTACGCATAATTGCGTAGAAGTCATCTACGCTGGCGTCAGCAAACATGCCGGATGCACTACAATATCGAGGAAGCCGAAACAGAGCCCTGAACACATTATTGTACTGGACTCGCAAGGCATTGTAGGCTCTCAGTGTAAAGTTTGCCCACAGGCCGCTCGTGTAAAATGTCTGGCAGAATGCCTTGAACATTGTTATTTTAACAGGAGCAGTACACCGAGCGAACCTGTGTGCCAACATATTACCACGCACCGACAATGCCCTGCGCTCCCTCTCAATATCCAGTTCGTCACTCAAATTCTCAGTTATGATGTGACCAAGATATTTAAATTGTGCAACACGACTTAGAGGTACACCGTTAAGTAATATAGGTGGTATAAAGATATTAGTTTTATTTTTACATTTAAATAACATGAACTCACTTTTACTTTCGTTGTACCTCAAGCCATGTTCCACAGCGTAAACCTCACACACCTTTAACAGCTGTCTAAGACCACCAATTGAGGGGCTCAGCAGCACCATATCATCAGCATAACTCAAATTATTGACACATATGTCATCAATATGGCATCCAACATGCATGCTGCTGAGCTCCTCAATCAGATGGTTAACATAAATATTAAAGAGTCGTGGGGAAGTCAGCCCGCCCTGCCTGACGCCACACTCCAAAGAATATTCATTTGAGTATACATTTCCCCACCTGACTACATTAAGCTGCTCACTATACCAGTAGGCGAGGATATTCACCAGATCGTTTGGGACACCTGCACTTCTTAATTTTGTCCAGAGCTTATCATATGACACCAAATCAAAAGCTTCTTCAATCAATCTTCTTGCAATGGTTCTTCTACAGTTGTACTTAAATTATTGTTAACATATACAACTAAGCCATCATTTTGGTTGACGTTTCTGTTGGTTTTATGCGAAACATATCCATCTAATAATGGTATAACAGCTGTTTGGTTTGACAACCAACATTCTGTTAGGACTATAATGTCGCAACTTTTACCCAGGTTCTGTAGCAATATTTCAAAACCATTTATATTATATGGCCCCTGCCTGACCAATGTTTTATAAATATGTCGGAAAAACGTGTGTCGTCGTTTGACTAATCGGGACGCCAGCGCCACCAAGCGGCGCTCGACAGAGTTTACAACATAACGCTCAGCGACTGCTCACTGGAGTTGCAGAACAGAGATGTGGCTGTCGAGAAGTGAACACGTTTAGAAACTGTCCCGCGTTCTGTATACTTGTGTCGTGTACCACACAGTGTGTGAGTGATTTGATCTTAAATTATAATTTGATTTGAACTGCAAACGGTTTTTCTATTGCGCAGTAACCAATACTACCCATAGCATGCCCACAGTAGTTAAAATATGGCTGACGATAACAAAACAGATGCACCTTCTCCGTCAAATACCATACACGGATAAAATGGCAGGCGGTGACTTGCACACTCAATAATAGGCCCCCGGAAACGGTCGCTAGCACATAGTGTCGTAGCGACCAGGGGGCAACATGTCCTGAGGTGCTTAAGAGGAGTGGAGAGGCATTCCACGGCTATCAAGACGTACTGTAAGGAAGTACGGTCAAGACCCCTACCAGCATTTTACTGGAATGCTTCCTTCCTCCGAGCACGTGTGCTCTTGCGAATCTCTACTCAAATCGGCCAATAAAGGCAAGAATGAGGTGGGAGATCAGTTCCTAATCAGTGTTCACTCCAGCCGGCCAAAAAAAGCAAGCCAGAGATGAGGAACATGACTGCTCCCGGGAGATAGGGTCCATGGGGTCGCTACTGCCCAACAGCTCACCACATGCTGCCCTGCGGGTTCATGTATCTCTCTTGGTCTGGCTCCTCACACTAGACCTGTGTCGGCAAAGTAACCTCTGCCGGCACAGACCTAGAGTTCGGAGTGCGCAAGCCCCACCACGACGTCAACGTAGAGATGCGGCGGTGGGGACCAATTATTATTATACCAAATATCCACCAACCCAGAAGTTAGTGATGTTCCCGGCACCACGCATGAAGAAAGCACTAACTTGTATTATGTAAAAAAGCTATTTATTTTTCATTTTTAGATGTGGTCCTTTTTTTTGGATGGGAAATCATCAAATGACTTCTCCCGCTCTGAGTGGAGACAGAGGGCGTGTCAGACTTTTACTGACTAAAACCCATCCGTGTTCCTTCTGTTGCCTGTGCCGCATGCTGGGGCCACGGTCACTGTTTCGAACATCCCGCGATGATGTGGAGATGTGGTACCTACCACACAAGCTCATACCACACTTGCTGTCACAACACAAAGTGACCGGGACAACATCGACATACACCAAGTGGATTAATTACGTATTATTGAAACTAACTCAAAAACTACCCAAGCTTTGTTAGTAAAATGTATGTGGGAACACCGCGCGAGCTTCCTCTGCCAAATGAGAATCACGTTAATCAGCCCAGTAATCACGGAAAAATCGATGTACTTACATATCATAAAAAATATACTCTCCGAATACATAACCTTCTCCCTTTTCTGAAGCCGGATACAAACTGTTTCGCTTATTTCGAATATTTTTGTACGAGAGTTTGTCATGATTGTTCTGACGATTACAGGTGATGGGTGAAGTTCAGTGCGAGCACGCAGTGAGCGCGGCGTGAGCGGCGCGTGCGCGACGTGCGGGTGTGGAGGGGGCGCGGGCGCGACATGGACGACCCCGAGCGCATCGCGCGCGACGCCGCAGCCTGCCAGCTGGAGAACAACGGCAGCGCGCCGCTGACAGGCCAGTACCCGCCACTGTGTGTGCCGCCGCTCCCAGGCCGCGCCATCAGCGTGACTCACCCGCTCTCTGCTTGCAGGCGTGTTCTGCGAGGGCACGTTCGACTTGTGGCTGTGCTGGCCGCACACGCCGGCCAACTCCACCGCCTACCGCACCTGTCCCGCCTTCGTGCCCGGCTTCAGTCCTGAACGTACGTCGCATCCCTTACGTGCTGCTGACGCGTCGCTCGGCTCAGTCGTGTGTACACTCGCTCTTGTTGCAGTGTTGGCGCACAAGGAGTGCACGGCGACTGGCACGTGGTGGCTGCACCCGGAGACGGGGCGGCCCTGGTCCAACTACACTACCTGCATCAAGCCCGAGGACGTGAGGCCCCGCACTAGCTGAGTATACCCCGCGAGGGAGCCAGCACTGATTAGCGTTTGTTGTACAGGACGTGAGCGACATCATCGCGGTGTACGAGGCGGGCTACAGCGTGTCGCTGGTGGCGCTGCTGCTGTCGCTCGGCATCCTCTTCTACTTCAGGTGAGTCTCTGTCGTCCTGTGTCGTGTCGTCGGCATGTGTCCACCGAGTGCGTGCTGAGCCGTGTGTGTCGCAGGTCTCTGCGGTGCGCGCGCATCACGGTGCACATGAACCTGTTCGCGTCGTTCGCACTCAACAACGCGCTGTGGCTGCTGTGGTACGGGCTGGTGGTGCGCGCGCCGGCCACGCTGACGTCATCGCCCGTGTGGTGCCGCACGCTCAACGCGGTGCTGCAGTACGCGCTGCTCACCAACTACACGTGGATGCTGTGCGAGGGGCTGTACCTGCACACGGTGCTGGTGAGTGCCTTCGTGTCGGAGCGGCGCTTGCTGCGCGCGCTGCTGGTGCTGGGCTGGCTGCTGCCGCTCACGTCTGCCGCAGTGTACGCCGGGCGCCGCGCCGCCGGTGACGAGCCTCTGTGCTGGATGGACGAGGCCACGCCACGCCTCGAGCTGGCCATCCTGGCGTGCGGCGCCGTACTGCTCAACGTAGGCTTCCTGTGCAACATCGTGCGCGTGCTGTGCACCAAGCTGCGCGCGGGCGGCGGCGTGGGTGGCGCGGGCGGCCCTGCGCGCCCCTCCGCCACCGCGCTGCACGCGCTGCGCGCCACGTGCCTGCTGGCGCCGCTGCTGGGCCTGCAGTACCTGCTGATGCCCTTCCGGCCGGACCACACGGCGCGCTGGTGGCTGGCCTACGAGTACGTGTCAGCGCTGACGACGTCGCTGCAGGGGCTGTGCGTGGCCGTGCTGTACTGCTTCTGCAACGGCGAGGTGCTGGCGCAGCTGCGGCGGCGCTGGCGCGTGCTGACGTTCCGGCCGCGCGCCAACTCCGCCACGGCCACCACGGTGTCGGTGAGTATGCTGGGCGCCGGCGCGCGGCGCGGCACCGTCACCACGTCCGCCTCACCCCCGCGCGTGTTGCAGTTCGTGCGCTCGGCGGCGCCGGGCGGCACCGAGGACAAGGTGTGACTGGCGGCGGGCGGCGAGGCGGGCGCGCCCGAGCGCCGCCGCAGCGCGCGCCACATCCGCTTCGACTGCGGCGACAGCGACGACGACGCGCCGCCCGACGAGCGCCTGCTGCGCGCGCCGCCGCCCCACGACTTGTCATAAACTATACGCTGCATAGTGTGCCCCGGGCCTGCCGGGTGTATGTTACAAGAGTCCAGCTCCGCTCTGGCGATGTGAGTCGCGACTCGTTCACGAACTGTAACAGAAGTCAGTGAGTGTACGTAGAGAGAGACGACAGCGAGCGATCTCCGTGTTCAGTGATACTCGTAGTCATAAGTACCGACGTAATGTTGTAACACGAGTACCGCCATACCGCGCTCGGCCTCCGTGCTGCGTCGGACTGGCCGCGACGGTGTACATGCAACTTGTAAATATTCTTATAAATTAAAAGTATAAGGGTGTTACTTAGTATCGTTTCATTTCATTAGTTCCCGGTTCGTTGTTGGTGACATTGGTGACGTTGGTGACGTTGGTGACGTTGGCCACATTGGTGACGTTGGTGACGTTGGCGACATTGGTGACGTTGGTGACGTTGGCCACATTGGTGTCGTTGGTGACATTGGTGACGTTGGTGACATTGGCCACATTGGTGACGTTGGTGACGTTGGCCACATTGGTGACGTTGGTGACGTTGGTGACGTTGGCCACATTGGTGACGTTGGTGACGTTGGCCACATTGGTGACGTTGGTGACGTTGGTGACGTTGGCCACATTGGTGACGTTGGTGACGTTGGTGACGTTGGTGACGTTGGCCACATTTATGACGTTGGTGACGTTGGTGACGTTGGTGACGTTGGCCACATTGGTGACGTTGGTGACATTGGTGACGTTGGCCTCACCTGTGCGTCGCGCGTCGTGACCTACTTATCCACATTGTGGACCACTTTGTTTATATTTATTTATCACTAAGCTGCCAATTAAACCATTTTGTACATCCAAATGGTTAGGAATGTAATTTAACAGATGAATCAACCAGATCAATTAGCGCGTTACAAATGCAGCGTTTGTTGTAATGGTCACATACCAGATGGTTCGCGCGTGCTGTCGTACGAAGCGCATGCAAATACTAGAAGCTCCGTGTTATTGTTTTCTTAAAATTATAAATACTCACAAAAATAGTTTAAACTTATACCAATCAATAGTAAAAAGTACAAGTGACAATAATCTCATATTAAAATAAACAAATTAGGAAGTATACGCCCCATACAATCAAAATACTATTCAAAAAAGTGAGCATCAAACAAAGGACAAGTGTTGCGAAAACGACCCACAGTGACTCATCAAAAGTGTGCGCAGAGTGTTTCGATACCTTATATGGTCACGCAGGTCGACGAACTGTCCACTGGAATTACTGCCTTAACAAATAGGCTAACAATTTGGACTCATTCACTAAGTACCTTCGTGGCGCGGAGGCGCAGAGGCTAGCTTCTGTCACTGAATCTAAAGACTCAAGATTGCGTTCCAGCAAACCATGAGCTCAAAACTCCTCAAGCCCCACCACTAAAGCCCGACATCATGAACAACACGATACAACATTTAGTGACATCTATGGACCAAAATATGACTTCAAACGCACCTATAAAGTATCCACCCAAACCGACTCAAGATACTCGTGATGGAAACTTAATAATGACTTCTTCAGATTCAGGAAAAGCTGAAGAACTAAGCCACAACATTTCTTCTCCAAGGATATTAGTTTTAGGTGACCAACAAGTGCGGGAATTTGCTCCAGAAATAGCAACACAAAGAAATAATAATTAATGGAACAACATATACTCGGTTTCAGGAATCTCTAAACCATATGCAACGACTACACAAGTCCTGTGCAACTTTGAAAGATTAACAGAAGGACTTAAAAGTGACGACATTATCGTATTAGGTATTGGAAGTAATGATAAAAATCCCTATTTGTTTTTAACAGAGATATGTCCTTCACTTCATAAGGTAAAAAATAACAAAGTGTTCATACTAAATGTTTTAAATAATCGCTACCTAAACACTAACTTATTAAATAAACACATAAAACTGATTGTGAAAAACTATTTAAACTGCCAATTCATCGATACGTCTGATGTTATGGTAAGAGCTAATAACTATAATTATGTTTCAAAGCGCTTTATGTGTTTTAAAATAAATATAGAAATCGACAACATAAACTACCAGAAATTAGTAACTTCACAATTGAAATCTAGATGTGCCAACCGAAATATTGAACAGAAGTGTAAAAACAATGTTACGGAAACAAATATGTATAAAAAAGGAACTATCCCATATTATTTTAAAAAGCAGCACACTAATCATATTTCTAAACCTATAAACAGCAATGAAAACACTAGCCAACCGATGTTTTTTCGAGGTTAGACGCAAATGTACTCTTCTACATCAAAACATAGCTGGTATATTGAGTAAAAAAGACCTTCTAGAATTATCAATAACGGAACTAGGAAAAACTAATATGAGTGTTGATATTGTGTGTCTCAGTGAAACATTTATACGACAAGGGGCAGAATCCAATCTTACCATGAAAAACTATAAAGTAGCGTCAGCCTTTTCAAGGCCGCATCAACGTAGAGGTGGCACTTGTATATTGACCAAAAAAGACCTTGACTGCAAACCTTTAGGTAACTTAATTGACCCCCAGTTATATTATTTCGAATACTGTGCAATTGAAATCACAACCTTGAAACTCTTTGTTGTCTGCATTTACCGCACACCAAATTCAAACATTAAATTATTTTTAGAAAATTTAAACCTCCTCTTAAGAAAACTTATAAAAAATAATAATAAAAGCATCATATTATGTGGTGACTGGAACCCAGACGCAATTAAAGCAGATAAACACTTCAAAGAGTTAGAATCTATTTTAAAAAACTATAATATAAATAATCATATTACCAATCCCACAAGAAAACTCTCTTGCATTGACCTAATTACAAGTAATATACCAAATGTTAAGTCCCAAATACACTACCTGGCTCTATCTGATCACGAAACAGGACAATCTATATGTTTTGAGGTAACGGTAGACACCACGAATATGAAACTACCATTTTATTTTGAACAAAGACGCGATTTTAATCAAGAAAATATAGACAAGTTTGTTAACTGTCTATCTGCACTGACTTTCTCGGATATTTCCATGACATTTTACTATTATTTTATAATTTATGTTTCCCCAAAATCAAGTTTAAGATAACTATTAAGCCCTTAAAACATAATTGGATGACGAAAGGCATAAAAAAATGTTTTATAAAGAAACGGCGTCTATATCTAAAATATCGTCTCTCAACAGCAAATAAAAAACGTCATAAAAATACCTACTCTAAATATACTGCTATTCTAAAAAGGTGCATGTTTCAGGCACAAAAAGGCGAGAACACGCGTTATTTGTCTCAATCTAGCAACAAATGTAAGGCTGCCTGGAAGGTTATAAAAAGTAATACCAGCGAAAAACAAAATAACCATGACATAAATAAAATCCAATTAGACAATAAAATTTACACTCAACCAGAAAAGATAGCTGACATTTTTAACAATTTTTTTATTGATATGACCAATGACACCATTGACCCATGTATTGACTGACTACACACCACCGATGACTTACCATCCTAATACTATGTATTTGACCCCAACTAATGACGCCGATGTACATAAAATAATAAATTCTTTAAAATCAACCAACTCAACAGGCTACGATGACATTAACACAAAAATCCTTAAATTATGCTCCCCATTTTTATCAACTCATATTAGCCATATTATTAACTTGTCATTTATGCAAGGTTTATTCCCTTCGCGGTTGAAATTCTCAATTGTTAAACCAATTCACAAGAAAGGTGACAGAAGTGATATGAATAATTACCGCCCCATAACACTCATACCAATATTATCAAAGGTCTTTGAAAAGGCCATGCAGGAAAGACTCTCCGGTTTTTTATCCAAATATAAAATTTTAAGTGAAGGTCAATTTGGTTTCAGGAAAAACAAATCGACCACAACAGCTTGTTTTGCCCTATTAAAATTAATAACGAAATGCCTTAATGGTAAACTACCAATTGTCTCTATTTTTCTAGATATGTCCAAGGCATTTGATTTTGTGAACCATACTCTATTAATTTATAAATTAGATCGATATGGCATAAGGGGAAACGCGTTGAAATGGCTGGAAAGCTACCTTACACATCGGCAGCAATGTGTTGAGATTTCGGGACAAACAGGAAATGAAAAGCTCGCATATAGGTCTCAATATCGTGAAAACAACTGTGGTGTCCCCCATGGGACCATACTAGGACCGCCATTATTCTTGATCTATGTTAATGACTTGCCTAGTGTAACACCCCACAGTTGCATACTATACGCTGACGATACAACCCTTAGTATTATAAACCAAAATGACGACATTGTTGAGTACCAAAACGAAATAAATATGACATTAAATAAAATTATCACATGGCTTGAACAAAATAATCTTCATATTAACATTAATAAAACAAAAATGATACAATTCCAGACATATAACAGTACGCGTCCACGGCTTAGAATACGATATGGAAATGAGACAATAGAAGAGGTTGATTACGCAAAATTCTTGGGGATAATAATTGATAAAAACTGTAACTGGAAATCTCATATTGATGATCTATGTAAAAAGATAGATAGATTTGTTTTTGTTTTATATAGACTAACACATGTGGCTAATGTTGAGGCAGCACTATGTGCATATAATGGCTATGTCGCATCAATCTTGCGCTATGGTGTTATAATATGGGGTAATTCGGTTGAGCTTCAAAGAGTG